>OY856186.1:208435423-208480694 GCA_963693315.1 Diogma glabrata
TATATATATATATATATATATATATATATATATATATATATATATATATATATATATATATATATATATATATATATATATATATATATATATATATATATATATATATATATATATATATATATATATATATATATATATATATATATATATATATATATATATATATATATATATATATATATATATATATATATATAAATATTCTTGAGTTGTCAGTTATTACGATTACTTTTTTCTATCTAACGTTATTTCTGAGGTTTTATCTATCATGGTCCCGACCAATTTAAAACTATTTAAGAAAAACAAGAAATTGGAGGCAGTCATTAAAACTCTTCAGACAATTGGAAATATAATTTGTTCTGAATAACTATTACTTCTTTTTGATAAGGCCCGTAGCCTCCCATCGTTTCATACTCATCACAACCTCTGTTAATTTATTAGCTGTGAAGTTTCAGCCATCACGAGAGTTATAATCTGGATGTGACAACCTTCTGCTCTTCGCATGCTAGGGTGAGTCCTCTATATTATCTAGTGGCTGGCATAGTAAATTTTGCAATAGTTTCAGAAAATGTATATTTTGATGACATCATAACGTTTTTCATATTTCGGTACCTCGTATGCTGCTTCAGAATACTTCAATCTTCATCTTTAGAGAGTTGAGTTGTTTTTTTAATAAAAGTATTGTGTAGTAGGAATAATTATAGCATCAAGAAAACCTTTAAGACCGTGGACCTGGTTGGACGTGGTTATTGGCAACACAATTATATTTTTGTTCCCCTTATTTTATTTTTATTTCCTCTATACCATATCATATCATGAAATATTGGCCAATAGTGAAGTTATAGTGAAAGGGATAAGTAAACAATAAATCCTATCATCAATATCAACACCTCAAAACGTATGTTGTTGTGGGACCTAGGTAGATCATAGGTTGTTATGAGTGTTATGATACATATTTGATATTGTAATTTTCAATTAATGGTTTGTTAAGTTTATATGAATAAATTTAGTTCTAGTAACTGATAATTTCGTTCAAAGGCCGTTAATTACTTAGGCTACAAAATTATAAACAAATAAATATTATTTATTCAGACAATCTTACCGTAACTGTAACAGGATACACTTTAACATCAAAATGTTTCCAATTTATGATACGACTTGTAGAATTCTTATGAAAACATTGTGTGCATTGGCAATTATCACGCAACCAAACGGAAGGGAAATCATAACTTTTCCCATCACATTCAACCGAAACTAACTTTGCACTATCTAATATTTTCACATTAATGTCAATATAATTTCTTGCAGAAATTGATATAAACCTTCGTATGATATTATATTTACAAATTCTTCTAATATGTCGAAATTTAAACATTTTGTCACGCTATCAGTGATGATACTAAATTATAATCAACATTCATTCAAGAAATATATAATCTAGTTTTTTTAATCCAAATATGATAATGAGACTTAACTTGTTGTTTTCCGGATTGTTTACTTTCAATAATTAGCATAAATATTTTACTGCGAAATGCACGAATGGGTTAAGATATTTTCAATTATTCAAACTTTGATCTTCGTCATAAAACATCAATTAGATTAATAGCATTTAGACTAATTGTGTTTGGTATAATTTTTCCCCTCAATCTATTTTTAATAAAAATTATAATTGACTGCCATCTATTGAGTAAAATTGTTACCTCATTTAAATAAAAAATAAACAAATGAGACAAACGTCAAAATAAGTTTGCAAAGAAATTTAAAAAAAATCTTGTACAAATCATAATTGTCAGTAAATAAATTGGAATAATATTAATTAATAATCTATTTCCTATTATTTTCAGATATGGTATGTAACAAAATGTTGTTTAATTTGTTATATGAAGAAGACTTGGAAAGTTGTTCAAATGATGAAACAATAAATTATCGACAAGGAAGACAAATTATCGAAAATGAAGAAAAAAAAAATCTATTGACGAAAAAAGTATTAAATCAATCTAAAAACAAAATAAAACATAATATAATTGATACAAAATTTAACAATCTTAAAAATATATGTGATCTGGAAAAATCCTTAGTTCACACAGAATCTAATCACAAATACAAAAAACCCTTTAAGGAAAAATCAATTTATGATGATTTAAACCGATTTATCAGAGTAAGGAATATACGAAAGTATTCTAATACATCGAAGGGTACTTCGAATAGTAGTTTTGATTTAGAAAATAGTTTTATGATAGTTGAAAATATTCATCATTTAAGTTGTTTATATTCGCAGGAATTAAATGAAATTCCAAAGGCAAATGAGCGATTGTCTTTTCAAATCAATTGTTTGGAAGGAGATCCGTCTGAAATTACCATTACTGATTTGATTTTTGAATTTTTTTCGGATTATGAAGAAAATAACACAATAGTGTTGAAAGATTCCTTAAAACCTGATTTAAATGAATCAATTTTTGATGATCTTATAGAGAGTGGTTTTGAAGATGACCATCATATGGAAATACCACATCTTCAATCTCAAGATGATGCCATGTTAAATGATGTAATAATAAAAACTGAGTTGCTACTTGATATCGAGAAATCCAAAGAAATTCCTCCGGCAATGAATGCCAAATTTGTGGAAGAATTGCGCACTCAATGTAATAAAAGATTAAAACTTGAAATTGATGATAAGGCACCAACGCAACGAAATACGAAGTTAATTATTGATTTGAATAAATCAACTGAAATTAAAACTGAAACAGGAAATATTGATAAATCTGGTAAAGATGAAATCGATCAATCTTTTTATTTCAAAAGTTTAGATTTTCAAAAAATATTGGATGAACATGCGGTTGAAATTAAAACTGAAATTGTTGAGGGAAATTGCAATCCAGCTATCGAGATTAATCTGAATAATGTGCCAGAATTTACGAAAGAATCTAATTTGGAAACAAGTTTTGTTGGATTTCGAACCGCTAAAGGATGTATAATAAAACCACCTAGCAAAGAAATGGTTGAAAAATTTTCAAATCTTTATGCTAATTTAAATGTGGACGAAGATCAATGGAATGACGATTTTTCTGTTGATAATAGTCATTCAAATATTAGTAATAATAATAAAACTATAGAGATAAATAGTCATTTACAAACAGGTGAAAATGTATTTAGTAATAAGTTTGTCGGATTCTCCACGGCAAGTGGAAAGAAACTAGCACTTCCAAATAAAAAATATTTAGATAAGTTTTCAGAAATTTATTCAAAATTAAATGTTGATTGTAATAGTTAAAACAAAAATTTTTTTTTATCCCTGGGACGAAAGTATCGATTCTAGGTACTACACAAATGTTTATACTTATTTTGAGTCTACAACTGGTGTACTCCAAGGCACAATTTTGTGGCACACTTAAATAATACCAACAAACTTGGTATCAATTAATTGGTTGAAACTATTTTGTTTTTTTTCTGTGATAGAAATTATATAATTTTTTTTGTTGCAATAAATTTGTTCATTTTTTTGGATACTACCACCAAAGATCTTTCATTGCAAGTCCCTCTGTTCTTTGGCTTCGTTTGGCATCAACGTGCAACTTTGGAAGCAGATTACCGGAAATGATAGTTGACAAGTTTGTCACCTGGGGTACGTTCCGAAACTTCACTATAGTTAAATATTTAATGCACCAATCAAATCACCGCATTAAAATATTTAATAACCATGGTATAACGATTATCATTTTACCATGTTTAATAACTATAGTTAAATAATTTTTGAACGACGATCATTAAGTAAAATATTAAATACACAAATACTAATACAATCTGTTAAAATCGTATGTCAGAATAATTCTTTCATAAAATGTTTCATTCAATTGAATAAAATTAAAACCGAAAAAATTAAAAACTAAGATAGAAATTACTACCCATATTGTTATTGGCGAAATGCACGCCGCTAGAGGCGCTGTCGGTTTGATAGCAGCGAACAGCAGATATGGGCATATTTTGTGTGTAATTGGGTGTGATATTTGCAAATAAATTTAAATTGTAATGTGATAATGGTATGCCATTTTTTTCTGAACTTCATAAAACAGGGTAATTTTCTACTTGTATTTCATTAAATATTGTTCAATAAAAAACATGTGCAATAGCAATAATATTTATGCAAGTTGCAGCAATATAGATTTGAGGTTAATGTGAAGTTTGGAGTTATGTTTTTGTTGTGAATTTATATATTATATAATAATTTACTCATAGTTACGACGTTTATACAACCTGTACATTAATTATTTTTACGTTTTGTAAAATATGTAACTATAAATCAATCAACCACCAATACAACAACATAACCTCACTTACCTTTATTTGCTAATTGACGACTTAAAAATAACTTTCCGCTGTCGAATTTATTTATTTCAAAATGTAATCACTGTTTTTAAATAATTTTACAAAAAAAAAATTTGGTACAATTTTCAATTAATTTACCATTGATTTTTTAACTCACGAACCCATAAGCATACTATTGGGTACACATAATTTTCTGCGGTTCGCTGTTGTCAAATTAGCTTCACAAATTGGCTACCACGCGGAGACTCTTTCGTTGCTTGTTGCCAATAGAAAACTTGCATTTCATTCAGAATTTGAAAAATATATATGCTGCAATTTCAAAATAAAATGATCTGTCAATTTCTCATACTCTATTGTGATACATCAAACTTACAAAATTTTTGTTATTTAACATTATAACTAATTGCTTGGTTTCTTGAACATTTAATACTAAGTGAATACTTCTATTAATAGTGAAGTGAATTTTGTTACTGTGAGACAGAAATCTAGAATGGGCCTTACTGATAATAATGTCAAAACAAATGGGCCCACCACATGAAAGCAAAGCGCACGTGATCATCCTATATCATCTGAGGTAATATTTGGCTTAGAAAATCCAAGTAACAAGGATATTTTGACAGTTATATTGTCTATCCATAAGAGTACTGAGGCCACAAATAAAAAAATTGATACGATCATGGATGACATCAAAAGCCTAATCGATGACAATGAAATGAACAAAAACAGAATTCAACATAATAAAAACAATATCGATTCACTACAGCATGAGGTGCCGCAATTGAATAACGAGTTAGAGTATTTCAAACAAAAAGAATATAATAATGACATAATTATATCTGGATTCCCGTTTATTGAAAATATTACTGCAACTGAATTAGTAAATAATCTTAACCAGATAGTAAATCTACCAAATGCGGATATAAACTCATTCTATTTACGATATTATGGGCACAATAAACAAATGCAGCTCTTCATAAAATTTAAAGATTTGGGCTGTAAAGATATTTTTATTAAGAAGATTCGCAACAATGGACCGCTTTATTTAAATCAGTTTTTATCTCAATCCAATAAAAAAGCTGACAGCAACAGGAAATTGTTTATAAACGATCGATTGACAAAATACAACCTTCATTTACCATACCAACTGCGGCAACGACCGCAGGAGGGATCGATTTTGATCGATTATGATCAATGTTGATCTACGGGTCTGACTACCCTGCGTACTCCAGTCCCTGCCATTGACATATGAGTTAGCGTGAGATATCACATACCACTGGCAATGGCAGGAGATGTCATTAGCCAAGATGATATCTTAGGGTGCTGGCGGACGAACTTTAATTAGTCAACGGCAGCACTTCCAGTCTTAGCTGGGCAGCGTTCCGTAGCGGTATCGCTCATTAGCTCTTCCGAGGAATCGGACCAACACGTAGTTATGTGTGGGCTTTGTGCCTCGATTGAGGTGGTGGGCGGTGCGTCTGGGGTGCGCTGCATCAGCTGGATTATTGGCATTTAGTTTTGTTTTGTTTTCTGCAAATTTCTCACAATTTGTTTTTCACTAAATATTGGCATATGTCATATTTTTTAGTATGATAGTATTTTTTACTTAGTTATGCATTTTAAAATAAAACATAAAAAAATAAAATAAACATTTTGATATATATATGGCAGTACAACCGAAAAAAAATAAGTCTGCAAGTGGTAAAGCAAATTTGCGCAATCCACCCGCCCATAAAGCGGCATGTCCACGGAATTTGCAGGGACAAAACATATATGAATCATTAAAAAATTTTAAAATACATGTTCAAAACATCTGCGGATTGAACGCTAACCATGACCACGTGCAACATCATCTTGAGCACGACAAACCGAACATTCTATTCCTTACAGAAACACAAGTTTCTGAAAATTTTCTCTTTATAGAATCGCTTAATTCCAAATATAGGCTCGAATCAGCTTTCAAACTCCATCAGGGCGTATGCGCATTCATTCATGAGAGTGTTGCGTACACGCGCTTTCCAAATTTTGAACTACACGGTGACGGCTTCAATACAATGGTTTTAAAGATTTGTCTTCCAGAAATGACTTTTTTTACAATAGCTTTATACCGGTCCCCCAACAAACGTAACCCAAACTTTTTTAATATACTGACAAAAGTTATGGACGAGATTAGAGCAAAGTCCCCTAATTGTGAAGTTATCGTTACCGGTGACTTCAACGTCCACAACAAATCATGGTTGGAATTCTCCAAATCGACCGACGATGGCGACAATAGTGGAAAACTGGCAGAAATTTTTGCCGCGTCTCAGGACCTATTCAAAATTGTTAAAAGCCCGACTTTCACTCCCCGTAATGGCGGTGATAATAGTTTTCTTTTGGATCTCTATCTTACCACAATGCCTGATATTACGAGTGTCGATGTCGCGAAAGGTAGTATTGGAAATTCTGATCATTATTTAATCTCATCAGTTATCAAAACTGATTTACTTAAAACTACAGCTCCCAAACCCCGTAAAATATTTCACTACTCAAAAATGGATGAGAGTGGTCTTCAAAATTTTTTCCATGGTTTCCCTTTCGACCGTCATTGTTTTTACACTGACAATGTAAATGTTTCTGCTCAAAACTTTACAGAAACCATCCAATTTGCTATCAATAAATTTGTCCCTTTCTCCATAGTAAAACCCAAACAAAAATACTTGTATTCGAAAGCTGCCAAAACGGCACTTAGAAACAAACGTAGATCATTTAATATTTGGATTCATAACAAAACTCCCACTAATCGATCCCAATATCTAAAGGCCAACAAAATATCTAATCAGATTATCTCAAACGAAAAGTCCGAAATTGACAGAGCGAAAGCCTCAAAACTTACGTCTATGTCTGTTTCTGACAAGAGTTTCTACAGTGCCATTAATTCTTTAAATTCTGGTACAAAATTTTCTATTCCCCCTATTATTGATGGTGATTTAATCGTCAATGATCCTGCAAGAAAAGCTAACTTATTCGCTGAACGCTTTGCTCTGAACTCCACTGTTTTGGAAACTAATAAGGAAATACCCCAAACCCAGTCTTCAGGAGTTAATATGAATGAACTTCACTTCAAACCCAAAATAGTCGCTAAACTTTTAAAGGGGTTAAACATCAACAAAGCATCAGGAATGGACAATATTCCACCCATTATTTTAAAAACCTTTTCCAAAGAACTTGCACCAACTTTAACTAAAATATTCTACCAATCCTACAAATCTGGTATATTTCCCTCGTGCTGGAAGTTGGCAAATGTCCAGCCCGTCCCCAAAAAGGGACCAAAATCCGATATCTCAAATTATAGGCCAATAGCTTTACTATCGGTCCTATCCAAAGTCTATGAACATTATATTAATACACATATTTCAAAATTTCTGGAAGAAAATCATTTAATATCCGACAGCCAATACGGTTTTCGAAACAAAAGATCAACTACCGATCTATTAAACTATGTAGCGCATTGTTGGAACAGCATACTTGATAAAGGTGGTGAAACATACGTTATCGCTTTAGACATCTCCAAGGCATTCGATCGAGTCTGGCATGCCAACTTAATCAGCAAGCTCGTTGCGTACGGTTTTCATCCCAATGTTGTGAAGCTGATTCAAAATTTTCTATCCAACCGATACATTTCGGTAACCTTAGACGGATTTTCTTCTGAGTCTAAACTAATTAACGCTGGTGTACCCCAAGGCTCAGTATTGTCCCCAACCCTATTTTTGATTTATATCAACGAATTGTTGAAAATCACCAGTAACCCAATAAATAGTTTTGCAGATGATAGTACTCTGCACAAGTCGTTCGAGCCCCTTCCTTCAAAAGGTAAAATGCACGAACGAATTAACCCTGCCCGGAGAGACGCTGCCATAAACGTGAACAAAGGCCTGAATAAAGTCGCCGACTGGGGTGACCAAAATCTTGTCAATTTCAACTCCACCAAAACACAGCTGTTGATTGTTTCCAGATTAAAGACCGAGTTCCCCAAAGATATTTTATTTAGTATGTGTGATGAACCAATAGGTGAATGTAAAAACATTCGTTTATTGGGTGTCACAGTTTCAAATGACCTACTCTGGAACGATCATGTAATAGCGATGGCAAAAAGCGCGTCTAAAAAACTCGGCCTCCTAAATAGATGCAAAAAATTTTTCACTCCATACCAATTGCTCCATGTTTATAAGTCCTATATTCGTCCCTGTATGGAGTACTGCTGTCAAGTTTGGGGTGCTGCCTCTGTTTCCATCTTGGCCCTCTTGGACTCTGTTCAAAAGCGAGCTATACGAATTGTAGGTGATCGAACTTTGACATCAAAACTTGATTCCCTACAACATCGCTGACCTCGTTGTTTTTTACAAATATCGTCATCAGCAGTGCTCAGATGAAATCAGCGGCATCATGCCTCAAACTTATTCTTACCCCCGTTCCACTCGGCAATCGGCTGCCGCAACCAGTGAAACGGTAAAGATCCCGCGCTGTCATACTGGCAGATCGCAGAGTGACTTCTTTGTCCGAACTGCGTACAAATGGAATAGTTTGCCGGAACACTTAGTCTCAGGTGGCTTCAACCCACAGATGTTTAAAAAAAGCGTTAATCTACACCTTGGAACGCCAGTTGTTGTGGGACCCAGGTTTAGACCTGGGTCTTTAAAGGTATTTATGTGTTGTCGTGACACATATTCTAAACCCTATTACACAACACATTTTATTAAAAAAATTACAAAAACAACAAGTCATCTATATTCTATAATGTGTGGTTCCGCAATGGGGTATTTTTTGTTAAAAAGTTAAAAGATGATACTGTGTCTATAAACATCAGCAACATGAGGGACGTTGAAAAAATAAAATGAATTATATGTACCTTCTACCATCAAATTTTGCTTTCTAAGCGTTCTTATTTTTACATTTAGCTAAAAACTTTGGATTTATTTCATTCAATATCAAGTAAATTTTATGTTGTTGGTTTTTAAATAATTTCAATTGGATATATTTTAAATTAATCATTGATTTTTGCATAGTTATTTAGTTGTTTTTCTTTTTTTTTATTTCAGTATTAAACTTTGACTTTGGTCTCTATCTCTAAACATGTGTGGGGGTGATACAAATTATTTTCTCAATATAGAAAATTTTAAAAAGTCGATTAATTTAAATAGTGGGTTAAAACTTATTTACGTGAACATAAATAGGCTGAAAAACAAAATTGACTTATTGGAAATAATGTTAAATAAAATAGGCATCGTGATAGATGTAATAATACTGACCGAAACATTTCTGTATGAGAGAGATTCTCCTTATATTAATATCCCTGGATATAAAGCTTTTCACACATTTCGGGAAAGTAGAGAAGGTGATGGTGTATCAATATTTGTGCACCACAACCTAGACTGTCAAAAAATATTATCGGTAAGTCACTTTGAAAATGACTTCTTAGTTGTGTTTTTAATAAAAGTAAAATATAATCTAATTGGTGTATACAGACCTGGGCATACAGACGTATTTAAGTTCTTTGACGTGTTTAATGATCTTTTAGAAAAGCATAAAAATAGCATAATAGTCGGGGACTTTAATTTAAATCTGTTGGATTCTCTTAATAATAACATTTTAATGTATGTATGTAAACGGGTACAGGGTCTTAAATAGTCTGAGTGAATCGTTTATAACCAGATGTTCCACAATGGGTGGTTCTATTATTGATCACATTATATCAGTTGCTGGTCTTAACGCTTCAATCTTATATGAGAATACCCCTTTAAGCGATCACAAATATTTTGCTATTGATTTTCAATGTGACTTACCTGTCACAAAAACATTTACCTTTCAGAGAAAAATTATTGATTTATCATTTGAATGCCATACATAACTTTATGGAGAATTATAACCAACTGTCAAGTTTTGACGCATTTTATCATTCTTTAGTGGAGTGTATAGCAAAAAGTACTACGGTAAAAAACATAACCAAAACAATTAAACCTTTTCAAAAACCATGGTTTTCGCTAGAACTAAAAACACTAATAAAAAATCGGGATTACTTTTATAAAATGCAAAAAAAGTATCCCATAAATACCTAAGGAATCAATTCATACACTGGAAACATCTTTGTTGTACAGAAGTAATATCGGCTAAAAAAAATATTATAGCAGTAAATTTAATCACAACTTTAAAAATCCTAAGATGGTGTGGGGTATGATAAACGAAATTCTATCAAACAAATCACCTTTTATAATCAATCAAACAAAATAAATTCCGTCGAAATTGATAGTAAAATAATTACTGATGGCTGTTTAATTGCAGAGTCGTTTAATCAATTCTTTGTGAAAGTTGGTCAGTCTACTACCCATACAAGGTTGTACATCTGGTCCAGTAATGGTCCATTCCTGGCAGCCAGTAATGCAGCAATGGGTGAGTACTGGCAACCACGACTGGGCCATTAACATAATTTTACTGGATGATAACTTCGGACAATAAATGGTTGCCATTCTTGGGCCAAATACTGGCAACCATGACTAGGCCGTTAAAAAAAATATACATTATTATCATATGTAAATTTAAATAAATTAAATACAAACTAATTTAAAATAAAATAAAAATGACGGAAAAAATTCAAAACTCCCCATACAACTGGTTCAGTTGCAAGAATGGCTGAGTAATGGCAAACACCGCCCTGACTCCGCCAGTACTCTGCCATTAAAAAAAATATAAAATAATATTTTTTTTACATAAATTTAAATAAATTATTTACAAAATTATTAAAATAAAATAGAAATGAAAATAAATTAAAACATATACCAACCTTTTCTTTATTACCATAGTCTTTCAACCGACAAGGCGATAACTAAACTATATGTGAAATTTTTCAAACTATGTATTTCTAAAAGAGATAATACACTAGTGAAATTTAAAAAAAATGACAGATTGGCAAATTCATGGCTACAGTACTGGCCCAATAACAATAGCCAAGTAATATTTACCATTCATGGGCCAGTGCTTGGCCATTCAAAGGTAACAATATACTGGCTATTTTCTGTAAACCATAGATCGGCCAATAATTGGTTCTAGTATTGGACCAGTAACAATAGCCAAGTACTGTTAACCATTAATGGACCGGTGCTTGGCCGTATGTCAATGTCTGGCAAAACCTACTTGGGTAATCTCAATGTTCCTAACCAGTTAGATGTTCCAGTTTTAAGCCATGCTAAACTTGAATCTTTTAATATTGTTGAGGAAGTATTTATTCTAAACATTATTAAAGAATTTGATCACTCGTCGGCGTGTGGCAATGATGATATTAAGATAGAATATTTAAATATGGAAAACAATACCAAATTTATTACCACTGTTACAAATTTCATCAACTCTTCCATCACTGAGGGTGTTTTCCCGGACTATCTTAAAATAGCTAAAGTCATCCCAATTCATAAGTCTAATAATAAACATATTATAGACAACTATAGACCTATATCAATTCCATCAATTATGTCTAAAATTTTTGAGAAAGTTATTCTTAGTCAACTATTAAATTATCTAGATATTAATTATCTTTCATCCAAACTCATCCTGAATTATCTTTCATCCAAACCAGTTTGGTTTTCTGAAAAATAGTGGCACATTATCTGCGACAATTAACCTGATCCATTATATTTATCACTCAATTGAATCAAAACTTATTACAGCTACTACTTTTCTAGATCTAAGGAAAGCATTTGATTATGTTAAACATAAGCGGTTAAAAAGAAAGCTTAAACGAATTGGTGTGGCCGGCAATGCTTATAAATTATTGGATGATTATTTGTCCAATCGCTTTCAGTTTGTGGAAATTAACGGTATAAAATCATCACCACTACCAGTAACGTGTGGTGTACCTCAAGGGTCAATTCTCGGTCCAATTCTATTCCTTATATATATCAATGACATGTTTGAACTAGATCTATCTGGTAACATTCAATTGTTTGCAGACGATGCTGCTATTACGTACTCTCAAACTGATATTAATGCTTTAAAATCATCCATGGAAAATGATTTAACTTTAATTACATACTGGCTAGCCGAAAATCACTTAAGCTTAAACGTTGATAAAACAAAATTTATTATTTATAAAATGAAAAATGTTTCAACGGTTACATGGTTTGATCATGTAAAAACAGCTCAAGGAAATGTAAAAAGGGTTGAAACAATCAAATACTTAGGTTTACATATGTCATCAATTCTTGATTGGTCAAGTAACCAATTTACGTAACAAATTTATTCGACGCGAAATGCCTCTGTCTTGATATAATTCCTTCAATTTTGTCCACGTTTTAGCTGCTTTACGTAATCCTTCATCCTTTTCGGCATTTGTTCCGGTTTCATCTACTGTAATCACTTAATTCAAGCAAATTTCGCATAGCAAATTGCCATGTATGGTAATTCTAGTTGCCTTTCAGTTTTACAATACCATTCCACGCACTATCACTAGACATTTTGATTAAAGTTATTTCTTTTTACACTAATCGACAAACGATTTTAACTTAATTGAAATAGAAATGTTTTGTCACTAACCGACGAACGATTTAACTTTGAATCAAACAATTTTCTTGTTTCTATCCGACAAACGATTTAATTTCTTTTTAAAGTTTTGACAAATATTTCACTTTTTCATCGACACACGATTCACTTCAAGAATTTTGTCCACAACATTTTTTGCTTTCATTTTTAGTTTTCAATCGACAAACGATTTAATGGACACACGATTCAGAAAAAGCAAAAATAATCCCATAAAAAATTTCTATTGAACATAATGTTTATCAGCACGCTGCAATGTTCTAGAATCTAAACAGTAATTTTTATTTTCTTCAAACCTACCTGCGCTATTTATGTTATAGAACTTTCTCTTCCTTATATCTTATCCATTCTTCTCGTTGCATGAGGCCTATTTACTGATTCTTGTTTATGTAGGCTGCTTTGTCTATTGGTTTAAGGTGAGGCTTGATGCTTCCCGTGTTCCCTGTGCAATATTGTTTGCCATGGTCTTATTGCTGAATTATTCTTAATCTCACTTAATGTTATCTAGTATAGGAAATTGCCAGGGGTCTTATGCTGACTACTTACTATTAATGAAATTATACGTAAATAGAATACGATTGATTTATATTTATTATTCTTAAGTTCTCCTGTACATTATTATGGGCCTTCACCTCATATGTATAATATTGTTAATAAATAAATATTTAATTTTAGTTCAAATTCAGTTGCTCGTTGTCATCTCTAATCTACGAGGAGGTTGATGATTTACGTATAGAAGATCTACTATCTTAGAGCAGTCACAAAAAACTCCTCCAACAAAAAACTCCTAATTTTTTTCTCGCATCAGCTCATGAGGCTCATAGCAGAATAATTTATTTGCTGTTTTATTTCTTCAGCTCATCAGTATAATAAGTGTATCTCTTGATAAATCTCGTAATCACGTAATCCATAAGGACATAATGCGGTTTCATGATTGCTGATGGTATACTAAAAACACAGTGCTGCAAAATTTTTCATGGTCTTTCCAATTTTATCTTTGCGACCTTTGTTGTGTTCTACTCTATCGGTTCCTTCTGACTTTAGTTTTTATTGTTTCTCCTATTATTTTTTTAATTTTACCTTTATTAATTTTCAATAGATAATGACTATTTCTTTCTCCAACTTCGTAATCGATTCCAATAACATCCAGAATCTCTTAAAACACTTTCTTACAGACACATCGATAACATTTTCATCCACGTATTTATAATGCAGAAATTATATTAGCAGTGGATTTCAACGTCCACCACAAGTATTAGCTAATGGTTACGTTTATCAACCAAAACATCTTTAGAAGGGCAATATGCTAAATTTCTTGCTGATGCCAATCAGTTTACACAATCAGTAGATAGACCGACCAATATTCTAAATATTGCCAGCCATTCTTCTAATCTATTTGATATTTTCATGAAAACTCATTCTGCCAAATATAATTACTCAGTCGATGCTCCTCTTGGCAGTTCAGATCTTTGTGATAGTTTCTGCCTATTTCGAAATAAGTTTGCGCACGCCAAGTCCAAAATTGTCTCCTCCTCGAAATCTCTGGGATTAGAATAGATGCAATTGGCAGAAAATTAATAATTTCTAAAGCAAAATCGACTTGAGTTTATTTCTCCAGGATAAGAATGTTAACCTAGCATTGATCACATTCATATTATTCTACTGGGGATGAACATTTTTATTCCAACCAGTATTGTGAAAAGTAGAAATGAGTCCAAATCCTGGTTTTCTGACGAATGTTATATAGCTATAAAATTAACAAAAGGTTGGCGTTTGACAAATACCAGAGCGATGGAAAACCAAAGGCAATCCTGTAACCGAAACCAAAGCGAAAGTAGATCTACTTGCAGCAAATTTTGTTGCTTACTCTGTCGTCGATAATTTCTGTATATATCCGCCAAACCATCCTATCCGCCATCTAATCATCACCTATCCAATCATCAATAAACAAAATTTACTTTCGCCCAAGCATTTTGCGGTCCGGACAATATACACTTATTGTGCTGAAACGTGATTATCAAGGCAGGACAAGAACCAAAGAAACCGAGAAGAATTTTTGAAATTGATGAAAATAACTTACTGTTTCATGGGTAGCAGAACATGTTAGAACAAGTCAATATATATTACGCAAATAGTACAGGTAACCCTCCTATAACACGGTAGATTGGTTCCTAGAATATGACGTGTTATATGAAATCGTGCTATAAGAGACTAGAAGCTAGTGTAAAATGGGGGGTTAGGTTCTAAAGCATATTAATTTTCTTTTGTATAAGTTTTTTATATAAGAAATTTTATTTTCGCAAAAAAAAAATTAAAAAAATTTACATAAATATGTACATATTATTAACTTCATTTCATTGCAATTAATTACCAATTTTATTTTATTTAATAATTTTCATCATCATCGATGCTCAGTAGGATTATACGGGTACGTTTATTTAGTGAAAAGATATCCTCTTCACTTTCTGAATTTTTTCTGAATTTTCCTGCATTGTTTTTCCTGCATAATTTAGATCGCATCTTCTGCAATCTTCAAAATATCTGTAATCTTGCTTTGTTAGTGTCCTCATAAGGCCGCTATAAATTTCTTGATATGGTGATAAGCAATTTTATAGTTCCTTTTTGAATTTTCGACTTCTTTCACGGGAAGGGTCTGTATCCACGAAAAATGATTCCAACCTTTCTGCTAAGCTTAAACCTTCTTGGAGTTTTTTTAGTGTAAAATTATTAACAACATCTACATCAGAACTAGAATCGAGTTGATTCACTTGGGTTTGTGACACCATTTTAACTAAATCTGTTTCGCCAACTTTTTCTTCCACTAAAAAATCCTGAATTTCCTCATTAGCCATATCCAAAAAACCTTCTCGTCCGATCGATCAAGCCAGTTTTAATATGCAATCAATTTCATTTTCTTCTGAATTTTGGTGTGTTGCTCCAGATTCCTTTCTGTGACAAGGACTGTGCAATCGTCAGCATATGATATGATGGTTATGCCTTCTGGTGAAGTCCACATATGTTTGGCGGCCTCTTAAGTAGTTACACAACCAACGCTTTAACATGCTGGGAAGTTGGTATTCAGGAGTTCGTTTAGTGGTATACGGCGTGCGATACTGTGTCTAACGCTTTTGATAGATCAAGTGCGACTAGGACTGTTCTTGCATATGGTTGTTTCTAGTTCAGATCATCGCTGATTTGGATTTGAATTTTGTGAAGGCCTGTGGTTATGCTTTGTCCTTTGCGGAAGTCATGCTGGTGTGGAGTTAGGTAGCAAGTGCTCGATATCATGGGTAGCAGAAGAGTTTCAATTAGTTTTGTGATAGATGAGAGGATGGAGATTTAAAAAATAAAAAACAACTGTACGGCTTTCCTTCTTCTTCATGTTTACCGGGTTTCAGAATAGGGCTTATTTTAGCACTTACTAGAATTTTCTATAGGAATATCGTTGAAGATCATGTAGTTATTTTCTGGTCTCCGAGGATGAGTTAACCCTTTATAACTTTCCAGAGGCTTATACTTGGTCCGTAGTTCGATTTGCTCACCAGTTATCTGCATTTGTTCAATAACTAATATTTAACTTTGTGGTCTATAACTAAAATGTTCATTTGCTGGTTTAGGTCTCGGATTTTGGGATCGTCTGGATCTGTTTTTCGGATATTATCTCTAAGCACGGCAATAGCATATGCTTCTGGTGGGAAATTACGTTTAATATATTGTATTCTACCAGCAGGGATGTAGCGCGCTTTAGCTTTATTAAAAATATCTCTGAGTTCTTTC
Organism: Diogma glabrata; assembly: GCA_963693315.1. Classification (NCBI taxonomy): domain Eukaryota; kingdom Metazoa; phylum Arthropoda; class Insecta; order Diptera; family Cylindrotomidae; genus Diogma; species Diogma glabrata. Next base: position 208,452,089 of record OY856186.1, read on the forward strand.
TTCCCATTTTCGGAACTTCAACAGATGTTTTTAGAAAATGTTTGGTTGGTGGAAACAGATTGTTCGCAAACGTTAAAGTAAACATTAGCAAACGTTTGTTGTTTGTCTTCGTGCAGTGCAGAGTAGCCTTTAAAAGTTTGTATTATTTTTTAGTCACTCACTCGCGCTGAATTTTTTTTAATTTTGCAGTTTTATTTTATTACGATAAGAAGTGTAGCTTTCTTTACACTTCCAATCATCATTAGAGAAAATAATATTTGAGATGCTTGAAATAGTACAATTTGACTTAATTGTATTTTATGGGTTTTCCCTCAATTAATAATTCTCAATATGTATGTATAAACATTTTATACACATACATATTGGGTGTAATAGAGTATGGTCTTTGGCATCGAGGGATCAGCTTTTGTTGATTTGTATAAAATTTGTTATTTTTAATCTACAGGTGTGACAAATTAACCGTGAATTAAAGTGAGATATCACTAACCAAGGTGATATCTTAGGTGAATGAACTGAATTCAATGAACTTCGGCACTCTCACTATTATCTATGGTATATATCTTGCTGATGGCACGTTATTGCTTGCTCGCAAAAAAGATCCTCTTTATTTGGATTTTAGCCATTGGGGACGACAGTGCGTCATATGATCAAGGAATGTGCCACCAATTGGATAAATGGCAATCCAATTTTTATTTAGTTCGTGCAAATTTTTCTAAAAAATTGCATGTTAACTCTTTTATTTTATTTTCTATATCCTATCACGAAATATTGGCCATATTTTGTTATGTGGTAAGGTTTATTGTTTAGTTATCATCCATTATTTAAAAAATATACATATATAAAAAAAGAAAATATTTGCGGCCATCAACACGATGGAACGCGTGTGGTTGTAGGACTTTGGACCTGAACGAGCCTTGTTGTGGCACAAAATGTTATTCCTATACTAAACAAGACATTTGAAAACACATTTTTAAAAAAATATGTGTAATTTAATTTCTATACATATTAAATATTGTCCGCAATTTTGTTTCGTTTTATTGTTAATCTGTGTTGTAGGAAGGTTCTGTAATTTTTCTATCGTGTTACACTGAAACCGTGTTGGAAGATGCCGTGCTGAAGGAGGGTTTTCGCGATTTTTATTTCGTGTTACAGCGAAACCGTGTTGCCAGATACCGTCTTGTAGGAGGGTGACCTGTATAATAGAAAAATATCCAGTAAAGTTTAGCTCCACATAGTTCACTTTTTAATTTATTGCCTGGATGCTTTTCACTACCACCAATTCCATTATACCAGTCAGATAAGGGATTGAAGATTTCGGCCACACCAGTATACACCTATCCCCCGTTTTACACGGTAGATACGTTCCTGATAAAAACGTATTAATCGAAAATATAAATTTTGTATGGAAAACCGTGTTAAACGAAAAACGTGGGTTTTTGATCATTTCTTGCAACAAAGAGATTCGGTAAGACATAAAAGTACCAGTTTAATCACATAAGATATCGACATAATAGTTAAATTCATTTTCAAAACGAAACATGTAACATAACCAATAAGAAATTTACAGAAAAATAAAAAGTAATTATGCATGCACATACTAGCATTTTTACCTAAATCAAACCTAACTTAACTTGATTCAGTTCGGTGCGACTTGGAAGTTAAATCTGTAATTAATAATTGTGCTTTCTTTTTAGCTAAATCTTGCAAACATCTTCATATTGACTTAAAAATTCGTTGACAGTTCGCAGAAATCGGAGAGCTAGTTCAATATTCGGATCATGTTGTTGAAAGTAGTTGCATTATTTATTATCTTCTGGTATAATGGTTGCAATAAAGAAGTTTTAATTTTGGGTAGAAATACAATTTATCCATTTGTAAGCTGCAAATTTTGAGGGTGACAGAGAGCATTGTCCAGTAAAAGAAGATCCTTAAATATTATTTTGATTAAATACTATTTTACTTCTGTAACGCAAGAGTTATGAGACAAATCAATGAACAATGTGGCTTTAACCCAAGCTTTTGTATTGGCATTCCAATAAATGGAAAGAGTTGTTTATTCCTTTTTACTTGAACGCTTTGCCACCTAAGCCTAATCGCTCTTTAGTATTGAAAACCTGATCAGCAGCCAAATTCTGTAATTGTAAAGCGGTGAAGTGATAAATTTTTGAATGAACAGAAACGATGGAATTTTTAACGCTTCACCGCTTCACAGTTACAAAATTTGGCTGCAGGACGGTAAGATGTACCGCAATTAATTTCAGTCAATTTTAGTGGGTACATACTGTTGTGCTGTATCGAAATCAGTAGATGCGCTTTTCAATTTTAAATTTTTGCAAAAAATGCCCGTGTTTAAATATTTCGAACGAACCATGACTTGCAATAAAACTGCACGATCTATTGCTTAAAATCAACTGATTTGCATAGAGAATCTCTTACATCCCTTTGCTGATATACATCAACATGTTATTTCAAAATTTTGCTTTGAACACTCGCAGGTGTTTTTTGTTACAAGTTTCTTGTTTTCTTGTTTTAATTAAAACCTGTATGTATATGATCATAAGTGGTATACAGCTGGTATACCAGAAGGTTTAATTAAAATAAAGTAGATATAAGTGCGTGTAATACCAAAATTTGTCTTTGTTTTTAATTTTTTTTTTTGGAAATTTTGATTTCAAAAACCGTGTAAAGTCGAAAACGTGTTAAGTGAGTGCCGTGTAAAGCGGGGGATAGGTGTATATAGAAATGTAGAAATGGGGAAATATCGAATCGATTTAATAAAAATGGCTGTGAAAAAATTTTTTATTTAAAAAAAACGTTTTTACATTTTGAAATTTTCATAAAATTTTGTGACGAAAAATGCTGGTCTAAAATCAAGAAATTTGGCGTTACATAATTTAGGCACAGCCCCTAATTAGTGTGTATTACTTATCATAAAGCTCGGTTCTTTATCCTTCAATGTGGAAACTGACTAATTGTTCAAGCAGTCCGCAAAAAAGAGAAATAAGTTTGAGCTAAAGCTATGAAAAAATTATCAATTATAAACTAATGGCATAGCTCAAAAACAACAACTTCTCCACGACCGCCAATATGGATTTCGTAAAGTATGGTCTACTAGTGACATGGCAAAATTGGAATCCCAAGTCCTTAAAAATCAACCTTTTAACTTTCCTTTCCTATATGGTAAACACGTGGATCAAGCATTAGAGTTCTATAACCTAAGTGGTTAACCCAAAAACAAAAAAAAATGTTGTGCATTGACCGGTGTCCGTAATGTTAACTCGTTTCACCTACTCTATAAATTTGTCCTATCCAGTTATGAACCTGATGAACCATAGGACCGTTTTTGTACCTAACACATGTACACCAGCTTACGTAATAGTAAGTCCAAGTGCGCAAAAACTGCTTAGTCTCTTAGGTCATACTCGCTTATAGTGTTGATGTGATAAAAAAATCATGATTTTTCTGTCATGTTGCATAGTGTTAAACGTACTCATTTATCATGAAAAAAAATCAACTTTTTTCGGTTTTAAATGGCAACAAGTTTTAAATTTAGGTTGTTTACGCTTTTGTTTTGTTTATGCTGGCATTTGGGTGATAACTATCAGTGGCGGATTATGCCTTTAAGGGGCCTGAGGCGGAACAAAATTTTGGGGCCTAAGATTTTACCAAAAATTTTGCAAATGAGTTTGATTAAGACTATTTCTTAAATAATTTTTTATCCGCTTCAGAACGGAGAAAGATCGTTCCCCACTTGCGTTGCATATCGGCAATGTAAGAAATATTTTTAAAACAGTTTCCACATTGGGAAATGAAGATTGCAGGCCATCAATGATTACCTTGTACATCTTAAATGGAGAAGGGATGTTCTCTTCTTCTATATATTTTAAAAAATGATGTACTTCGTCTTTAAAATATTGTACTTCTATATCCCTCGCATATGTATTTGACAATTCTAAAATACACTTGTCAACTTCAACACTGGATATATTTTGATCAAAAAATAATTTGAAATTATTTAAAACAGTTTCATATATGGACGTTCTGGTAGACATTTCAGTGGCAAGTCTATCACAGATCATATTGTGAGTATTTATAATAAACAATTCTCGTCCTACTAGCTGTGTATCATTTGCAGATGATTCATCATACATAATTTTGCGTTTTCTTTTTCGTCCTTCTTTGTAGTAGCTAATATTGTCTGTTAATAAGTTTGCTTGCTTTTCTAAGCTCTCAAAATCATTCCGAACATCCCTTATAAATTGTGACAAAGAATTAAACAGCTTTACTCCTTGTAATAAGTTCGTTTGAATATTTTGAAATGATTTTCTAGTACTATTGATTCTTTGCAATAATATATCCTATAGAACGGTTAATAAGGCAATTCATATTCATCGAAAGAGCTAGCTAATTTTTTAACCTCAACTTTAGTAATCGGTTTTTCGTCTTCATTTTCGATAATTTGGATAAGAACGCTTTTAATATTTTTGTAATTAAACCGCAAGGCGGATACTGCATCAGCTCTTGCAGACCATCTTGTCACTTGTGTCACTTAATTTTTTAATATGTTTGGAATTAGGATCGGAAAAATTATCAATAAGCAACTTCCATCTGTGAGTAGATGAAGAAAAGAATACATATATATTTTGGATAAAGTTAAAATAATACACCGCAGTAGAATAGGCATCTGCAGCATAATTTCCAATTAAATTAAGCGTATGACTTGTACAAGGAATAAAAATGGCGGTCTCACTTAGAGTTTTAATTCTGGCTTGTAAACCATTATATTTTCCGGCCATATATGTTTGACCGCGACAACTTTTAATATCCAAAGACAAATTGTTTAAAGTTTTCAAAATAAGTTGTGCTAGATGTTCTGAATTGTGATTTTCAATTTGTAAAAATCCAAAAATCGTTCTCTCGCATCGCCCACTTTATCAATGTACCTTAATATAAAACTTAGTTGGTCAGTGTGGTTCACGTCTGGCGTAGAACCAACAATAATTGAATAATATAAAGAGTCCTGAATTTCTTGCATTAGGTGTTCTTTTACTTCAGTTCCCATTAAATTTATAAATTCACCGCATGTGGTATGTGATAAATAACTTACATTACCTTTTCCTGGATGGCTGTACCTCTCCAAATGATTTTTAAGAAAATCATCAAATTGGGATAGGTACTCAATGCATGTCATAGAATTTCCTTTTCTGTTCGAATCAATATCTTCTCGATGACCACGAAATGCTAAACCCAAAGTAGCTAATAGCTTTACTGTAGCTGCAACTCTTTTTAAAACTTCCCACCAGTATTTTTGTTGTACTTCAATTTCACGAGCTATTTGAGTATCAATACGTCCAGTTACAAACAATCTTTTTTTCAAATTTTTCAAACAAATTTTTTAGACAATCTTTTTTCCAATCAACGTTGATAAAACGAAATATACAACTAAAGCTAAAACACCTATACTATATCAATCATATCATATGGAAACCCTTTTCAAACGTTAATTCAAATGATGAATTTAGCATGTATTGTATAAAAAATACATGGATTTTAAGCATACAATAAAAGATTTCAATTCTACACGTTAAAAAGTTTTCATTTATTTAGTTATATATGAAATTAATCTAAAATATTGTTACGATTTAGAAAAATCTAGACGATTACGGTCACTTCCAGGAAAATAAAATCAACAAAACACAACAGACAAATTAATGAAATGAATATTGTTGTTGTTGTCTCTTCTTAGAAATAGGGTCAACAAAAACGATTTTATGAATCAAATCAACATAACGTAAAATAATCGAATATTCTAATATTTTCTCAAGGTTTCTGGAAAGTGATGTCGAATTATCTAGAAGTATTGCAGAAGGTATATAAGGAAATTACTTCTTGTAGTTTTGATTAGTTTATTTTAGACCTGCGACAGTAAAGTGAAATTAAATGTAAAATTAGTTTTATTCTAAACCTGCGATAGTGAAGTTAAAATTATAAAAGTGATCTTTAAATTAGTTTTTGTATAAAGTTATTTTGTAAATAAAGTTTAAAGTGTTATTAAGTAGAAATAATTTGTGTATTATTTTGAACGTTGTGAACTGGAAATTTCTACAATAAACCGTTGTAGTTTCGAAGCTGTTGGAAGAATATTCTAGTTAGGAATATTGTTTGCTGTATTGTTTTCCTATTGTTGTGGAACAATTAAGTTGTTGAATACTTAATAAAACCTGGTGTTTGTGCTTACTAATCAGTGATCGAACTCAGGAAGAGATTGGGAATTACGTTTATCGAATTGAGAGTAAGGCCAATTCGAAGGAAGGTTAGAAAAACGTAACAATATGTACAATTATATGCTTAAAATTGAGGTTTTCAGTTTAATGCTTTCAATAAATTGTAGGTCTTAAAAGAAATCCAAAATCATTGATGAAAACATAAAACTCAAATATACTTCAAATTTCCAAAAAATACTTATCTGGATTTTGTTTTTATCAATAATTTTGCGATTGATATAATAACAGCCCATTGCAAATAAAGTTTTAGTATTAATATTCATTCGTAACAGTGGAGCTTTTCAAAACAAAACGTTTTTTTACTATACAAATTGGAAAACGAATTTGTACATTAAAAAATTATAAAACTATCAAATTAGAATTATTATTGTAAAATAAATACATACATGAAAAAAAGTAATACAAATTGACAACCTAACACTTTTACATGTGGGATAATATTAAAAAAATCTTTAGGTTTAAAAACTTTGGTTGAATGAACGCAGTCATCTGATATTTGAATACCTATAAAATATCAATACTATTTGTAGCGAGGGGGCCCCTGTGCATGTGGGGCCCGAGGCGGCCGCCTCTTCCGCCTCTATGGTAATCCGCCACTTATAACTATCCTTGATGAAATTGTTATGTGGTCTTTTAGGATAAACTTATCTTTTGTGATAATTAATTTTCGACGCATAAACGGCACTGCTAACCTGGCGCTTGGCCCAGAGCGGCAAATGTTGAGAGGCGACGAATTTTAGAATGCATTACAAAATTTCTTTTTAAAATTTTTAAAATATACATATTTTGATCACTAGCCTTCTTTTTTTTCTATATATTTTTCATTGTAATCTAATACGATTAGATAATGCAGTTAATATTCCTGCATTATAAGATTTTACATTTTGAAAGTAAATAACTAAACAATAAGAAACTAAACCTAATCCACGCAAGAGAAGAATAATATGTAGTACACAGAAAGAAAAAATTCGGTCACTACAACCTCTTTTGTGCCTAGAGATTGCGATTTCCCGACATTTTTCATGTCTCGAGACATCGAGACTTTTTTGTCTCGCTATATTTGTGGTCTCGAGAATTCGAGATTTTTTTCTTCTATGTCTCGAAAGTCTCGAGATTTCCCCGAGACTTTCATAAAATAAAATAAAATTCAAATAATTACAAAAAATCTTGTAAAATTATTTACTTTTTGTAACTAATTCCAAAAAAAAAGAAAATAATAAGATATATAGAAAAAAAAATACAATTCATTATATGTATATAATTATATGATATATATGTATATCAATAACAAAAATAAAACAAAATCTGTTGCACATTTCATGTAAATGAACAAAAATAATATTAAATAATATATTATTATTAGGAACATATTATTAGTAGGAACAAAAATAATATTAAATAATACAAGCTTCTTTAAATATATGTATATATATTTTTTCTGAAAAAAGGACTTGTCTATCAGATAGTGCTATAGATACCAAGATACCCTTTTAAAAGTATGTGAAAAAAATAAAATTTATAAGGAAATTTTCTTTATAAAAAACATTTTAAAAACCAAAGGGTATCTATAGCTCTAACTGATAGACGAGTCCTTTTTTTGGAAACTAAGTTTCCCACTGTTGAAAAGTTTCGATCGTTCTGAGTAGACGTTGGTCTTACTGTTAATAATGCATTTTTAAGCTGGTTTAAATTTGGAGCTATTTGACCAGTTATTTTACATAAACTTATTTCTTTCACCACAGAATTCATATTATTTTTTATATCTGTTGCCAAGCTCTTGTCTACTATTAGTTATTACCCTTTAGGAAATTTGATTGTAATATTAAAATTACGGAAAATAAAATCTAAATTCAAATAAACATAAAAGTTTTGGAAAAGAAAATTTTTTTTTAAATTTCTCGAGACTACGAGAATTCCCGAAACATGAATGTTTAAATTTCTCGAGACACGAGACATTAAAATATGTAAAAGTCTCGAGATTTCTCGAGACAGGAATTCCCGATCACAATCTCTATTTGTGCCAACCCAATGTTTTCTGCCACAAAAACCTCAAATTTGGTTGTTGTTTCTTCAAATTTGGTTTTTGAAAAAAAAAAAACAACCGAATTTGAGGTTATTGTGACAGAAAACATTCGGTTGGCACAAAAGAGGTTGTAGTGACCAATATTTTTTTTTCAGTGTACTTTTTTGTCATCCTTTTTAGTATTTTGTAGAGCGGTTAATATTTTTAAATCTAAATAATTAATCTCTATAAACATAAACGATCAATTGCCCGTGACACCAACCGTCTGAACATTGATCGTTGTAATGGTGCTATTACAGTATTAAACACAAATTAAATTCAGCTCCCATAATCAATTTTAAATTCATCTCCCATAATCAAAATTCCTAAAATACTAACTAATTAGAAATTTCTATTGCAGGATCGTGGAACAGTCAAATTATGTCGTTTTAGGTAGATTTCATATAAAAATCTACCTATTGCAATGGGCTTCATCTCGGAATTTCGGAAAAATTTTTGTGCCAAACGACTATATATGATAAGCGGAGACGAAAAAACCAAAAAAAATTTATATATATATATATATATATATATATATATATATATATATATATATATATATATATATATATATATATATATATATAAATATATATATATATATATATATATATATATATATATATATATATATATATATATATATATATATATATATATATATATATATATATATATATATATATATATATATATATATATATATATATATATATATATATATATATATATATATATATATATATATATATATATATATATATATATATATATATATATATATGAAAACGATATGAGATATAACGAAAACGACCGGCACTCTCACGGTCGCATTTGTTGAGGTAGATCAAAAAAATTTTCTGTATATATGTGTTCTATTAATATCTCGGACGAGTTCGTGAATCAGCAAAATCCGACACGTGGTTAAGGAACTAGAGCCTTTTTTCTAAAAAAAATTGATTTTTTAAAACCGTTATAACGGCCGTTTGGATACTAATATTTTTAAAAAATTAATGAATTTAGAATTTTTGGAATCTTTCTTATCATTTTGTTTTAAAAATAGACCTCTGCAGTATTATATATTTTTATAAATAATTTTATTTTAAATAATAATTATAGTTGTTACATTACATTACGATTACATTCATCTTATCTTAATAACCCATTTATCTCTAAACCATTAACCTCAATCTCTCTATCTCCTGTTCGAGATACAAAACTCTCTCTCTTTTTCTTTCTTGAATCTCATCACATATCATTCTCTATGAATATATAATTTATACCATTTATTTTAACTAATTGTCTAACTTTAGGCTCTATCTATAATAATATAACATTCCCCTTTTTAAATTTATCCGTATAAATTTACTAAAAAAATTTAATTTTAATCTACTTTACCAAACTAAATTTTAGAGAAAAAAAGATTTCTAGCATTTATTTTTATCTTAATCAAATTCCGAAAAAGTAAATCTTTTTGGGAACTTCTTTAATCTTTTCGATTTACGTATTACCACTGACTCTGGAGATGAATTGGGTGACGAGTCCGAACTAAATTTTCTTTTAGAACTTGTTCTTGAATCTTCTAGTATTTTATCTTCATTATTTTCTTGGTTGTTTAAACTTTCCCCTTTTAAATTTTCTGTCGGTATAAATTTATTATCACTATGGTAAGTTCTTAAATTATTACTAACTTTAGATGAACGTATTTGATTTTCTTGTACATAACGTACATGACCGTTTACTAAAATCAGATACGTCACCGGACTAACCGATTGTAATATTTTGGCTGGAATCCATCTTATTAGATTACCATAATGATTCCGATAAAATACATTTTCATTTACTTTAAATTTACAGTTAATTATGTTATGATCTTTACAAAATTCAACTTTATCGTTTTCATAATATGTTTTATTCTTATACAATGCAAAATTTACTCGTTTCCCTCTTATATTTTTTTTTATTTACTGTATTATTATTTATTTTCTTATTGTTAATTAAATCTAGGTTAATTTTAGGCTTATAAGAAAATACAAGTTCAGCTGGTGTTTTATTGGTAGTAGTGGATGGAGTATTTCTTTGATGAATTAAAAATTTAGTAATTTGTTCATCCAAACTACCTTTTCGGTTTTCTATACAAAACTTTTTTAAAACTGTTTTGGCTGAACGTACGAATCTATCGGCTTGACCATTCGACTGTGGGTGGTACGGTGGTGATTTAGTACATTTTATTCCATTATTTATACAAAATTGTCTGAACCCGAAAGATTGGAATGGAGGCCCGTTATCTGATACAATTTCAGACGGAAGACCAAAGTTAGCAAAAAATTCTAATAATTTTTTAATAACATTTTCGAGATTTGTTGACGACATATATATTATCTCGCAAAATTTACTGTACGCATCGACTATTATTAAAAAATTCTTTGCAGCGAAATAAAAAAAATCTACATGTATACGTTCGAATGGAGTTGCTGCTTCAGGCCACTTTGTATCGACTATTTCCTTTTTTACAGTTTGAGTTTGTTGACAAATCATACAGGAATTGACATATTTTTCGATGTCTTTATCACATAAGGGCCACCAAACATAAGAACGCGCTAGCATTTTCATTTTCACTATTCCTGTGTGATTTTCATGCAAGGATTTTAATACCGACGAACGTAATTTTTCTGGGATTATAATTCGGTTTATATAATATAAATTTCCTTCCTCCGTTGAAAGACTTAATCTTTTGTTATAAAATGAAATTATATTAGACGTTATTTCATTTTCTTTAGGCCACCCATATAACACATAATCATATATTTTTGACAAAATGTCATCTGACTTCGTTTCACGTCTTATTTCTTCTACGCTTGTTTGTTCATCCTCAGCTGAACAGAAAAAATTTATTTTTATTTCTTCAACTTCCGTGTTTTCTTTTAATGGCAACCGTGACAATGCATCTGCATGACCCATTGATGAACCTTTCCTATATACGATTTTATAGTCATATGATGACAATATGACTGCCCACCGCTGAAGACGAGCGGCGGCTACTGACGGCGTACTCTTTTTTGGGCTAAAAATTTCCCTTAAGGCTTGATGGTCGGTACATATAGTGAAAGATTGACCGTACAAGTAATTGTGGAACTTCTTGACTGCAAAAATTATCGCTAACGCCTCGCGATGAATTTGTGAATAATTGCGTTCCGCAGGTGACAAGGTACTGGACGCGAATAATACTGGTTTCTCTATACCGTCAACTATATTAGATAAAACCGCGCCAACGCCATATGGGCTCGCGTCGGTCGCGACGACTATCGGCTTTTTTGGATCATATATTTCCAATACATTATGACTCAATACTAATTTTTTTGTGTTTTCAAACGCTTTTTGGCATTTTTCTGACCACGAAAAATTAACATCCTTTCCTAATAAATGATATAAGTCTCTGAGTTCTCCCGACAAATTTGGGATAAATCGACCATAATAATTTAGAAGGCCTAAATAAGACTGCAACTGAGTGACGTTCCTTGGTGCAGGAGCTTCGACTAACGCTTTAATTTTTTCTTCATTTGGCATAATTTTGCCATCTGATAAGGTATGACCTAAATATTTCACTTGTGTTTGCAAAAATTTACACTTTTCTAAATTAATTCTTACGTTATGACTTTCTAAACGTGACAAAACTTCAAATAATCTCATTTTACAATCTGTTTCTGTAGCTCCTCCTATAAGAATATCGTCCAAATAACAATAAACGTTTTCTAATCCCCTAAGAATTTGATCCATTACGGATTGAAACGCCCCGGCGGCATTTGAAACCCCGAATGGTAATCTTGAATATGAAAATAGACCTTTTCTCGTATTTATTGTTAGAATTTCTTTAGACTCCTCCGACACGGCTAACTGTAAATAAGCACCAGTTAGATCTACGACGCAAAAAATTAAACAATTTGAAAGACTGGCGAATATGTCTTCTATTCGCGGTAACGGATAATGTTCCGTTTCGATACAACGGTTAATCGTGACTTTACAGTCCATACATAACCGAATTTGACCGTCTGACTTGGGAACAATCACTACTGGACTTGCCCATCGTGAACTTTTGACTGGTGTTAAAATATTTTGTTCTGTTAAACTATCTATGGCCTTATCAAATTTTTCTCGAAGTTTAAACGGAACTCCATATGCGGCATGAAAAATTGGAGTTTGGTTTTCTTTTAATACTATATCCACTGTAAAACCCACAATCGGAGTGTCAAGACCTTTATTTATAATTTTTGAAAATTTATTTTTAATTTCTACTACTATATCATTATTGATTGATTTAAGTATTTTAATTTTAAATGACTCACGCCAATGTGGAAAGATTACATCCAACCAATTTCTGCCAATCAATGCCTTGAATTGCCTCTCCGTGTCTATTACAATTAGATCCAAACATCCACTACCCCTTACAGCACCAACTTGAACTTGACATCTTCCTAGTTCCTTAATATTTTCACCTGTGACTGTTAATAAATTAGAATTAATTTTAGATAATGCAATATGACTTAATTTTTTAAAATACTCTCCTTTACTGATGATTGTCGCACAAGCACCAGTATCTACTTCCATCTCCAAGAATTGACCTTCGACTTCTAGAACACAATCAGCTGACTCGTTGCTGTTGATGAGACTATTTATACACTTAACTCTTCTTTGGCACACTACTGATGTGTGACCCTTTTCTTGACACTTGAAACAGGTCCACTGTTTAGCAGGACATGTATCTTCTGCATGATGACGACCACAACGCTTGCAGCTACTTCTACTGTTCGACCTTGACCGGTTTTGACCTTTATAACCTTGACTTTGACTATTGTAATTTCTGTAACTGTTACTATAATTATTTCTACTACCCGGACTATTATTGTGACTGTGACTTTGTACAGGATAATTACTCCTGTGTGGACTATTAATCCTTGGACTATTATAATTATTTCTCGATTTATTGAAAACCGCATGTTGACCCATCGGGTAAATGGCTTTGCTTTCTTTTTCCGCCATTTCCATATTAAGCGCCTTACTCGTACATTCTTCAAATTTTAAATCTTCATTCAACAACATTTGTTGAATTTTTTCATTTCGTAACCCGACTATAAAGCGATCTGCGAGAGCTTCATCCAACATATTCGTTTTGAACTTTAAGACTTCTTTGTTATCTTCTTTATCCAGAAAATCACCGAATTGACACGTTTGTGCTAGTGTTTTTAACCTTACTATAAATTCGCTTATAGCTTCTCCATCCTCTTGTACCGCTTTATAAAATTTGTATCTTTCTGATCTTTTATTTTTCTTTGGCGTAAAATGCTCTCTTAAAGCCTTCATTATTTCCTCGAAAGATTTTTTACTTGGTAAATCCGGTACTAATAAGGATAATAACAGCTCGTACATTTCTGCACCGGCTATTGTAATGAACATAGGAGTTTTTGATTCGTCTTTTACTTCGTTCACTAAGAAAAATTGACTGATTCTATCTTCATATGCCCGAAAATTAGTACCGGGTACAAACGGTTCTATTTTTCCTATTAATGTAGGCATTTTTTGTTCACAACACTTTTCACTTTAATACAAAAAAATTCTCACCACGTGTCCTTTTTTTCCTCTAATTTTTCTGCTTTCGGGTTACGTTTTCCTCCAGTTTTCCTCAGTTTTCCTCGTCGCCAGATTATTATATATTTTTATAAATAATTTTATTTTAAATAATAATTATAGTTGTTACATTACATTACGATTACATTCATCTTATCTTAATAACCCATTTATCTCTAAACCATTAACCTCAATCTCTCTATCTCCTGTTCGAGATACAAAACTCTCTCTCTTTTTCTTTCTTGAATCTCATCACATATCATTCTCTATGAATATATAATTTATACCATTTATTTTAACTAATTGTCTAACTTTAGGCTCTATCTATAATAATATAACATGCAGTTAGAGTTCCTGAGTGAGCGGCTCCAACAAAAAAGTTTTTTTGAAACAACCAGCACTCTCACGGTCGCATTTGTAAAGCCAGATCAAAAAACCTTTTCTAAAAATGTGCGTTTTATTAATATCTTTGACAAGCTCGTAAATCAGCCAAATCTGGCTTATGGTTAAGAAACTATAGAGGCTTTATACTAGAAAAAAACTCTGATTTTTAGATCCGTTATAACGGCCGTTTGGATTCTAATATTTTTAAAAACTTCATAAATTTAGAATCTTTGAAACCTTTTTAATCAGTTTCTTTCAAAAAAAAGACCTCTGTTGTTGGAGGCTTCTGAGTGAGCGGCTCCAACAAAAAAGCTTGTAAAACACAAAATGCGTTTGAATCAACCGGCACTCTCACGGTCGCATTTGTGGAGCCAGATCAAAAAACCTTTCATAAACATGTGTGTTTTATTAGTATCTTGGACAAGTTCGTAAATCAAAAAAATCTGACACATAGTTAAATAACTAGAGGCTTTATAGTAGAAAAAAAATTCGTTTTTTTAATCCATTATAACGGCCGTTTGGATACTAATATTTTTAAAAACTTCATAAATTTATAATCTGGGGAAACATTTTAATCCGTTTCTTATAAATATAAACCTCTGCAGTTAGAGGTTTTTGACTTGTTGGCTTCAACAAAAAAGTTTGCAACAATCAAACATAACTACAATTTCCAAAAACCTTATAACAGTCAATGAAAAAAAAAATAAAAAGGTTTGAATAGAAGAAATTAATTTTTTTTCTTAGAAATAAACTATTTTGATATTTTGCAGTAATTGGACGACATATGATATAGCGTAGGTTTGTGTCGTAAATTGTCACACACATGTTCTGTGGTAGATTTGATATTTGTTTGTTGCAAAATTGGATAGATATAGTTTTGCTTATATGTAGCTAATTTTCTTTTTAAAATTTGTTCGATATCTGTTTGTAATTAGTTTGTGTTGTTTAAACTAATCTGATACATCAGATTCTACTGGCACACAAAACTGTCTGATCTCGAAATCTACCTATTTCTAGCGGATATGCGTGCCGCTTGGACTTTTTTATGATGAGGAGTCACTAAAAATTAAAAAACAACAAAATATAAATATATGTGTTATTATGGTTTTCCATATTATTCACTGTTTGTGTGCTTTTGTAACTTTTGAATTAAAATGCAATATTTAAAAACATGCTTTTTTAATATGTTTATTTTTAATTTTATTAATAATAATATAAACTTCCTTATAGTAACAATTTGAATTTTATTTTTTATTTTAATGAATATCGATTTCGACGTAAGTTTATATTATTATTAATAAAATAAAAAATTAAAAATAAACATATTATAAAAGCATATTTTTAAATATTGCATTTTAAAACATAAATGATGTTTTACAGTATAAATACTCATATACTCATATTAAGTTTTACGTTTATTTATTATTAACAATGGAGAATACACTCTCTGTAGTCGCGAGTATGATTATTCCTGCGGTTTATATCGGAAAAGAGGATCGATCCAAACCCATTAATTCTCTCTTCTTTCCTCTGTCACATATTTTTCATAAATTTTGGAAACAGCTTAATTTTCATTTATCCCTTGTTGCGGAATATTTTTATATTAAATTGTAAATAACACGCCCAACAAAATAACTACAACACAGTATTTCTGAATTTTATTTATTGATTTTGAATTGTGAAACAAATAACACAAAAAAAACAAAATAATCAAACAAAACTAAAAAAAACACACCCTCACATTTCTCCATTTTTTTCAAAACAAAAATTCGTCCTACTTCCAAAAAAAATGTGATTCGTAAACTCGTCACTTTTAAGGAATAACACTGCGGTTAGTAAAAACTAAACGAATGAATGAACGAGCGACTGCAACTTAAAAAGTGGCTTGAACGTCGAAGCATCCAGTTTAAAACTTTAATTTCATGAAACTGGATTGTACAATGTAAATATTCTAAACATATTAAATAAAATGTAGATATACTAGGTGAATCAAAAAGGGTGGTATAATTCTAAGAAGTGGCGTTTGCATACATTAATGTGAACCATTTATATGTAACTTCACCCTTCATTAGACGTATTAGCATAAACTAGCATTAACAAGTAACAGCAGTGAGAAGCAACCAATAGCCGCGTTTTCTTTTTTAAATGGGAGAGTCTGAGTTTCTTGTTCTGATTAAAATTAAACACTATTATTCACGCAAGAAATAGATAACCGAGAGCAAAGCTAAGCTAGATAAGTATCATCCGGGTCATCCGTCGTTGAAGATGATTCAAAAGTGGTTTGCTAGCTTTCGTTGCGGCCGCACAAGCACAAGTGATGCTGAAAGAGCTGGACGCTCAAAAGAGATTTGTACACCAGAATACGTCGAAATCCCATGAATTTATATTAATCGACCCTGAAGTGAAATTGAGGGAGATAGCTGAGACCACAAAGATGTCGCATTATAGCAGTCAAAGTCATATATGATATTTTAAGTATGAAGAAGCTCTGCGTGCGACAGAGGGCTGAAAACGAATTCGTGTTACGATTTCCCAGCAGAATTTGGCATTGTATACGCGAAATTCAAAGAAGTTTTTGCGCCAAAGCGTCCAAAATCCCAGTAATGGACGGGAAAGGCAATGGCCTCCATATTTTGGGATACGCGTAGAATAATATTCATCGAATATTTTGGAAAAAAGTACAACCATAACTGGCGCATACGGCATATCATTCATCATTATTTTCGAAAGTTGAAATTGCAGAAAAACGGCCACATTTGAAAAAATTATCTATCATCATGACAACGCGCATGCTCATACATCGTTAATTTCTCAAGCAAAATTGCACGAAATTGAATTTGAACATGGTTTCTCAGCCACCGCGTTTGCCAGATCTGTTTCCAAGCCTAAAAAGATGGCTCACCGGTAAGCGATTTCACCCAAAAGAGAGAATTGTAGCTGAAACTGACGTCTATTTTGCAGAGCTTCCGAAGGGTTACTTTTCGGACGGGATAAAAAAGTTAGAAATACTTTGGACTCACTGTATCGAATTAAAAGGAATGTATGTTGAGAAATAAAACTTAATTTGGCCAAACAAATGTTTTCTTGTTTCACTTATTCCACACTTATTGATCTACCTAGCATTTGTCAAAAATACACTTTTTTTCGACATGCCGAAGTCTTGAATGTTTAATTTAGACTTTCCTGCAGCTTTCTTTCAAATTATTTAATGTTTGAACTATTTTCATAGCGTTAGATGATTTTCTCTCAATCAGTTTAATGATATGATGGAGTATGCTAGCCATGGGGAAAAGAAATGTTTTTTCTCAAAAAATGCTTTGACTTTAATTCTACATTTCTCAGCCACTGTTAAACATGCCTTCAAAGATTTGTACATCTTCAAAATTCTTTCTAGTGCATTAATACTATTAACATTGATTGACATTAAATCATCAGGAGTTTTAATTCCAGTATAAAGAATATGAACGGTTCATCCAATCCCCAATAAATTATGGTTCAAATTCGAATTAAGATTGGTTAGTCATTTTTGCACATCGTGACACACGACGGTGCTGAACTGCTGTGTAGAATCGGCAATATTCTATATTAATTCTATATATTTCAATGCATAAACCGTTACAAAGCTTGCGACAGATGATTTTAGTTTTGTTTGGTCCAGACTCTAGGGTACGATATATTAAAATATTTTCAATTATGGCTTCTAATTTTGTGCCACATGCAAATGTGTTATCATATAATGATTTAGTTAGTTCAGATGTGCAAATCATCGATCGAAAGCTTAAGTTGTGGTAAACGGGATGGAAGGAGCAAACAGTTTCTGTATTATAAATATTTCTCTTAGTTTTGCCTATTTCTATAGGCCTATTTTTATAATCCTTTAGTCTATTCGTAACCATTATAATGGTTTAAAACACCTGGTTAGGTTGCTGTTTAAAACACCTGGTTAGGTTACAGAAACTGAAAAAATTCTAGTTAAATAAACAATATTTCAGTAATAAAATCTGCACTGGTTTGTTCTCTTTCTCTCTAAACAGTTAAATTACCAAATCTTATTATAAAAACTGTAAGAGCTGTACTACAGTACCACTGGTAATAGCAGTAAGATATCGCTACCCAAGGTGAAACCTTAGGGATGCCGACGACTGAACTGTGTTTATTCCACGGTGTCATCCTCAATCTTAGATGTGGAATTGATGATGGCACGGTATTGCTTGCTCGAAGAAACGAGCCTTCATATAAGTCTATAACTGGGCTTTAATCATTAAGGAAGACGGTGCGTTACATTAACAAACAATATGTCACTAGTTGGATTATTGGCAACCCCATTTTAGTTTTGGTCCTGCAAGTTTAAAACAAATTGGCTTTTTACTTATTTTATTATAACTTTCTTTATCATATCCTATTCAAGAAAAAGAAAGAGCTGTTAAACAATATAGAACAATTTTTAAAAGATTGTTTTCAATAAAATGTTGGCATAAACTCAACTTTACCCGTGGTAAACCGTGGATTTGCCCGTGGGACAGCACCGTGAAATGTGGGACAATTCCACGCAGCGTGGGATGTCTGGTCAGTTTAAGTTACCATAATCTGAAAAGATGATGAAAAATATTTTGCATAAGAAAAAGAGAGATATCATGCGCGAGATAGATAAACTGCAAGAAAAGTTAGCTGATAGCAACTGACGTTTTGAAAAATTATTTTTTTTAAACGTCGTTCATGCTCCATGTAGGAGAGTAGCCAGGTTAATCAGCTTTGAATATTCACCACGGTCATTCGCAACAGCGACTTAATTACCATGGCAGCCGATTAAGGTCGTTTATTACGTCAGTTTCCCATTGTCGCCCACTCCTAGGCCACTCCTTGGGGTACTAACGTACATTTTTCTAATCATTCCAGACTGTGAATCGGCTCGTAGAACATGCCCAAACTAAGCAATCCTGTTGGAACGGATACAACCTATTATATTAGGACCCTCAAGAAGGTCTCTGATCTCAAAGTTATATCAGGTTCTATACCTTCTATAGACTGTCTTAAGTGGACCGAAAATGTAGCGATCTTACCTTAAATACAGATAAATGCGATTCGTCATTTTGTGTAAGGGTCCACGTTTGTGACCCATACATCACAACCGGTCTAATCAATGTCTTGTATAACTTGAGCTTGGTTTTAGTTTATACATTATTTAGTAAAATATGGAAAAATTATTTGGTTTGCCAATTAACAGCTACAAAATTGTCAGATTTTTTATCTGCACATTGAACCGGTTTAAAACCGATTATCACATTAATTGATTTTCATTGTATAATAATTATAAAAATGATATTATATTGATCATGAAATAATTGTATATATATTTTTATAATTTTAATGTGTTTTTTACGTATTTTCGATTCACATTTTTTTTCAAATCTTGGCGCATTTTTTTATTGTACAAGCAAGCTACAACAATTGCTCTATAAATATTTTATTTTTGTGGTCGCCATTTTGTTGTTTCATTTACTTTTACATTATATAGTTTATTTACAATTCGCATGCCACTAATTTAGATATAATCGATTATATAATATATTATATAATATTAATAATAAATAACTAATGTTTTTTTAGAAATCGTTTAAAAATTATTATTACTTCGTAAAATTATTTTTATTTTCTTGCAGTTTTTGATCTTTTCGCCATCTACAGTTAAAAAAAAAATTACTATCGTCTGAAAAGTTGATGATAGCAACTAGATTTAATTTGTGTGTAATAGCACCATAAGTCACCATTGCCCTGCTTAACGAATAACAAATTAATTATAATAAATTTGTTCGAAAAACGAACCAAAATATTGAAAATCGATTCTGGGGTTAAATGGCCATCTTTTCGATTTTCGGTTGGCGATAAAAGTTGATTAAAAACTTCACATCTTTTTCGGGCTTCCGTGAAATTAAATATTAATTCAAGAAATATGTAGTTAAAGAAATTATAAAAAGGTTCTAACGTGGTGATATCACAGTGGAAAATTGTAGCCTAGTGTTAGAAACTTTAGAAACTTTTAGTGATTTTCAATTACACTTTTTCTCAGCCTTATTTTAAATTTAATAACTTATAAATTTTTTATTTAAATATATATTAATTTTTCAAATTAAATGTAATATTTCGCCAATTTTGGCATATTATCAAGAATTATAATTTATATTAAAAATATTTAGCAATCAATAATTAAGAATTAGTTTAAAGAAAATAACATAAAAACCAAATTGAATTTAAATATAATTTTAAAATGTTTTTGGAAATAAACAGTGGACAATTTGTTAAGTGAAAAAACTACAGACATTTATAGCCGCAATTTCTTATAAATTGATAACTTGCATAATTGAACAGACTATTGAGACAAATAATTTATTTTTTTTAAGGCGTTGGAAAGCAACAATACAAATTTAATTAAAAAATAAAGAAAGAATTGAAAGAAAAATTAATTTTAATTCAGGAGTAAGAGCGATATTTTGTCATTTGGAAACATTATATTTTTTAAAATAACTCTTTCTAAAGTAAAACTAAAATAAAGAATGGAATAAAGGTGTAATACAAGGACCCTGATTTATACATATATTCATAATGACTTATTCATATTAATAATTCATATATAAAAATTACATGTTTATGTTTCTAAGTAAACATTTTGGGATCATACACATTTTTAATACAAATACCATGTCTTTGTAAAATGTAAACAAGGCAATGTTTACAAACACACTAAGAACTTGTTTTGTTTGGCGATTTGTCATTTGTTGCCTAATGAGGGGCGGTACAACTTTATCATGTTTGGTTTAGCCAAAAAAACGTAATTGAACATGATTTATTTGCTTAGTGTGACGAATGCAGACTTGTCTTTTTTTATCTGAAATTTTGTAACCAAACGCAAATAAACAAAAACTTGAAAGCTAATGTGAATAATATGTTAATCATATAGAAATCATCATATATTACTATAACTTATTGTGAATTTATGAGGTCATAGATACATTTCAATTTTGTTATAAAGGTGGAGGAGATTGTGAGGACGGCAGATCTGGTTTGGCGCAGGTCGTTCAAGATTGTAAAGTCAAACCTACTGTTTTGTCCGGTTTGATGTAATATTCAACGAAGTGAAGTTAGTAGATAAAAATTTTGACGTAAAATATCGTGATATATTTTATCATATTCCACGACCAAACACGCCCACTATTAATTCCAAAGACAATAGACCAACTAGAGAAGAGTGAATGTTGTTGTCGATTTTCTAACAAACAAACAACGTAATAACTGGTTTGAAATCTCTCTTCAACATCTCAAGCACTCAGCGCATCAACGATGCTCGTTTATCCTTCTTTCGATGCATAACTCGAGTTACTGAAGATTGGTATCCATACTTAGTTTCTTTTCGGTAAGATTAACCGAAACAACAGTGCTACAGCACATTTGATCGTGAACGTTATTTATAAAGCGTGATTTCGTTACACATATATGACAAAATCACTAATAAGGGGGCGTATGTGGCGTAACTAACAAATTTAAAAAAATTTAAAATTTGAGCATGGAGTTTCGCTAAAAGGGCAACAAGCTAAGTTAAGCTTCCTGAACTTGTTCAAAGTCCGATATAGTTTTTAAGGTAATAACATCTCAGTTTTATATTCATTTATGTTTGTGAATAATTTATATACATTGATAATTACCGATACGAGTAGATTTTTTAATCAAAATAAATTTTTTTTATGTAATTGAATTTCATGTGGTACAAACCCTATATTGGAAAACTTAAATCGTTGACAGATTAAAAGTTAAATAGCGGTTGAATGCAAGTAGAATAATCTTGTATAATTTAAAATTAGGTGAAGTTATAACAACAATGGATTTTTGTGAATTTTCAAGAGTAACGAATTTTAATGAATAAAGCCGCAATTAGACTATTGCAGAACTCTGCAATATTTCTGCAATGGTAGTGTGTAAAATATTCATTGCAGAAAAGTTTGGCAATGAACTCATTGCAAAACATTGCAATGACTCAGAATTATGCAATAGTCTAATTGCGGCTTTAGACTCGTACCTGCTCTCTTCCCGTTCCTTGATTTTATCATCATGAACAATCAGTTAACTTTTACTACTACGACAAAGGCCATAAGTTATAAAGAGTAACGTCGTTGTTGATAAAAACGGTAAGTAAATAAGAAAATTTAGAAAAAACAAAATTCAAATATCGTAAGCAAACAAAACAAATAGTATTGTCTTGCAGCAACATCCAGCTGTACCAATTTTAACTTTAATATTGTCTTAATCAAAAAAAAACTCGAAACTTAATTAAAGAAGAAATAAAGTATGAACAATTATATCTGTGTGTATATGTACATAAAACATATGTACCGAAAAGTTATTGTGTAACGTGAAATTTAATCTCATAAGAGTTGTTGTTTATTTATATTTTTAATTTGGTTTTTATCTGTTTTTGATACGAACGGGTAAGACAGATTTTTGTTGTTGTTTTTCTTGAAATCATTCAAAAAAGTCTCACATGCATATATTGTTTCACAAAAGACAGTTTTTTTTATTGATTATATTTATATATATTGTTACGTTTTTCCAAACTTCCTTCGAATTGGCCTTACTCTCAATTCGATAAACGTAATTCCCAATCTTTTCCTGAGTTCGATCACTGATTAGTAAGCACAAACACCAGGCTTTATTAAGTATTCAACACCTTAATTGTTTCACAACAACAGGAAAACACTACAGCAAACAATATTCCTAACTAGAATATTCTTTCAACAGCTTCAGAAACTCCAACGGTTTATTGTAGAAATTTCCAGTTCACAACGTTCAAAATAATACACAAAATATTTCTATTCAATAACACTTATAACTTTATTACACTTATAACTTTACACAAAATCTAATTTAAAGATCACTTTTATAATTTTAACTTCACAATCGCAGGTTTAAAATAAACTAATTAAAAACTACAAGAATTAATTTTCTTATATACCTTCTGCTTAATCTCTAGAAATTTCGCGGTCACTTTTTAGAAACCTTGAGAAAATATTAGAATATTCGATTATTTTACGTTACGTTGATTTGATTCATAAAATCAATTGTTTTATGTAGACCTTATTTCTAAGAATATGTACAACAACAACAATATTCATTTCATTCACTTTCTGTTGTGTTTTGTTGATTTTATTTTCCTGGAAGTGACCGTAATCGTCTAGATTTTTCTGTAATCGTAACAATACCCTCCACTTAAGCCTGTTCGTCCCGAACAGGATCTAACTCTCCTTTGTATAAGGCCAATCTTTCCAAATGTACTACTTTCGCTTTGCCTCGATGTCCTTTCTTAATTCTATAAACCACGTCATTCAACTTGGTTATAATGTTGTAAGGTCCTTCCCATGCAGCTTGCAGTTTTGGTGATAACCCTCGTTTTCGTTGTGGGTTGTGTAGCCATACTAATTGTCCTTCTTCAAAACCTTTATTATTAGATCGTATATCATATCGGGCTTTCATTCTATCACTGGTCAGTTGTATCCTCTGCCGAACAAGCTTGTGAATATCCTCAAGGTTCTCCCGGATTCGGTTGACGTATTCTTGCGCAGACAATGATGTTGATGGTACCGCTCCAAATTTGAGGTCTACAGGAAGTCTTAAATCACTTCCAAAAATAGTTTGAGCTGGTGTCATGGTCGTGGTGTCATGAACTGCTGATCTGTATGCCATCAAAAATAAAGGAATGTGTTGATCCCAGTTACGTTGATTCTTACTGACCACTTTAGCTAGAAATTCCTCCAAAGTAGCATTGAATCTCTCAACCATCCCATCTGACTGTGGGTGTGAAGCTGTCGTCCTGGTTTTGTTAATCCCCAGCATTTGACAAATTTCCTGGAATACAGCTGACTCAAAGTTCCGTCCCTGATCGGTGTGGATCTCCATAGGAACTCCATAGCGGCTGATCCAATTATTTATCACAGCTTCAGCGATTGTGGTTGCTTCCTGGTTGGGAATCGCACACACTTCCGGCCACTTACTGAAGTAGTCCATGATCACAAGCACATATTTATTCTGATTATCAGTTGTTGGAAATGGTCCCGCTACATCCATTGCGATCCTTTCAAATGGAGCACCTACATTGTATTGCTTCATTTTCCCATGACTTCTTCGTGCGGGTCCTTTCACCGCCGCACATTTATCGCATTTTTGACACCACTCCACAATTGATTGCCGAGTCCCCGACCAGTAAAACCGTTGTCGTATTTTTGCAAGAGTTTTGTTGATCCCAAGATGACCTCCACTCGTTCCTTCGTGATACTCCTTAAGTACTGCTTCTATTTTCGCTTTTGGTACCACTGTAAGGGATTGCTTTATCTTGCCATCTGAGCTTTCCCATACTCTCTTTAAACATCCATCCTCTAACTGGAGACTGTCCCATTGCGCCCAGTACGCCTTCAAAGTTGGAGTTTTATCAGAAATTTCTCCCCATACTGGTTTGCAGCCCTTTTCCTTGAACTCGATGATGGGTGCAAGATCCGGATCTTCTAATTGATCTTTTCTTATGGCTTTAGCAGTCCATTCATCGTCAGGTAGCACTTGTAGTAATCGTACATCGATGATGTTCTCCTTATTTTCTTGACGACTGCAATGCTTGCATTCAACTTGACAGGGTCGTCTCGATAATGCATCAGCGTTCCCATGTGCAGTACCCTTTCGATGTTCAATGTCCAAATCGTACGCCTGCAACCGTTCGATCCAACGTGCTACTTGTCCCTCTGGATTTTTGAACTGGAGTAACCACCTTAACGCACCATGGTCAGTTCTGAGATGAAATTTCTGACCATACAAGTATTTATGGAAATGTTTGACGGATTCCACAATAGCCAATAATTCCTTTCGAGTTACACAATAATTCCGCTCCGGCTTGGATAGCATTTTCGAGAAATAAGCTATCGCCTTTTCCTGACCATCTATATTCTGCGACAAGACTCCTCCTATACCTTCATTACTGGCATCAGTATCCAAAATAAACTGAACATGGATATGACAGAATTGGAGCCGTACATAATCTCTTTCGGAGCTCCACAAATGCTTTTTCTTGAGGTTCATTCCATTCAAATGCCTTATCTTTTCTGGTTAACTCATGCTTTTGGCAACGTTGGCGAATCCTGGCACAAACCGTCTGTAATATGTGCACAATCCAAGGAAGCTTCGTAGTTCATGTAGGTTCTTTGGTCTTGGCCAGTTCATAACTGCTGCAATCTTGTCAGAATCGGTATGAATTCCCTTTGCCGTAACCTTGTGTCCCAAGTACTTTACTTCCTCCTTGAAAAGTGAACACTTTTTGGGACTTAACTTTAAACCGGCTGCTTGCAACCTTTCCAGTACCTCCGCCAAGTTCCTCAAGTGGTCATCAAAGTCTTTTCCCATGACGATGATGTCATCCAAATATACAAGGCATGTTTTCCAGTGCAAGCCTTTTAGTACCCGTTCCATTAATCTCTCGAAAGTTGCGGGTGCGTTGCATAACCCAAATGGCATGACATTAAATTGCCATAGTCCATTCCCTACACTGAACGCTGTTTTCTCCCGATCTTCCTCCTCAACTTCCACCTGCCAGTAACCACTCTGCAGATCCAGTGTTGAAAACAATCTTGAACCAGATAATGTATCTAGTGTATCATCAATCCTAGGCAATGGGTAGCTATCCTTCTTAGTAACTATGTTTAGTTTCCTGTAGTCAACACAAAATCTCACGCTCCCATCTTTCTTGCCAACCAACACCACAGGTGAGCTCCAGGGACTGTCTGAAAGCTCAATTACACCAGCTTCTTTTATATCTCTTACCATTTTATCAGCTTCCTCTCTTTTAGCCAATGGTAATCTCCTTGGTGCTTGACGTATCGGCTTTTCTGCTCCAGTATCAATACGATGTTTCACCATATTGGTTCTGCCATTCCCTTCAGGTGTACTACAGAATACAGACTTGTGCCGCTCCAACAATTGACGTGCTGCTTTCTTCTGTTCTTCTGAAAGCCCTTCTGTCCATTTCTGCACAAGTTGCTCCATTTCTGCCTTTTGTTGTTTTGTGTTGACCGAGCAATTGTTGTTTTTCTGCTCGCACTTTATTATTTTAGCTACCTCTTCACATTGTCCTATGATTGATCCTTTTTTCATTGTTTTCTGCGTATCTGACAGATTTAAAACTCTTACTGGTATTTTGTAATCAGCATCCGACCTAACTAAAGTTTTCCCTATAACGACTTCTTTACAATTTTGATGTTCTTCTTTGTTGGCCTCCACAACCCACAACCTGGGTGACCCAGAACCTCCTTCCAATTTTCCCCAAATGATTGTTTCTGATTGGGGTGGCAGCTTTTCTCTGTGATCCAATATTATTCGACGGACACAATTTGAATCTTCACCATTAAACTGGAGTGACAACTCAACATTTCCGTACGTGAGTACTCCTTTGCCAGCATCAATAACGAATCCATTTGGCTTCATGAAGTCCATGCCCAGGATGACTTCATCCACAATGTCAGCTACAACCACTTCATGTTGAAAGTGAGTATTCCCGATTTCAAAATTGACCACTTTCTTTCCTTTAATACTTGCACTTTCGCCAGTAGCTGTTTGCATTCGGTATCTCCCTGCTGGTTTTAGTTTCCCTTTTACAACATCAGTGCGGACAATTGTATTTGTTGCTCCAGTATCTAACGTGATAACACAACTTTTTCCATCAATATTAGCCCTAACAGTAAGGCTGTCACCTCCCCTTGTCAATCTCGAAACATGGATGAAGGTTATGGGGCAATCGGTTGTGGGAGCCAGCTTACGCCCCTTTAGGCTGACTCGTTGTAGTTTAACTGATGCGGTGCTGCTCCATCGTCTTCTCTAGCTTGCTGCACCCGTTCTTCTGCTGGACGTCTCTGCATAGGCGATGCTGATCTTGCTCGTTTCCTTCTAACATCTCGACATTCTCTCGAAATATGGCCCAACTTGCCGCATAACCAGCATCGAATTCTATCACTTCGTATACTCTCTCGTGGTCTTGACTTGTAGTTGTTTTCATCAGCCAACTCCACCCGGCGTATTTTAATTGATGGTTTAATAATTGCTTGCGCAGTTTCATTTGTTAAGGCATAAGCAATAGTTTCTGCGAATGTTGCTTTTGGCGACAACATTACTGCTTTTCGTGTTTCTGGATCACGAATACCATCAGTAAACGCCTCGATCTTCATTTTCTCCATAAAATTCGGTGGAGTATTCGAGTGTGCCAAATGTACAAGGCGTTCTACTGCCGAAGAATAGTCCTGAAGGCTTTCTCCATTCCGTTGCAAGCGACCCTTTAACTCGATCCGGTATAGCTCTTTTTTGTGGTCGCTGCCATATTTTCGCTCCAATGCATTCATCACCTCAGCATAGCTTTTTCGGTCGTTTTCCGGCACCGCCTGTAATGCTTCAGCTGCTTCCCCCTTTAGAGCAACTATCAATGCAGCAAGACGATTTTCGGCGTTCCAAACATTTTGATCTGCTGCAGTCTCGAACTGGAACTTGAAAATACCGAAGGATGTTGTTCCATCGTACGATGGTGGTTTTAGTTTGATATTTGCTACTTGATGTACCACCTGGGGAGTAACTTTAGTCGTTTCAACATCCTGCAGCCGTTTTTCGAAATCATCAACTTTCGATAAAACCTTATGCTCAAAATCTTGAATTTCACTTTGAATCTTCTCGACCTTTCCATCAAACGCCGTCGAGATCTGGAGAAGTTTCTCATCCATAATTTGCTTGACTTCGTTGCGATTTAAAGCTAATTGCTGGCTGATTGTTTCACTAATTTCTTCTTTGTTAGCAGCCATTTGTTGATTGATGTTACTGATTTCTTCCTTAGTTGCAGCCATTTGTTGATTGATGTTACTACTTTGTTGATCAAATTTTTGATTCAGCTCGTCTTTATTGGCAACCATATTAGCGTTTACGGCAGCCAATTGCTGATTCTGTTGACTGATGTTCAAACTCATCTGTTGCATCATAACCATTAACTGCGTAAAATCGAAATTTCCAGATGGCAATGAAGTTGTTGTTTCCGCAACAAAACTTTTCTCCTCATCAGCTGCCACTAGATCATTATTTGGACTAATCACTCCAAACTGGTAACTTTCCACAACTACTCCACTAGCTTCCATAGCTTCTCGAAGCCGTATCGTCAATTCAGTTTTGTTGCCGGTTGTTGCCAATCCACGTTGTT
>OY856186.1:208480894-208502364 GCA_963693315.1 Diogma glabrata
ATTTTTTTCCAAAAAATTGGATAAAAAAATAAATAAAAATCTTTCTTTTGACACACTTGACAACATTTTTTTGACAAACTTATGATGCCATAATTCTCAATAATAATAATAAAACTTCATGTTAAACAAATAGTTAAATTTATTTTTTTCCGAAAAATTGGGTAAAAAATAAATAAAAATCTTTCTTTTGATACACTTGACAACATGACAAAATTCTAAAATATTCAAATACTCAATAAAATATTCTAACAAATTCAAAAATTTCCATGTTCAATTATATTTACGTAAACAAACAGCTTAATTTATTTTTCCAAAAAATTATCTAAAAAAATACATGAAATCATTTTTTTGACACACTTGACAATATTTTTTTGATAAACTTATAATGCCATAATTCTCAATAATAATAATAAAATTTCATTTCAAACAAGTAATTAATTTTATTTTTTTCCAAAAAGTTGAGTAAAAAAATAAATAAAAATATTTCTTTTGACACACTTGGCAACTTTTTTTTGACAAACCTATAATGCAAGAATCTAGATTTTGGTCTCACATACCAATCCCGACCATCAAAATTTCTCCAAGTTCAATATTCCTACTCGCAATCACTTAAAACGAAAGTTTTTTAAGCAAAATATATGCAAATTTCCTTGTTTTGACACACTTGACGATTTTTTGACACACTTCCGGTACAGTTATCGAACATATCGTCCTTTCGGCTCTTCCCATTGAGTAAACCTATTTTTAGAAAATTTTTGAAATCCGTCCAGCTGTTTTCTAGATTTCATAGGTTGTGACGGCCGGCCGGCAGACATACATACATTTTCTTTTTGCTTTTTTAGAATCAGTAGGTCCTAAAACGTCGAGAAATGCCAAAAAAGTGGGGGTAAGAATTTCACTTTGAGCTCATGTATGTTATACTTAGGTCTTTCAGACCGAAGCAAAATCTTTTTTTGATACATTTTGACAAACTTATGATACCATAATTCTCTATAATAATAATAAAATTTCATGTCATACAAATAATTAATTTTATTTTTTTCCAAAAAATTGGGTAAAAAAGTAAATAAAAATTTTTCTTTTGACACACTTGACAACATTTTTTTGGCAAACTTCTAATGCAATAATCCAGTTTTTGATCTCACATACCAATCTCTACAGTCATGATTTCTCCAAATTCAATGTTTCTACTCGTAATCACTTAAAACGAATGTTTTTTAAGACAAAAATATGAAAATCTGCTATTTTTGACACACTTAATGATTTTTGACACACTTCCAGTACAGTTATCAAACACAGCGTCCTTTCGGACCTGTCCATAGAGTATACCTATTTTTAGGAACCAAAATTTTTGAAATCGCTTTAGAGGTTTTCTAGATTTCGTAGGTAATGACGGCCGACCGGCAGACAGACATACATTTTTTTTTTGCTTTTTTAGAATCAGCAGATCTTAAAACGTCGAGAAATGCAAAAAAAAAGTGGGGGTAAGAATTTCACTTTTGGCTCATGAATGTGATACTTAGGTCTTTCAGACCGGAAACATTGCAGGAATTCTGATTGAATTGATTTAAAAAAATTCCAAATATCATAATAAAATCAAAAATTCCAACTTTCTTCAAAATCCAAAAATATTCAAGAGAATATTACAGAATAAACAATTCAAACTTTTTTCAAAAATCCTAAAAGTTTTAAAAATTATCATAAAATCAAAAATTTAAATTGTTTTTCAAAATTTAAAAATATTCCAAAAATTTAAAACAAAATCAAAAATTTAAACTTTTTCAAAATTCTAAGCAATCCAAAAATTATTACAAAATCAAAAATTGAAACTTATTTCAAAATTCCAAACATATTGCAAAAATTATAACAAAATCAAAAATTCAAACTTTTTCTAAGATTCTAAAAATTATAATAAAATCATAAATTTCAATTTTCTTCAAAAGTTCAAACATATTCAAGAGAATATTACAAAATCAAAAATTTAAACTATTTTCAAAATTCTAAAGATATTGCAAAAATCAAAACAAAATAAAAACTTTTTCAAAATTCTCAAAATATTCCAAAACTTATAATAAAATCAAAAATTAAACTTTTTTCAAAATTCTAAATATATTCTAAAAATTAATCAATCTTTTTAAAAACGACATTTAATCTGCAACAACTTGATATTTCCCAATTGTTCCTATAAGTTGGGAGGAGTTGAAACTGGATAAAAACATGTCCAATTTCATGTTCAAATACATTTCAAGTCATAAAAATAATTACATACTTAATTTTATTTTTTCCAAAAAATTGGGTTAAAAAATAAATGAAAATCAGTCTTTTGACACACTTGACAGTATTTTTTGACACACTTACAATACAATAATCAAGGTTCTGGTCCCACATACCAATGCCAACCATCAAATTTTCTCCACATTCAATGTTACTACTCGTTATCACTTAGAATGATCGATTTTTAAGCAAAAAATGCTCATTTTCGTGTTTTAACACACTTCATTATTTTTTGAAAAACACCTGACCCACAATTTCTTTCGCCAATACAAATTTCGTCAATACTAAACATACCAAATGTTTTAGGCATTTTCAAAAAAAAAAACTATAAAGCATGCACATTTTCAAAAGATTACAGGGTGAATATAATATAATACTATAGGGCATAGTATTTATTATTCAAAAAAACGTAGAAAAATCTGTTTGGAATCCTAAAACTTTATCTTCAAAATATGATAGCACATAATATATTATCTATATAAACCAAAAAAAATTACTAAAAATGTATGCCAGCAAAACTGCATTTCAAAGCAATAAATAAAAAATTCAGAGTTTAGATTTTTTCATTCGTTCCACTCATACAAAATTTTGATTTAAAAAAAATCCACAAATAAATGTAAATTTTCAAACGAATTGCCCAATTAACATATACTGCTGACATTTAACATTTTAATTTACAAAAGTTTTATCTTTGAGGAGAGTGCACCCTGTTTTTCGATGATATGATTTTTCGATGTAATGATTTATTCATTACATCGAATATTTTCGATGTAATGATATTTCGATGATATGATTTTTTTTTCGATTTTACGATTTTCGATGGTATGATTTTTCGATTTTGTGAATCAAATTTTCGATGATATGATTTTCGGTGATGTGATTTTTCGATGCTATGACTTTTCGACGTAATGAATTTTCGGTGATATGATTTTCGATGTTGCGATTTTCGGTTGTGTGATTTTTCGACGGTATGATTTTTATTTTTCAATTTATTGCTTTTTTTCGATGTAACGATTTTCGACGGTATGATTTTTCGATGATATGACACGATCCGTTTTTTTTGTCCATTTCAATGGGACCCTAATAGTTTTTTCAATATTTTAATCGAGACACTGAATGTGCAAACAATATGCGCATGTGCAAACAATATGCGCATAACAAACAAATTTCGTGTTCGCTGGCAAAAAAATTCTACTATACATTGATCAAAAATGACACAAAAATTGTTACTTATAGCGCATTTACAGTGACATAGCAAACTAGAAGATAGTATATTAATTTGCATCTTGTCATATTTAATATGAGTTTACAGCGTAGATTGCAAAATAAATCTTTTAATCTCATAAACATATTTTAATTTAGTTTAGTTTAAATTGCCATCTGTCAAACTTTTAAAAAAGCAATAAAAATATGATAATTAGACCATTCCTCAAGTTCTTTCTCTGATTGTTGAAAAATATTTGACGGAGATAAGAAATTTGATAATTTAAAATTTTTAGGAACAGGAAACGGTGTAAAAATCAAAATTGTTTATTTGCAATGGTGTTTACTACGTCAATATTAATTTGAAAATTATTTACTAGATAGTAAAACTAGATGACAAATTAGTTGCAAGCTCTTAAAATAAAAAATGTTTATAGCACTGATTTAAATTACATCTACTAATTTGCTATGTCGCTGTAAATGCGGTATTAAGGTTAAATCTTATCCATAGCTGTTTATGTTAACTAAAGAAATATTTAGCCAGTTTAGCCAGTTTAAATGGTTTAAATTGAAAATATTTTTTCTATAAATCAGAGTCAAAACTTAGGGCAGTGGTGGTATACATATACTTAAAATAAAACTTTTTTAACAATAACTAAAAAACTGTTTATCGCAAAATTCTAAAAAATATTGCAATGTTTCTTAAATTTGGTGCTCTTTCAAATGACATCCCACTCGCTGGGTCAAAAAAGTTTTTTTTACCCCCCTTTCACCCTTTCACCAAACACACAGAAATATAATTATTTGAGAGTTCGCTATAATTTTCGTTCAAAATATAGCAAACTTCCTGTCTCTGTGAATTTTTTCAATTTTTTCTGTCTATCAGTGTCGAAACGTATGGGGGGAACGGCATGAAATTTGCACATTTTTTAGAATAACTCAAAAAATGTGCACCGCAAAATTCTAAAAAAAATTGCAATTGTTCTTATATTTGGTGCTCAAATGACACCCCACTTGCTTGGGTAGAAAAAGTTTTCTTCTTCCTTCCCCACCCCAATCCCTTAAAAGTTCAAAAAAATAATTATTTGAGACTTCGCTATAATTCAGTGTTTATCAAACTTCCTGTCTCTGTGAATTTTTTCAAATGTTTGTGTTAATTAAGCTCGAAATGCAAGGGAGGGGACCAACTTTTTGTGTCACTTTTTTGACAATAATTCAAAAACTGTGCATTGCAACATTCTAAAAAAAATGTCAATGTTTCTAAAATCAAGTGCTCTTTCAACTGACACCGCACTTGACCTGGTTCTAAATGATGTTTTTAGCCCTTATTATTCCCACCCCTTTAATAAATATAGTTATGAGTATCTGCCACTTTTCTATATTTTTCAAAAAAACCTACACATTTTTCTATCATTCCAAATATATTTCAAGATTTTCGATTAAGTAGGGTCAGAGTTAATCGGGGCAATAAAACATAGAGAAAACCTCATTTTTCAAAATTATACAAAAAATGGTGAGGTGTAAAATTCCAAAATACATTTTTAAGGAATGCTGAAACGCGAAGCCCTTTCATATAATACCCTTCTCGTCTCGATAAAACAATGTATGTTCTCAAAGGCTTTACATCGTACCTCTGTAAAACAAACGAACACAACTTTATTTATTTTTAACCCGTTATCTTGTGTGGATAGGTTAGTTTTATAAGCACCTCAAATCTTAAGTTCATCGGATCAATGGTTCACGAGATAATCGACATAATGTGAAAAACACATTGTACTCTCACCAAGTGTTCCGTATAAAAAACGGAACCCTAAAAATTACAAATGACATGTCCAAAAACAACTTTTTAACTTACAGTTGGATATTCAAATACATCAGAAACAGAAACAGAATTTCATACAAATTTGACCGCAAAAAATTCTGTTGCTGTAAAATTTGAATGGAATTCTGTTTTTCAAGTTTTTGGAGCCAAAAAAAACAAATTTAAAAAACTTACTTTCTGTCGTATATTCTGTGTATTGCGAAGCTTTTCAACAATCTCTCTTAACTTTTCATCTTTAATTTGTTCTTAAAAAATGGGCTGAGTTTTCTAAATAAATGTTAGTAATTTACAACCAAAATCGCTGGCTTTTAATGTTTCCGCTTTGAAATAAATCTCTATCTGAAAATTTTAAAAGGAATATTATTATAATTAAAATGTTATTGAAATATACTAATATTGAATTATTAATTACCAGTTTATAACCAAGCGGTAATTTAAATTGCTTCCATTAGGTTAAAATTTCCGAAGTTGATTTTAATTTTTAAATGTCGCTGAGTCTCAGTTGTTTAGTCCTGTCCCATGCAGACTCAATTTCAGCCCAACTACTCTGTTCATCGAACAAAATTTCTACATGTTCTGATGAATCTGCTTCAAGAACTGAAAAACCAATTTTTTTAAAAACGAAATAGACAGCACAAAAATTTACAAAGTTTCACATACCAAACGTATGAATTCGTTTACCTGCCAACTATTTGTTTTTGTTTTAAATCAAATTTCTTATCGTTTAATAAAAGAATCTTACTTTTTCAATTTTTTTAACAACACTTTTAACTTTTCACAAAACTTTTAAATATTTTTTAAAGTTGTTTATTTAGCGTCTGTATATAAACTGTGATTCTTACCAAGATTTTATTAATCTTTATTAAAAATAATAACCTAAAGTTAGAGTAATGTATGCTATTATTAATCTAATAATCTACGTTTTGAAAGTAAAAATGACAATGATTAATCTAATAAAATGGTTATTAAAATTAACTACAAAAATAATAATTTATGTTTTTATTTTAATAGCTCTACGTTAATCACATGATTTTTTTTTTGACTGTCCGAATTCATTATTTTAATAAAAATTGGTTATTAGTTTAATCAACCGTTGTGATTTTTTTAATAATATTGACCGTATTTTTATTTTAATAAACATTTTTATGAAAATAATAACAAAATGTTTTAATCGAACGAATGTGGCAATTACTTTAATAAAAATCGTTATCAGATTGATAAAATAACTTATTACACATTTTTAAAGCGGGCGGTTATTAAATTTACTAACAAAATTCTCTGAGTGTACTGAGTGTTTTGTGATATTACTAAAACTCGGTTTTGCTGTTATTCCTGGAAAACCCATTAGTTTTCCATATTTATCATCTGTTTTAAAGGTTACGGTTATTGGTGTATCGCCTGATGTTGGTGAAACAATTTTGATTGAAATTTTGAAACTGTGTCTACTAAAGGCTTCCTTTTAAGTTAACGGTTAACCGAATTTCAGAAAGAAATCAGCGTCTATGATCGGTCTGTTCATCTCGAATAAGAGTTAGTAGTTTATTACCGAAAGTGTTATTTAGTTCTCTTTTTGCAGCTGATAAGTGAAAATTCGAAGTTAAAAATTGATACTTTGCTGCCGGTATGCAGGATAAGTCGGCTGCCCTGTCGATTAAAAAATTCAATTTGCTATTTTTGTTTAAAATAAATGGACGGCTATTAATATTGGTAATCTCTCTGGCAGCCGTAAAACGAATTTGAACTTGCATGGTGATATGCATTTCAGCATTTGAGCTGATGAAATTGATTTGGTACCAGGATATACGATCCCTCTCTGCTCGAGCTTTTATGTCTCGTGACTTAGGACGTGACCTTGATCTATATCTATTTGTGTTGAAAGATCTGAAAATTCTTTTTAATTCAGATATCCATTGTCCAATTTTTTTTATATTCTCGTTGCTAGAACAGAATACGGCACAATTTCCTTGTGGCATATCAGGATTGGGCTTAGTAAATACTGAAATTTTGGAATAAGATTGCATGGAGTTAAATAATTTATCGGCGGTGTCTATCGTAGTTTGCTTAATTCAGTGTAATAATTGAGGAATTAAGACTTAATTGATAAGATTTAGTAGGCCAGAAAGCCAGAGAGTTTTTATTAACTCTTCATCTACAGTACCTAAATTTCCTGCCAGCACCTTTAATCACGTCGGGGTCACCACTGTAGAAAAACCTTATTGCTGGTGATCTTTTATTTCACATATAATAAAGAACAAAATAACAAAAGCACTCAATATATTAAATTCGTATAGAAATTTATTGCAACCAATAATGAAGTTTTATTAAATGTTACAATTAGCGCTTTAATTTTATAATAATTTTTATTGTAATTTTTATTGTCTATTGATGTTCAAAAAACAACTAACTAGTAAAAATTAGTTAATGTTGCTTTGAAATCATTCCTTATATATTTGCAATGCAATCATCGTATTGGTTTATTGATTACAACCGGTTGCTTGCAGATAAATGATTTTCTTGCATGATGGTACAGGGTATCCCTACAAATGCAACAGATAATACATAGTAGGTATATAAAACCAGGCGTGTATTTGAATGCACCGATGTGTCAAAATTTCGAAACAATGGATGAAGAGCTTTCAGAGATTTAAGATTTTGATCAAACGAACATTTACGAAACGAATAGGGAAAAACAATTTTGATATAGATGTGTCAGAATCGTCAATTGTGTTTGTGACGGGAGTAGCATTTTATTTTTAAATTATACAACCGAGAAAAGTCGTATACTAATTGGCAATTTGGGTTCCCAAATTGTTACGTTTAAAATGATATGTTAAAAATCAGTGATACTAGTCTAATAATCGACAACATAATTGACAATTTAATTTTATATTATGCCATTGCTTATACATGAGAAAACGTCAACTGTTAACCAGAATATTCAACCTACATTAATTTTAACAAATTATGTAATGATAACAAACGCATCTGCATTTGAGCGTTAGATTTAACGCTACATGTTTTGTCTACTTAAAACGTTCACTTTAAATGCCGAAGTTATTAAACCAATGTTCTGAGATATCGCTAGAGATACGTCCACTACAATGGAACACATTTCTCTCTCTCTGGCGTTTACATCCCATGAAGGGATTTTGCCGTCTGTGCAATAAGCTTCCAATCATCTCGTTCCATGACCAGTTGACCCCAGTTTCGACATCCTATATCACGAAGGTCTTGGATGATGTCATCACGCCAGCGTTGTCTAGGTCTTCCTCTTCGACGAACACCAGCTGGTTGTTGTTGGGACGCTTTTTTTATCATTCTTTCTAATGGAGCCCTTTCTACATGACCAAACCATCTGATCCGGTTAGATTTAATGAATCCGATTACATCGCAGCCTCCAAGAAGCTGTTTGATTTCGTGATTCATTCGGATTCTATACTGATTTTCAGCAACTTTACATGGACCATAAATTGTTCGTATGACCTTCCTCTCGAATGTTGATAAAATTCTACAATCGGAGGAAGTCAGTGTCCAGCTTTCACTTCCAAATGTAAGCACAGGTCGAATTAATGTTTTGTAAAGTGTGAGTTTACACGACCGCGAAAGATGTTTTGATCGCAGAAGTTTTGAGTATGCGTAGAAAACTCTGTATGCGGCAGAGACACGGGCTTTAATATCTGCCTGCATGTCATTTGACGATGTTATTACAGACCCGAGGTATTTGAAGTTTTCCACGCGTTCCACTTCGTAGTCGCCAGTATCCAGATTTCCGGGAGGTATGTTCTTAGATGTTGTTAGCACTTTAGTCTTGCCGGTGTTGATGCATAATCCAAGTCGTTTAGCATTTCTTTCAAGCTGAGAGAGACTATCTTTAATATCGCTCGTTCTACGTCCGAGAAGCACAATATCATCTGCGTAGCCAAGAACTTGACTAGATTTATTATATATGCAGTTTTGCGTCTCAATTCGGCTTTTTCTTATCGCGTACTCTAGCGCCAAATTAAACAGTACAGGCGCGAGTGCATCACCTTGTCGAACACCTGATGTTATATCGAAAGGATCAGAAACTGACCCTTCGATTACTATTCTACAATTTGATCCCGATGTTGTGAGTTTGCACAGAGAAACAAGTTTCTCTGGGATACCAAGGCATATGAGTGCGGACCAGAGGTTGTCGCGGATGATACTATCATATGCTTGCCTGAAATCAACGTAGAGCTGGTGAATGCTGATGTTGTACTCCCAACATTTTTCCAGACTCATCCTTAAGGTAAAACATTGATCTGTGGTTGAGCGTTTGGGACGAAAACCACTCTGATAGTCACCGATGATAGATTCGGCGAACGGGATGAGTCGAGCAAGTACAACATTAGCTAGTATTTTATATGCAGTGTTCAACAGTGCGATGCCACGATAATTTTCACACTTTAGACGGTCACCTTTCTTATGTAGCGGAACAATGAGAGCTGTTTTCCATTCAGCAGGTAGTTCTTCTTGGTCCCAGATTGCAAGAATCAGATCGTATATACGTGAGACCAGAGCTACTCCTCCATTTTTCAAAAGTTCTGCGGGAATTCCATCGAAACCTGGTGATTTGCCATTTTTCAGTTTTTTAATTGCAGCTTCCACTTCCTCTATTGCTGGGTAAGGGACAAAAATCTCCTCAGTTGATGGAGCAATTGCTCGAATAGGATGAACTTCATTCGTCCTATTCAATAGGTCTTGAAAGTGGGATCGCCACACTGCCAGCACATCACGTTCACTTGTTGTAAGTTCATTATTTTCATTTTTGATGGCTGTAGATCTTGGGTGGAAATCTTTTGTCAGATTCCGTGCATTGGCAAAGCACTCTTTTGAATTTCCGCTGGCCGCATGTTGGTTGATGTCTTCAATGCAGCTCTGCATGTGTTCGCGTTTCTTTTTACGTAGAAGTTTTGCTGAGACTTTCCTGGCGCATAGATAATCAGCTTGGGAGCTTCGGGTGTTCCTTGTTAACCATTTTTCTCGCAGTTTTTGTTTATGTTCAACGGATTGGCGGCACTCGTCGTCGAACCATTCGTTGTGTGATTTCGGTGGCCGCTTTCCGATTGTAGTTTGTGCTGCGGCTATAATGGTTGATTGAAGCGTTTGCCATTCTTCTTGTATGTTAAATGGCATCTCAGAAGAGATGTCATGCTCTTCTATGCTTTGCGTTACAATTTCCTGATATCTGTTCAGCGTTTCCGGATGTTTAAATGCATCGACGTTCCAGCGCACGGTCTTTTTTGCTTGTCTATTAAATGTAGATGATAATTTGCACTTGTACTTAAAGATGACAAGCATATGATCAGTGTCCATATCAGCACCTCTGTATGATCGAACGTCAGTTACACTTGTGGAGTGTCTCTTAGAAATCATGACGTGATCGATTTGATTTTCCGTTCTTCCGTCATTTGATTTCCACGTTGCCTTGTGGATTCTCTTGTGAGGGAAAAAAGTGCTGGAAATTACTAGATCATACATCATAGCCAGCTCGGCTGCGCGAAAACCGTTATTGTTGCTGGTATGATGCAAGCTGTTAGGGCCGATATGTGTTTTAAGTTCTGCAATCCTATCGATTTGAGCATTAAAGTCACCTACCACGATTTTTATATCGTGCCGCGGGATTTTATTGATGACTTCTTCGAGTTCTAGGAAGAACAGGTCTTTAATATCATCTGCTTTATCTTCAGTAGGTGCATGAACATTGACGATCGTTGAATTGAATTTGCGTGCGGATTCTCAGTGTGCATAACCGCATATTAATTGGGCAGAAGTCGATAACATGCTGATTCACGCGACGGTGTATAAGAAATCCAACTCCAAATTCTCCTCCGTTTTGATGACCGCAATAATAAAGAGTGTATCCTTTCGCTGTTTCATGGATTCCACTACCTGGCCATCTTAGTTCTTGTAATGCCACTATATCTAGTGTGTAGCTCTCGACTTGTTGTGTGAGTTTTAGGAGATCTCCTGGTCTTCTAAGGCTTAGCACGTTCCAGGTTCCCATTTTTAAATCGTAGTCCGGGTACAGTTTCCGAGGTCGTTCCAATAATGATTCCGAGATATTCCGAGGTCTGTGTACAGAATTCATGACAATAATTTTTTTACGGAAATGGGGTGTTAGCCCTTCGCCCAACCCAAATTTTCGTGAATGGGTTCGTTCTGCATCTTAAGGTCACCAGAAACAACCTTTTTACACGTTTATATAGCGAGCCGCTTGATCCAAGTCAGACGCCCGCTGCAAGCCGCCCCTAACATGGAGAACAGACGCTTTCTACACATTTATATAGCGAGCCGCTTGATCCAAGACAGACGCCCGCTCCAAGCCGCCCCTAACATGGAGAACAGGCGCTTGAGTTGCATTGGTTTTATGGCGCCAATGACTCGCCATGGTGCAGAATCATTGAGTATAAGCAGTATTTACTCTGCCCCTCTCAACTACACCAACCTAATTCTGTTAGCGTTACCCAGGTAGCACGGCGTGGACGTAGAATTTCGGATTTTCGCTACCCAATGGAACACATGCATTATAAATTAATTTAAACAAACGGTTGCTAAACGGCAATTATATCCCAAAAACTAGTGATAGTGATGAATTTTTTCTTTTATAAAAGTCCACTGCTATACGCACATAGACGATCATGATGTCACATTAGAGTTTCCAGTTTATCCTTAAAATTTAATTAGCATGAGAATTTAAATTTTGAGTCTCTCTTCCGATGCGAAATTTTTAAGAACAGAATCAATCAATATACAGGGTGAGTTTTTTAAAAAATGCCAGGCTTTTATCTCGAGAACCATGCTAGATGGGACAAAATAACCCAAGGTGATATTTGTTAAGCGTCGAGGGGGACGTCCAATGGTAATATTGAATGACCTTGAAACTCATAAGTATTGGAGATATATGCCAAAATAGGTTTTTTTTAAATTAGAACCTATACATTTAATATTTTTTTTTAATTAAGTAAATCAAACTACACACTTTTTGTCTACAAAATTATTTTGTAAAGTGTACGATTTCGTAGATATGATGAAAATTGATTTGCACTAAAGCAAACGTGTCTTCGCTAAGTTCTTCAGGAAAAAAATAAAATTTCAATAAATCAAAAAAAACAACGAAAATCAATTTCACGCAGTAGACCACGATGCAATAATATTTAAATTAATGAATGGTTTTCTTTGTTTTTTTTAATTTATCGAAATTTTATTTTTTTTCTGAAGAACTTAGCGAAGACACGTTTGCTTTAGTGCAAATCAATTTTCATCATATCTACAAAATCGTACACTTTACAAAAAAATTTTGTAGACAAAAAGTGTGTAGTTTGATTTACTTAATTAAAAAAAAATATTAAATGTATAGGTTCTAATTAAAAAAAAACCTATTTTGGCATATATCTCCAATACTTATGAGTTTCAAGGTCATTCAATATTACCATTGGACGTCCCCCTCGACGCTTAACAAATATCACCTTGGGTTATTTTGTCCCATCTAGCATGGTTCTCGAGATAAAAGCCTGGCATTTTTTAAAAAACTCACCCTGTATTTTCAGACATTTTAACAAAAGAACTTTTCCTCTCTAACCAATTTCAACAATATTTCCATAGAAGCAAAAACAAAGCACAAACATTTCATTTGTATTGTGGTATTAACTATTTATTTGAAACCACAAACATTTAAAATTTATCCACAAAACTGGTTTAACTAATTTTCCCTACAATTTTATAGCCATTAAAAAATTTCAACCCTAAAATTTAGTTTCGAATTGATAAATCCGATTAAACGTAAAACAACAACAACGGCGAAAGCTTTTAAAATAAAATTTAAATTAGAATAGCAATTTACATTTATATAGAAGAAAAATATTCAAATATCACAGTTCTCTTCCTGTTTGTCAAATTTATTTTCCCTGGATTAGAACAAAGGCTTACCGTTTGACGTTACCGAGTCATCCTTAAAACGTTGTGATCACCATATTGCAAAATATGTTTATTCTTCAATAGAAGTGAAATCGCTGAACACATTCTATAATATCTATTACATAAAGCCTAAAGTTAACTTTATAACACAATTAAAGGGGAACATTGTTTCGTTGATATATTAAATATAGCTAAAAACAAAATACAAGAACATTTCACCATCTGTGGTTTAGTTGTAAAATGTAATAAATCAATTAAAAACTTTTCCTTTGTTTTTATATAAAACGAAAAAAATTATAAATTAGTATATCCTTGAAGCTTAGAAAATATTATAAGAATTATTTGTTCTTTCAATCACTATTTCAAAAGAGTTAAGTAAGGATGATATTCTTTATAATTAAAGAGACTCAGGAATTATAATTAATTACAGTTTTAGAATTATTAGTAAACATATTTCAACATGAATAGAAAATGACTGTCTGGAGAAAATAAATTGATGATAGTAATTTGTTGATACCAAGCGTGATGCTGTATAGGCAGGCATAAACGAAGTTATAAATAATTTGGAGGTAGTGGCTTACGATATAACTATCTTCATCATCTATATACTGGTTTGTAGTTAAGTCAAATAGTTACATGGTATCGTTGGTAAATTTTTGCTTACTTTAATTTAAATCTTAAATGCATAGCAAAAACAATGGTTTTTGGAATACGATTCTAAAAACTGTTTTACGTTGGACATGTTTTTATGTGGCGTTAATGCATAATTTAGAAGCGCTGCCAAACTCGAATGTTCATTATTCAACATTCGATTTTTAAGGTTCTTCGGACGTTTTGGACTCTGATTAGAGCTATAAAACATGGATGCCGTTTAGTTTGCCTACTATTATGATGATCCTGTTTTGAAGACAGTAAATTTGGCTTTCAAACTCGGCATATTGTATGAGTTTCATAATTTTTAGAGTGGCGTAAATTCAGCTCATCGTAGTCTTAAAAATGAACTGAATCGAGGTAACAGCGAAAATAATTTCTGTTAAATCATGACAAGAAAAACAATCTTTTAATTTATTTGGCATAATTCTTCATTTTTATATCAAGGAAGACGGCAGGGTGCCGATTCATTGGAACATGAAACGTAAGATTTTGCATCAACCCTTGTATTTCGTTGATTTTGTAAGCTATCTAATGTTTAGGTGCCGTGCTATTTTTATTGGAGGGCCTTGAGACTCAGTAGTAGCTCTGCGGCTTTGAGTTCTATGGTCTTACTTTGGTTGTCTTGTCAGTCGTCATCGATGCCGTTCCTGGTTGTATTCTGTAATCTAACTTGAAGCCCCTAATCAAAATATTTAGCTCAATTGGAATTACGTATTGTGGTAGTGGAAGTGTTAGTCTTCTACGACCAAGTTGATTGTTCAGTGCTATAATGCAATGCTAAGCGATCTCGCCTAGTCTGTCCATAAACAAAAATAAATTTATATATTTTTTGAATAAATGTGTTGTATACAAGGTTGTACAACTGGTAGAGTAATGGTCCATTACTGGCAGCCAGTAATGCAGCAATGGGCGAGTACTGGCAACCACGACTGGGCCATTAACATAATTTTACTGGATGATAACTTCGGACAATAAATGGTTGCCATTCTTGGGCCAAATACTGGCAACCATGACTGGGCCGTTAAAAAAATATACATTATTATCATATGTAAATTTAAATAAATTAAACACAAACTAATTTAGAATAAAAAAAAATTACGGAAAAAATTCAAAACTCCCCATACAACTGGTTCAGTTGCAAGAATGGCTGAGTAATGGCAAACACCGCCCTGACTCCGCCAGTACTCCGCCATTTAAAAAAATATAAAATAATATTTTTTATACATAAATTTAAATAAATTATTTACAAAATAATTAAAATAAAATAGAAATGAAAATAAATTAAAACATATACAAACCTTTTCTTTATTACCATAGTCTTTCAACCGACAAGGCGATAACTAAACTGTATGTGAAATTTTTCAAACTATGTATTTCTAAATGGGAAAATACTCTAGTGAAATTTAAAAAAAATGACATAGATCGGCAAATTCATGGCTACAGTACTGGCCCAATAACAATAGCCAAGTAATATTTACCATTCATGGGCCAGTGCTTGGCCATTCAAAGGTAAAAATATACTGGCTATTTTCTGTAAATCATAGATCGGCCGATGATTGGTTCTAGTATTGGCCCAGTAACAATAGCCAAGTACTGTTAACCATTAATGGACCAGTGCTTGGCCGTATGTCAATGTCTGGCAAAACCTACTTGGGTAGTAAGAATTACAATATGTGTGACAACAAACACATGAATTCTAAGGTCTGGTGGACACAAATTTTTTCAAAGTTTTTTTACACATTGAATAACTTAACAATAAATCCTATTAAATAGTAAAATATAACCTAGACTAATATTTCATGGCACAGATAAAAGAAATAAAACAAAAAAAAAGTGCTAAAACCAAATTTTTTAAAAAACAAACAAAACTAAAATTGGGTTGTAAATAATGCCAGCAACGGACCAATAATAATCACCAGTATTGCAGCAATGGTCGAGTACTGGCCCAGTCATGGCGGCCATTCAAAAAAATGTAAATTATTATCATCGTCCTTAAATTTGCCCGCTTTAAATTAAATACAAAATAATTTAATGATTTAAAATAAGTCTAATGAAAAAATTTAAAACTTATACAACCTAAAACCTATTTATCCAGTAATTGACTAAACCTGAATTTATTAAATGTATGTTTATGTAAATTTTTTGTTTTTACACTTCGCTAGAGTTGTAACCTAATTTTTGGTTTATATACATTAGCGTTGACATTTTTTGGTAGAGTTTATCTAGTCGGCTAGCCCTGATGAGAATG
The DNA here is from genome assembly GCA_963693315.1 of Diogma glabrata. Classification (NCBI taxonomy): domain Eukaryota; kingdom Metazoa; phylum Arthropoda; class Insecta; order Diptera; family Cylindrotomidae; genus Diogma; species Diogma glabrata. The sequence continues at coordinate 208,497,034 of OY856186.1, forward strand.
ATAAACTTTTTTAAAGTTTAAAATTTTCTCATTGGTTCGAAACTAGATCGCTCTAAAATTGTATGGATTGCAAAAAGTTTCATAATTTGCACCATAATTTTTTAAATTTAGTTCTTATATTATTCTTGATGGGAGATTTTCCATCGGGGTGATGTTATATCACAAATAATTTACTGAATTAATTATTAATATAGTCTTTGAGCCGAGAAGCGATAACTAAACTATAGGTGAAAATTTTTGAAATATGTATTTCTAAAATGGATTTTACTCTAGTGAATTTTAACCAAATACTGACCCACTAACAATAGCCAAGTGCTGTTAACCATTAATGGGCCAGTGCTTGGCCATATGTCTGGCAAACCCTGCTTGGATAGTGGTATACTTCTTGATCATGTGGCGCACTGTCTTCCTCAATGATTGATGAGCAGATATAGAGTTTTAAAAAGATTTGTTTCTTCAAACAAACTATAACGTGCCATCATCAATGAATATTACATAAATAAGATGGGTGCTACCGTTGATTGAAACCGTTCATAACCAGTGGTATGTGATATCTCACGTAAACTCGTATGTATGGGGACTGGAGTACGCGGAGTTATCACTCCCGTAGATCAAAAATAAAAAATTCGCAAATCAACAAATACTGATCTCTCCATGCGGACAATCGACTGAGTCATATTGACTCGATGACGTTATTATGATAACATTTAAAATTGTTTCGAAAAGAACTTCAAATAATTGTATAATGAGTATAATGATTCATCTAATTGGATCCAAATTTACAACCATAATAGCTAGCAAATTTACAACCCAATAGCTTGGTTTGGAGAAAAACGAAGATAACAGCACCATTAGGCAATATTTGAAAATATATGCCATCTGGTTATGTATTGTAATTCGGCAAAATGATGTACATTAAAAATAAATATATTATATGTTTTGGTTTCTGTAACAGTCAAAGGCTCTTAATGGTTGCTGGTTTGTTAATATCGAAACAGATATAAATATCTGGCTTGTTTTCGTATTAAAAAGAATTAGAGTAGAATTAAGGCAGTTCAACTTGAGAGGCACTGGATGATTATTATTCTCTTCTAAACACAACTGTTTGAGAGCACTTGTAGCAAGATAGGGTACTCAAGATGTGATTTAATACAAATAGCTCATTCGTTGAAATAGATTGATCTTCTTTGGGTTGCCAGGTGATATGTGATAGGAATGATAATGATTAAAAAAATTCTTTTAGTGCCGTTTGTAGTAAATACATAATTATTTGTATTTACGAAATCGAGTATGAAATTTTCGTACGAGCAAAAATTATCATTCTGTGTAAATTTCATTTCTATACGATCAAATTAGAAATAAATTAAAAAAAATTAAAAATTTATTACAAATAACCTATTTATTACAAATAACTCTTACCATGATATTATTTTTTATTGTTATTTGTTGTTTTGTTATAAGGCTTGCTATCCCTAAATCTTTAAAAGAATCATAAAAACCATTCGAAATCATTTAAAAAAAATTATATGCAAATTGCAAATCATGTTTTATCTTTTCAATTGAAAATTTATATTTGTTATGCGTTTTTCAGGACAACCGTTGTCATGGCAATATTTAATTATTTATTATTTCATTACGCGCTAGTGCTACTTTTGCGATTTTAGCATAATAAAAAACAATAATAAAATTTCCTACATTTAATTACTAAAAACTATCATAATTGACAATTTTTTAGTTTGGTTGTAGAAAAAATATTTTGTTTTGAATGATTACATCCAATAGCATACATAACATTGTTTAATGATAGGTTTGAAGCGATAAATACAACTCTTATTCGTATAGTGGTAATTGATGGTATTAGTGCAGAATGATATAGTAATTTATTTATCAAACTTGGTTATTTGGGATAAAAATCTGTCAATTACCCGAGATTTTGAATCTCGTAAAGTTCTAACATTATCTTTTAACGGAAGACACTCAACATATCGACCTTCTTTCGTATAATATTACTGTTACGATTCTACATAATCGTAATGCAATACAAAACAAAATTGTATTAAACCTCAATTTCCGATATTTCAAACGCTCAAACAATATTTCAACGTCACATTATTTTTCAAGAAATAAAGATAAAACAAAAACATTAAATGAATTTCTCGTGCTTTCTTTGTGTAGAAATTTCGGATGTTCCTAGAATATTTGAGAAATTAAGCAGAATTGTATATAAGGCATTTACTTTGTAGAAGAAATAGTTTTAAATTAGACTGCGTGCGATGATGTAAAATTAATATAAATTAGACCGCGATAGTGTTAACACTTTAAGTGGAATGCGATAATGTTAAATGAATAACGAAACCCTGTATCGTGAATATAAAACCGTGTAAATAGAAGCAAAATTAGTTTTTGTAAATAAAGTTTTAAGTGCAAATTGTTAACACAAATTTGCTGTTTATTTTTTCTTTTTCTTTTAAACCGACTTAAAAAAAGAAGGAGGTTCTGTATTTCATTATGATTTTTTTGTGTATGTTCACCAATTACTCAAAAACGGCTCATTCGATTTGAATGATTTAAATTGTATTCTATTTAGGTTGATTTCCAGAGAGTCCCGTAATTTTGTTTATCAAAAATACCGTTATTCAGAAAATTTGAAAAAACCATATTTTTATGTATTTCCGCTGATTTCGGCAAAACTAATTTGTTTTGATGGTTTGGGCAGTATTATATTGCTATAAATGTCGAGGTGGTCGTATATAATTTTCTATGGCTGGAAATATACCGTTTTTGCAAAAAATTGCAAAACCGTAATCAACAGATTGTCTGATGAAAGCTTTTCCGGTATTTAAAGTTATTACTTTAAAAACGCTTTCTAGCCGACATTTGCTTTATGACTATACTAAAAATGAAAAAATAAATAAACTTTTAAAAAAAATAGAACCCACTTCAGAAAAAACAAAAGAGACACGAAAAAGTGAAAAATAACTCAACTGTGGCTTTTAGAGACAAAAATACATTGCATTTTGATTAATTTAATTTAATTATGCCTTACTGTAGACAAAAAAAATACGCTTTTAAACAAAGATATTATATTAAAATAGTAACTGTTTATTATAATTATTATAGTTGTTATAATAGTTATTATATTTTAAAAGTTATTTGTAGTACAAAACTGTTCGAAGTCGGTGCCACATTGTCGAAAAACCGACTAATATTGGCATCGATCTCCAACAGTTTTGTACTACAAATATCTTTTAAAAGATAATAACTATTATAAGAATAGTAACTATTATAAGAACAGTTTGCTATAATAGCAAAATAGTAACTATTTTAATATAATATCTTTGTTTAGAAGCGTAATTTTTTTGTCTATAGTATGGTATAATTAAATTAAATTAATCAAAAAGCAAGGTATTTTTGTCTCTTAAAGCCACAGTTGAGTTATTTTTCACTTTTATGTGCCTTTTTTGTTTTTTCTGAAGTCGGTTCTATTTGTTTTTTAAAGTTTATTTTATTTTTATTTTTTCTATCCTATCATGAAATATTGGCCTATGTCATATTTAATATGTGATATAGGATTTATTGTTTGGTTATTCCTTCTATAAAAAGAAATATAAAAAAAATATAAGAAAACAAATTTGCGTCCATCAACACCTTAGAACGCATGTTGTTGTGGGACCTTGGTCTTAAAAGGTTTTTATGTGTTGTTGTGTGTGACACATATTGTAATGCCTTCTACACAACACATTTTATAAAAAAAGTGTTTTATAATAAAAATATCTTGTGTATTAATTCGGACGCTGTATTAGGGTTCCGTTCTTTGAAAAACAAAAAACGGTGAGACGCGGTGTCCGTCCGAATTTCTAAATAATCGATTTTCTCACAAACTATAAGTGCTATCAACTTGAAATTTTTACAGTTTTACAATGTATTTGTCCAAGCCTAATGAATATAAAAAAATTATACATATTTGTTTTTAACTATTTTCTATGGACATAGATAAGGAAATAGTAAAACAAAATTTTTTTTAAGGAATCGAATTTGACTTAAAAAATCGGACAAAAATCGAAATATTTTAAAAACCAATTTCAATGACTTAGTTTTTATGTTATCCAAAAACGTGTGTTTTTTCAAATGTTCTTTGAGAGTAGAAATTTGGGGAAAAATATATTTTTGACGTTGACAATTAGACATTTGAAATATTATTTGTTGATGTTTCTTGCTGACCTGTGTGCGAAACGACGAAATAATGACAGATGCCAATTATTAACTGTCATAATTTTGTCTTTTGAAATCTATATTCACGATAACGAAACGTCAAAATTTTATTTAGTATAGCATTATTATATTTTAACATACATAACATAGTCAAGTTATGATAGAAGTCCTTTTAAAATTTAAGCGCCAAAGTGATTTTTGAATTTGATTAGATTCAATCTAACCTCAGTTTATATCTACCTCTCTAATATGACGAATCTATTGGATTTGTATACAGTTTTTATTAATTCTTGATTTATTGTGTTCTTCATTTTATATAATTATAATTTTTAAATTATTTATTTTTGCTTTGTCAAAATTTGTTTCATTTCGCTTAGCAAAATTGAAAAGTTTTTCACCTTTGATGTGTGCGAATCCACAAATATTTGACAGAGCAAAATTTTTGTTGAAGGTGAAATTTGTGAAAACAAAATTTGGACATATGGTGAAAAAGTTTTTAATTGCGAATTTAAACAAATTTATACGTTAACACAAATAAATAATAAATAATGTCAAAATTGTTTTTTTACAAATTTGATATTCAAAAAAAATTTTGTTCTGTCAAATATTTGTCAATTCGCACACAGCTTTGCAAAGCAAAATTTAACGGTTCACATTTGAAAATTTCAAGTGGAGCTTGTTATAAATTTGCAGTTTGGTGATTTTCATAAATGGTGAATAAAAAGAGAACCTTACAAATGTCGGACATCGAAATATTAATTTTGATGTGAAACTTTTTATTTTAAATATCATAAATAACAATGATGATGGAGTAAAGAACTAATTGCATTATTTATTGTAATTATTGACTCAACATTTTATAACGTATTTTTATAGTTTTCGAAATTGTATATAGTTGTTGTATTTACATAATTTTTTTGCAATGGTTATGGTTATGAGTTTATGCCAATGCGGCCAGTCCACAAACTGATGGTGTGTTGATTGATGAATTACTTCGCAATGTTAAAGAAATTGGTTTCATGGCTGCTTATAAGCTTTCAAGCCGGTCCATCATCATGTCTTGTTATTTTGGAACCATGCCACGTATCCTAGCAAGAATACGTGGCATGGTTCCATAGA
>OY856186.1:208502564-208651542 GCA_963693315.1 Diogma glabrata
TAACAGCTTGCATCATACCAGCAACAATAACGGTTTTCGCGCAGCCGAGCTGGCTATGATGTATGATCTAGTAATTTCCAGCACTTTTTTCCCTCACAAGAGAATCCACAAGGCAACGTGGAAATCAAATGACGGAAGAACGGAAAATCAAATCGATCACGTCATGATTTCTAAGAGACACTCCACAAGTGTAACTGACGTTCGATCATACAGAGGTGCTGATATGGACACTGATCATATGCTTGTCATCTTTAAGTACAAGTGCAAATTATCATCTACATTTAATAGACAAGCAAAAAAGACCGTGCGCTGGAACGTCGATGCATTTAAACATCCGGAAACGCTGAACAGATATCAGGAAATTGTAACGCAAAGCATAGAAGAGCATGACATCTCTTCTGAGATGCCATTTAACATACAAGAAGAATGGCAAACGCTTCAATCAACCATTATAGCCGCAGCACAAACTACAATCGGAAAGCGGCCACCGAAATCACACAACGAATGGTTCGACGACGAGTGCCGCCAATCCGTTGAACATAAACAAAAACTGCGAGAAAAATGGTTAACAAGGAACACCCGAAGCTCCCAAGCTGATTATCTATGCGCCAGGAAAGTCTCAGCAAAACTTCTACGTAAAAAGAAACGCGAACACATGCAGAGCTGCATTGAAGACATCAACCAACATGCGGCCAGCGGAAATTCAAAAGAGTGCTTTGCCAATGCACGGAATCTGACAAAAGATTTCCACCCAAGATCTACAGCCATCAAAAATGAAAATAATGAACTTACAACAAGTGAACGTGATGTGCTGGCAGTGTGGCGATCCCACTTTCAAGACCTATTGAATAGGACGAATGAAGTTCATCCTATTCGAGCAATTGCTCCATCAACTGAGGAGATTTTTGTCCCTTACCCAGCAATAGAGGAAGTGGAAGCTGCAATTAAAAAACTGAAAAATGGCAAATCACCAGGTTTCGATGGAATTCCCGCAGAACTTTTGAAAAATGGAGGAGTAGCTCTGGTCTCACGTATATACGATCTGATTCTTGCAATCTGGGACCAAGAAGAACTACCTGCTGAATGGAAAACAGCTCTCATTGTTCCGCTACATAAGAAAGGTGACCGTCTAAAGTGTGAAAATTATCGTGGCATCGCACTGTTGAACACTGCATATAAAATACTAGCTAATGTTGTACTTGCTCGACTCATCCCGTTCGCCGAATCTATCATCGGTGACTATCAGAGTGGTTTTCGTCCCAAACGCTCAACCACAGATCAATGTTTTACCTTAAGGATGAGTCTGGAAAAATGTTGGGAGTACAACATCAGCATTCACCAGCTCTACGTTGATTTCAGGCAAGCATATGATAGTATCATCCGCGACAACCTCTGGTCCGCACTCATATGCCTTGGTATCCCAGAGAAACTTGTTTCTCTGTGCAAACTCACAACATCGGGATCAAATTGTAGAATAGTAATCGAAGGGTCAGTTTCTGATCCTTTCGATATAACATCAGGTGTTCGACAAGGTGATGCACTCGCGCCTGTACTGTTTAATTTGGCGCTAGAGTACGCGATAAGAAAAAGCCGAATTGAGACGCAAAACTGCATATATAATAAATCTAGTCAAGTTCTTGGCTACGCAGATGATATTGTGCTTCTCGGACGTAGAACGAGCGATATTAAAGATAGTCTCTCTCAGCTTGAAAGAAATGCTAAACGACTTGGATTATGCATCAACACCGGCAAGACTAAAGTGCTAACAACATCTAAGAACATACCTCCCGGAAATCTGGATACTGGCGACTACGAAGTGGAACGCGTGGAAAACTTCAAATACCTCGGGTCTGTAATAACATCGTCAAATGACATGCAGGCAGATATTAAAGCCCGTGTCTCTGCCGCATACAGAGTTTTCTACGCATACTCAAAACTTCTGCGATCAAAACATCTTTCGCGGTCGTGTAAACTCACACTTTACAAAACATTAATTCGACCTGTGCTTACATTTGGAAGTGAAAGCTGGACACTGACTTCCTCCGATTGTAGAATTTTATCAACATTCGAGAGGAAGGTCATACGAACAATTTATGGTCCATGTAAAGTTGCTGAAAATCAGTATAGAATCCGAATGAATCACGAAATCAGACAGCTTCTTGGAGGCTGCGATGTAATCGGATTCATTAAATCTAACCGGATCAGATGGTTTGGTCATGTAGAAAGGGCTCCATTAGAAAGAATGATAAAAAAAGCGTCCCAACAACAACCAGCTGGTGTTCGTCGAAGAGGAAGACCTAGACAACGCTGGCGTGATGACATCATCCAAGACCTTCGTGATATAGGATGTCGAAACTGGGGTCAACTGGTCATGGAACGAGATGATTGGAAGCTTATTGCACAGACGGCAAAATCCCTTCATGGGATGTAAACGCCAGAGAGAGAGAAATGTGTTCCATTGTAGTGGACGTATCTCTAGCGATATCTCAGAACATTGGTTTAATAACTTCGGCATTTAAAGTGAACGTTTTAAGTAGACAAAACATGTAGCGTTAAATCTAACGCTCAAATGCAGATGCGTTTGTTATCATTACATAATTTGTTAAAATTAATGTAGGTTGAATATTCTGGTTAACAGTTGACGTTTTCTCATGTATAAGCAATGGCATAATATAAAATTAAATTGTCAATTATGTTGTCGATTATTAGACTAGTATCACTGATTTTTAACATATCATTTTAAACGTAACAATTTGGGAACCCAAATTGCCAATTAGTATACGACTTTTCTCGGTTGTATAATTTAAAAATAAAATGCTACTCCCGTCACAAACACAATTGACGATTCTGACACATCTATATCAAAATTGTTTTTCCCTATTCGTTTCGTAAATGTTCGTTTGATCAAAATCTTAAATCTCTGAAAGCTCTTCATCCATTGTTTCGAAATTTTGACACATCGGTGCATTCAAATACACGCCTGGTTTTATATACCTACTATGTATTATCTGTTGCATTTGTAGGGATACCCTGTACCATCATGCAAGAAAATCATTTATCTGCAAGCAACCGGTTGTAATCAATAAACCAATACGATGATTGCATTGCAAATATATAAGGAATGATTTCAAAGCAACATTAACTAATTTTTACTAGTTAGTTGTTTTTTGAACATCAATAGACAATAAAAATTACAATAAAAATTATTATAAAATTAAAGCGCTAATTGTAACATTTAATAAAACTTCATTATTGGTTGCAATAAATTTCTATACGAATTTAATATATTGAGTGCTTTTGTTATTTTGTTCTTTATTATATGTGAAATAAAAGATCACCAGCAATAAGGTTTTTCTACAGTGGTGACCCCGACGTGATTAAAGGTGCTGGCAGGAAATTTAGGTACTGTAGATGAAGAGTTAATAAAAACTCTCTGGCTTTCTGGCCTACTAAATCTTATCAATTAAGTCTTAATTCCTCAATTATTACACTGAATTAAGCAAACTACGATAGACACCGCCGATAAATTATTTAACTCCATGCAATCTTATTCCAAAATTTCAGTATTTACTAAGCCCAATCCTGATATGCCACAAGGAAATTGTGCCGTATTCTGTTCTAGCAACGAGAATATAAAAAAAATTGGACAATGGATATCTGAATTAAAAAGAATTTTCAGATCTTTCAACACAAATAGATATAGATCAAGGTCACGTCCTAAGTCACGAGACATAAAAGCTCGAGCAGAGAGGGATCGTATATCCTGGTACCAAATCAATTTCATCAGCTCAAATGCTGAAATGCATATCACCATGCAAGTTCAAATTAGTTTTACGGCTGCCAGAGAGATTACCAATATTAATAGCCGTCCATTTATTTTAAACAAAAATAGCAAATTGAATTTTTTAATCGACAGGGCAGCCGACTTATCCTGCATACCGGCAGCAAAGTATCAATTTTTAACTTCGAATTTTCACTTATCAGCTGCAAAAAGAGAACTAAATAACACTTTCGGTAATAAACTACTAACTCTTATTCGAGATGAACAGACCGATCATAGACGCTGATTTCTTTCTGAAATTCGGTTAACCGTTAACTTAAAAGGAAGCCTTTAGTAGACACAGTTTCAAAATTTCAATCAAAATTGTTTCACCAACATCAGGCGATACACCAATAACCGTAACCTTTAAAACAGATGATAAATATGGAAAACTAATGGGTTTTCCAGGAATAACAACAAAACCGAGTTTTAGTAATATCACAAAACACTCAGTAGTTCACCATATTGTGACTAAAGGTCATTTACCTTTTGCAAAGCCTCGATGTCTTGACCCACAAAAGCATAAAGCTGCAAAACTGGAATTCGACCACGTGCTCAAATCAGGGATCTGTCGACCCTCGTCTTTGCCAGTTTCATCCCCTTTATACTTGGTGGGCAAGATAGATAGTGGGAAATGACGTCCATGTGGGGATTGCAGACGGTTAAATGTTGTTACTGAACCTGATCGACGATTTCTCACATTCAGGATTCCACCATGAAACTAACCGGTTGGCCTATATTTTCAAAAATCGATTTAGTTCAAGTTTATTGCCAAATACCGATCGCTAGTGAAGATGTTTATAAAACTGCGATTACAACGCCATTTGGAATGTTCAGGTTCCCTCGAATGGAATTTGGTTTACATAATGCCAGCCAGACGTTCCAACATTTTATGAGCAAAGTAATATGATATCTTAATTGCTCCCATACAAGGTTGTACAATTGGTCCAGTAATGGTCCATTACTGGCAGTCAGTAATGCAGCTATGGACGAGTACTGGCAACCACGACTGGACCATTAACATAATTTTACTGGATGATAACTTCGGACAATAAATGGTTGCCATTCATGGGCCAGAGAAAAAACAACAGCAATGGCCCATACAAGGTTGTACAGTTGGCCTAGTAACGGGCCAATAATGATGCCCAGCATTGTAGTAATGACCAAATACTGGAAACCGTGACTGGGTCGTTAAAAAAAATATACATTATTATCATATGTAAATTTAAATAAATTAAATACAAACTAATTTAAAATAAAATATAATTTAATTTAAAATAAATCATACAACCAAACAACACAACAAAAGAAATAAATGAAAATCTGTTAGAAATAGAAAACTAACATTCACCACCAAAATGAAATCAGATCAATAATAGTTAATGAAATATCAGTAAAAAATAACAACTTAAACAATTCAAAAACCAACAACAAAAAAGAAATAAAAACAATACGCAGTGTACAAAACAAGATCAAACAAAACAATGCTACAATAACCAAAGCAGATAAAGGGAATACATTAGTCATCTTAAAAACTACATACTACAATAATAAGATAGATGAATACATCACTAATAACAACATCGAAAAATTAAGTAAAGATCCAACGAATGAATTCAATGCACAAATAAAAACTATCATCAACAAATCTATCAACATATTAAGTGATAAGAACATAAGGTATAACAAAATGATAAAACCAGCAGCACCAAGTATAAGAGGACTACCAAAAATACACAAACCAGATACACCGATAAGACCATTAATTAATTTCACCACAGCACTAACATACAGAATAGCGAAGTACATAAACAAACTATTGAAATACCACATAAAATTTGATTACAGTTATTCAGTCAAAAATAACACAGAATTAATCAATAGAATAGAACCAATAATAATACCTCACAACGCAAAATTAGCATCGTTTGATATAACCAACATGTATTCCAACATACCAATAAAAGATACAATAAATATAACAAAAAATATGTTAATAAAAAATGGTTTAAACCCAACAGATACACAAGAAATAATAAATATAATAACCGAAATAACAAAACAAAACTATTTCACACATAATAATGAGTATTATCAACAAACAGAAGGATTACCTATGGGAAGCCCACTATCTGGAACACTAGCCGAAATATATCTCAACGATTTTGAAACAAAACATATACATAATAACTCAAATCCACACAAAGAAAAAATCATTTATTGGTACCGCTACGTTGATGATATAATTTTATTATTCAAAGGAACGAATAGACAGCTTAATCTATTACACCAATAGATAAACAGCATAGAACTTTCTATTAAATTCACGTTAGAAAATGAAGAAAACAACACAATAAACTTTTTGGATTTATCAATCAAAAATGTAGATTCAAAACACACATTCAAAATATTCAGAAAACCAACCCAAACGGATCAAACAATAAATATTAAATCACATCATCTATACCAACATAAACTAGCTGCCTACAACCACATGATCAATAGATTGAACAATATATCAATGAATGCTGAAAATTGACGAAAGACGAACTAAACAACATAAAATACATAGCCAGTAAAAAACGGATATAAAAATGAAATAATTGAAACATTAAATAGAACATATAAAAACAAGAAAAATTTGCGAACCCTAACAACGTTGAAGAATGAAGGAAACTTAGCAGGTAAAAAATACGTAGGCGTAACATACAATAAAACAACATTCAAAATAATGCAAAAAACTTTAAAAAAATATGGATATATTGCGGCTTACAAAAACAAAAATAAAATAGAAAACTACCTAAAAACTAAAAAAAACCAAACCTTAGACACAGGTGTTTTTAAGCTTACCTGTGACGACTGCAGTAAATTTTATATAGGCCAGACGGGACGGTCCTTCAAAAAAAGATTTATTGAGCACACCAATGAAATTAACAGAAGCGATCCAAAATCCAGATATGCCCAACATTTAAAAATAGAAAAACCCAAATACACCAATATCAACACAAATTTAACCATATTACATAAAAAAAGAAAAGGACAACATCTAAATAGATTGGAAGAAATAGGAATATATAACCATAAAAACAATAACAACATTTTAAATGATAAAATCAACACTAAAACTAGCAAAATATATGACATAATAATAAAAAATAGCAGTTGAAATAGTATATAAGTAATAGTTTAAGCAAAAATTGTAATAATAATTTAAGAACTGAGGATTACGTAAGTCGAAATCGATATTCTATAAAATAAAAAATAAAATCCAAATTGTTACTATAAGGAAGTTTATATGATTATTAATAAAATAAAATTAAAAATAAACAGTAAAAAGTATATTTTTAAATATTGCATTTTAATTCAAAAGTGACAAAAGCACACAAACAGTGAATAATATGGAAAACCATAATAACACATATAGCAAATTATTAGTTGCACTACATCCACAATGGTGCTCAAAACTTGAGGCTTTTGATCAATAGTTGCAAGGCTTCTCACATATTTTCCTAGGAATTGATTTAACCTCAGTCGGAATTTAACTCATAAATAACTAAACTACAATTTAGTGACGTCAAAAACTCATCAGAAGCATTGGTTGAAAAATTTTTTGTTAATATTCAAACCAATTATAAGAAATTATTGGCTGAGTGAGCGAACTATAATATTGCAGTCAACAACAAAGACGTCTATGACTTCAAACCGAGGCAGTTATCAGTTAAGGCAAGGCATTCAAAGCGAGGCAGTTACATAGAAATCCGTCGATACTGTTGTGGAAGCAAATGAAGCGACAAATCCAAAAGTATTAATTATGCAACAGAATTTTTAAATTCACTGAATTGCAATTGAGAATCGGCGAGTAAATATCATGTTGTGAAATATTAATCAGCAAAAGATTTGCAACGGCACGAAAATTGCATGTTGCAAAAAAGAAAGCAAGTTGTAAACGTTGCAAAAAAATAAATAACTACACCGGAGAAGCAAACATCTTGACATAATCTTTCAAGGGTGAAAATGTACGCGTTCCTCGTGTTTCTGTGATTTAAACGAATATGCCATTCCAATTTGAAAAATTGCAATTTCGAGTTCGATTGGCATTCACAATCTCAATCAACAAATCTCACAGCCAATTTCACATTAAAATGTGAAATTACAATTAATATGCTCGCGCTGTTTGTTCTCTTTCTTTGTCATTTTATCACACTGAGCCACAGCAATACGCGCTCGGGTACAACCAGTTTTAAAATATAACTTGTTTCCACTAATTTCCATCGTTAGACGATTGTTAGACGATTACTTATCCACACATCCTCTTTGATCTTTTCAATTAACGATTATTCATTCGTTCTTTTGTTAATTGAAATTGTTTGAAATAATTATGTTTTTTTTTCTTAAATGTATGTTGATCAAATTACGAAACAATTTCAGTAAGTTCAAGTTAATATAAAATAAGGTCATCCATAGAATTATTACATGATTCACATCTCTCAATCTTCCATTACAAGTTTTTATTAATTAATTAATTTAAATTTTTTGTAAGCCCATAGAAATTTTCAAAAAAAATTAATATGTTCTTATATTACTGTTGACCCTTTAAATTAAGGTTAACACTTATTATGAGATATGAAAGGTTAGAAAGAGAATTTTAAATTTTAATTTGTATATAAAAGTTTTTGAACCATTTTGAAGTATAATTTAAAAAACCTCTACCTAACATAAGTACATAAAAAAAGTTTATATAATTTGGGGTTGATATAATAACTAAATTAAATATAACAAATAATCAAAAGTCAAGAAATAAAATTAATAGTACTCAACTCACCAAAAACGATCACGACATTAAACATTTGCCTTGGGATAAAAAACAATCTCTGTTTATTCTAGGACTGGACGATATTAAAAAAAATATTGAAAATATTGATACCAAACAAATATCGATTAAATCGGTAGTAAATATATCGATATTTTATCATTCCGATATCGTTATTCGATATATCGATAAATATCGATATACATCGAATTATAGATATTTTTTTTCGTGGCACTAGTAACGAATTCTGGCAAGTCTCTTACATTATAGAAAAAATATTACGTTAAAGTGGTAATTTGTAAATGAAAATGTAAACCGACTCATTTTCACTGGTGGTGATTTTAAGTGTTAAAATATGGAGGGGTAAAATCTCACAGCTCTGAGATATCAAGACTTCGATCTGGGTTACGGATTTTGATATAGTTTTCGGCAAAAAACTTTTATGAGGACATGGTTTTTAGTTTTGGGTAGCGATGTATATCAAACATAACTCTTTGTTAAAGTACAAGTATTTTTTTATCTCTGTTTAGAAATTTATTACAAAACTAACACGAAACATCAATACGATGCCGGAAAATTATAACAGATCATAAATTAACATAATTAAGTGAAAAAATGATACACTCAGCAAACTACTCAAAAACCTCTCCATTTAGCGTTTCGAGAAAATATTACAAAATTACAAATTCATATTTCTTTCAAAATTCCAAAAATATTGTAAAAATTAAATAAAATCAAACTTTTTTCAAAATTCCAAAAATATTCCAAAAATTAGAATAAAATCAAATATTTAAACTTTTTCTAAATTCCAATAATATTCCAAATATTCTTAAAAATTCAAACTTTTCCAAAATTCTAAAATTATTGCAAAAATCATTACAAAATCAAAAATTGAAACTTTTTTCAAAATTCCAAAAATTATAATAAAATCAAAAATTTAAAATTTTTCAAAATTCTAAAAATATTCCAAAAATTCTTACAAAATCAAAAGTTAAAACTTTTTCCAAAAATCTAAAATTATTGCAAAATTTATAACTAAATCAAAAATACAAACTTTTTTCAAAATTCCAAAAATATTTCAAAAACTATAATAAAAATCAAAAATTTCCATGTCCAATTTCATTTTCAATTACATTTACGTCATAAAAACAGCTACATTTTTTTTTCCAAAAAATTGGCTAAAAAAATAAATGAAATCATTTTTTGACACACTTGACATTATTTTTTTGACAAACTTATAATGCAATAATTCTCAATAATAATAATAAAATTTCATTTCAAACAAATAATTAATTTTATTTTTTTCCGAAAAATTGGGTAAAAAACTAAAAAAATTTTGAAATCCCTCCAGCGTTTTTCCCTGCAGCGTAGTTTCCCTGCAGCTCCCTGCAATGACGGCCGGACGGCAGGCCGGCCGGCAGACGGACATACATTTTTTTTTGCCTTTTTAGAATCAGTAGGTCCTAAAACGCCGAGAAATGCCAAAAAAAGTGGGGGTAAGAATTTCACTTTTGGCTCATGAATGTAAGACTTAGATCTTTCAGACCGAAGTAATACACTAAATTACCACATTTAGTAAGTTGAAACTTTTGGCATAAAGCGTATATGTTTTAAATCTCTTTAAATCCCATATACGTCGCTATACATTCATAATTAATAATCGAATTAAATATTGATCTCAAAATGCTTGGCTTGCCTAGAAGTCACAACCCCTGAAGATTTAAAATTGTAATTTAACATCAATCTATAATTTAGCATTTATTTTGTTATGTAACGAACCTTTGCCGCCACGCTTAAAATTTTAGGGATTGGGCCTTTGTTTAATGTTACTTTCGTAATTGCAGCTTTATCCCCTCTCAAAAATTTGTATTCTTTCTTTTTTTTCTTTAATAACTGACACTATACTGCACAAAACTATTAACAGCAATGAAAAAAACAATTACACAAGAAATTCTTTATAACATGACATTTATATATTTTATTAATTTAATAAGAATAATTTCAACTTTTATATAATAAATTTTAATGTTCATTTATATGAACAAAACAGGAAAGAAAAATAACTATATTCATTATATTGATCATTAATTAAAAAGTTAAATATTCAAAAAGCCTTAACTTAACACTAACTTTAATAATTTAAACCACAAAAAAAAATAAATCTATTACACAAAATAATAATTAAATAAATAAATAAAATGTATACTCAAATTTTTTATGTATTGTTAACGTCCGGGATTATTTTTCCATCTTCTTCTTCTGCCCAAATGTGACGTCGCCTTTTTGTCTCTTGAAAAAACTCCAACCAAGATCGACGTAGAATAGAAGATCCAAATTGAACAGCAGATCCAAATAGAATAGCTGATCCAAACAGAATAGCTGATCCAAACAGAATAGCTGATTCAAACAGAATAGTAGATCCAAATAGAATAGATCGAAGTACGATAAATTTCTGTTTATATAGCATTTTGTTCATCAAACAGGTCTTCACAATTTCCCCAATTAACATTTTTTTTTACAATTATTTCTCTTCTGTGGTGTGACCGTTCAACTGTATGTTGAATATATTTTACTTCGGTCTGAAAGACCTAAGTATTACATTCATGAGCGCAAATTTTCATATTTTTGGCTTAAAAAACGTTCATTTTAAGTGATTACGAGTAGAAACATTAAATTTGGAGAAATCTTGATGGTAGGGATTGGTATGTGAGATCAAAAACTAGATTATTGCGTTATAAGTTTGTCAAAAAAATGTTGTCAAGTGTGTCAAAAGAGAGATTTTTATTTATTTTTTTACCCAATTTTTTGGAAAAAAATAAAATGAATTATTTGTTTGAATGAAATTTTATTATTATTATTGAGAATTATGGCATTATAAGTTTGTCAAAAGAATGTTGTCAAGTGTGTCTAAATAAAGATTTTTATTTATTTTTTTACCCAATTTTTGGAAAAAAATAAAATTATTTGAAATGAAATTTTATTATTATTATTGAGAATTATGGCATTATGAGTTTGTCAAAAAAATAATGTCAAGTGTGTCAAAAAATAATTTCATTTATTTTTTAGCTATTTATTTTTTGGAAAAAAACGTAGCTGTTTTTATGACGTATATGTAATTGAAAATGAAATTGGACATGGAAATTTTTGAATTTGTTATAGATTTTTAAATATTTTTGGAATTTTGAAAAAAGTTTGTATTTTTGATTTTGTAATAATTTTTTTGCAATATTTTTAGAATTTTGAAAAAAGTTTTAAGTTTTGATTTTGTAAGAATTTTTGGAATATTTTTAGAATTCTGAAAAATTTTTAATTTTTGATTTTATTATAATTTTTAGAATTTTGAAAAAATTTTCAAATTTTGATTTTGTAATAATTTTTGCAATAATTTTAGAATTTTGGAAAAAGTTTGAATTTTTGAAATATTATTGGAATTTTGAAAAAATTTAAAAATTTGATTTTATTCTAATTTTTGGAATATTTTTGGAATTTTGAAAAAGTTTGATTTTAACAATATTTTTGGAATTTTGATTATAATTTTCCGGCCACGTATTGATGTTTCGTGTTAGTTTTGTAATAAATTTCTAAACAGAGATAAAAAAAATACTTGTACTTTAACAAAGAGTTATGTTTGATAAACATCGCTGCCCAAAACTAAAAACCATGTCCTCATAAAAGTTTTTTGCCGAAAACTATATCAAAATCCTTAACCCAGACCGAAGTCTTGATATCTCAGAGCTGTGAGATTTCAGCCCCTCCATATTTTTTCATATAGATTAATTCGCCTAAATGTTGTTTCACCAAGCTTTTATCCAATCGGTTTTATTAATTAGGTTTGAATATTGGATATTTTGTATAATTCGCCTAAATGTTTTCACCAAGCTTTTGATCAATCAGTTGTATTGTTTACGTTCATGATATTGTGTTCCTTCGTCTATTATTGTTGATGGTCGAAACATTCCACACAATTTAACAGGTGACATTTTCATTAGCTACCGAATTCTCCCACACGCTAAAGGTTCTTCAAATACGTTTATCTGTGTTGCATCATAAATTCCCTTAGATTTCCTTGGTCTTTTTTACTTCAGTGAGTCTTCATCGATTTCGCAAAGTTTTTCAATTATAGCAAAAAGTCTGATCACCACCCAAATTGTTCGTTTATAAATCTCCCTTCATTCAGAAAAGAATCCAGTGTTCGTTGTAGACGTTAACATAGAAAAAATGAGTTTTGACGACTAGTTAACTTATAACCTAACAATTATATAAACTTAGCCCTGGTTTTAATTGGTTTAAATTATTAAAAGAAAGAAATGGATTTGTAAATTATTAAAAAAAGGAAAAATGGATTTTGATTCTACCATTCTATTCGGGTGTGTCCCGAAGAACGTTACAGTTACTGCTACTATACTAAACCGATACTAAAAAGTTATATAGATAATATCGATATAAAAAATAAACAAACGTTTATCTGTAATTATCGATAAGTGTCGATATATCGATAAATATCTATATATCGATGTTATCATTCCGATATCGTTATTCGATATATCAAAAAATAGCGAAATATATCGACATATCGATATTTTTTCGCCGCACTAATCCTAGCTCTTAGTCTGTGTATAAAAAGGAACTACCTATATAAGCGAAAACTACAATTTTATCAATAATAAAATCGAGATATTAGAACACAATCAAACCAAAAAAAGAAAATAATGAATAATGAATATTATTTGAACCATATATTAAATTCAAAGCAAATCAGGCATTCGGTGAAATATCTCAGTATAATCTTCTGATTTGGAAATGATTGAGAATGATCCGCATTAATTGGAAAATCAGCAGAGTTGAAGACTGGAGGAAAGCTGGTAACAGGTAATCATCGAAACTAACAAAGAGTTGCTAGCCACTGGGCAAATCTAATGCGAAGACTTATAACACCATTCATCTATAAATGTTTATGGCAAAAACATATAGGTAGAAATTAGTAGCTGACCCTTTGCTAACTGAGTTTTTCCTTAAACGGAAACGGCGATATTTTTTTTAATCCTTTATTTTCATTTAGGAGTATAGGGCGTCTACTAGACTAGACCATCTAACTCTATTTGGGGCAATCGCTTTTAACTCCCCCTATGTTTTGCCAGTTTGGTTCGCTTCTACTAGCACCGTTTTCTTCCAACTCACTGTCGGTCTTCCCACTATTATTTTGCCTTGTGGATTCCACTCTAGAGACATCCTTGTAACATCTTCGGCTGGTTTTTTCAGTGTGTTTCTTATCCATCTCCAATAACCTTTTCTTATATCGGACTCAATGTCTATTTTCTCTGTTTATCGTAGAATTTCCGCGTTACTGATTTTATTAGACCAGAATCATTTGATCAGTCTTAAGCATTTGTTCACAAACACCGGTAGTAAAATTGGTTTGGAATCTTCTTTGTATGGTTCCATGTTTCACATCCATACAAAAGTACTGACTTTACACATGCATTGAACATTCGTAGCTCTGTTTTTCTTGACAAGACGGACGCATTCCAAATTTTGTTGAGCATGTTGAATATATTTCTGGCCTTGTTAATGCGTTGACTGATATCTTCTTCAGTTTCACATGTTTTTGCTACAGTACAACTAAGGTACACAAATTTATCGACATCCTCGACTTGTGTATTGCCGATGGAGATTGGTGTTCTAACATTGGTGTTCAATCTCATGGGCTTTGTTTTTCTGATGTTGATTTTGAGACCAAATTCATGTGCAAGGGTTGATCTTTCTTCTATTTTCTGCTGCATGTCGGCGTATCTATAAGTGTGCGCATACAGAATACAGATATCGTCTGCGTAATCTAGATCATCGACCCGGCATTTGGACTTCTAACGTCAAGCTTTCGCATGACAATGTCTAGTACTATTAGGAATAATGTCGAGGATAGTACACAGCCGTATCTCACTCCTCGGTGGTTGTAGTATTGATCACTTTGTTGTCCTTTATATTGAATTCTGTTTCCAGCACCCTGGTACATTTCTCTGATTAGAGCAATTATTTTTTTGAAGCGCTCTTGAAGTCCACGAAGAAGAGATACAGTGGTGAGTTCCATTGATTGTTCTATGATGATACGAATTGTGGTGATATGATCAGTACAGCTTCTATCTGGCCTAAAGCCAGCTTGTTCATTTCTTAATTTTTTGTTAATTGTTGGAAATATTCTTTCAAGAATGATCATTGCTAATTTTTTCATTGTGGTATTAAGTAGAGATATTCTCCAGGTCTTACATTCTCTTAGATCACATTTCTTTGGAATTGTTTAAATCCTCTTTCCATTTAGATGGTATTGCCCAGTTATTTCACAAGTCCGCTATTAATGGTGTTAGAACTTCAACTGTTATAGATGCATCTGCCTTGAATGCTTCTGCTGGTATGGTGTCGGTACCAGCTGCTTTATTGTTTTTCAGTTTCTGTATGGCAATTCTAACTTCCGTAGGTGGGTGGGTGTTGATATAGTTTCGTTACAGTTGTCATCCGGAGACTGTAAGATTCGTTCGTTTTCTAGGCAGCTGTCTTCAAAGTATTCTTTCCATCTATTAAGCTGTTGTTCATTTGTTGTAGGGGTTTGACCAGATCCATTCTTTATTGATTTTGTGTTTGTATGTTTGTTAGTGACCTTTCTCACACATTGATGTAGTGTGTGCATGTTTCTGTTAGCAGCTGCTGTATCAGCAGTCTTGAGAATATCATCGTACATCTTCTACGATCATTATATCTTCTTCTTCTTCATTAGATCTTCGATCCGTAGTTCTTCTACGATCATACGGGTCCATCTCTTAAACATTTATATTTTTTCACAAGATCTGAATTCGACCACTGCGAAAAATGTTAGCCTCAAGTTAATTAAGTTGCTTAAAGGATCTAGTGACTGAATCAACCCCTTGAACTGCAGAATAGATCAGAGTTGACAAGTTGTTGATTAAAAATTATCTACACGCCCTTCGTTTGGCTGCCTCATATACATATACAGTCCCGTTCACCAGCTTAAGGCCACGTAATTTCTGACTTATATTACCGATTTGTTTGACCAATCAGATTTGTTTTCTAATCTAGTTGACATTGAGTTATTGAGTTGAGTTATAATAAATAGGGTAACAATTTTTGTTTTTAATGAAATACCGTTAGGTCATAATTTAGTTTTTTGAAAAAAAAAAAAACATTGTTTTTGCATTGTTCATTAGTTTAGGTCAGTTGAAATAATACATTTAAATTAAAATATTAAAATACTAAAATATTTTTCTTTTAAATAAAAGTGTAATATTTTTAAAGTGTTACTAAACGTTCAACGAGAGTAAAAATGGCCAAACGGAAACTTTTAACGCGAGAAAAACGAAGCAAAATCGAAGCATTTAGAGAAATGGGGCTTACCAGTCGTTCAATAGCACAAAAACTTGGGCATACTAAGACTGCAGTATGCACCTACCGCTTTGACTCTGCTGACTACGGCTCCAAAAAATGAGGATGCACGTATTCTTCGTACTCTCCTGACCTCAATATAATTAAAAATGTTTGGGGATGGCTGACACGACTGTAGGAAGGAGGGCGTCAGTTTGAGACCGTAGATACTTTAATAGAGGTCATACAAGCAGCGTGGAACAAAATAAGTTTAACTTTTTTAAAATTACTGTATAATTCACTTTGTAGTCGAATTTTTGAAGTTATTAATAAATACGGGGGTCACACCCACTATATGGAAAAATCCAATAAAATGAAGAAAAAATTTGCAATAGCCCGACTAGCAATTTGTTCAGTATGCCCTATTATGACCCGGGCCGGATCAGGGTGTAATAAGGTAAATCCTAATAGGGCATTTGGAGCCGGTCCCTATCAGAAATCATACCTGATTTCACTACTAGGGCGTGCCGTATTTGTCCTGATCCGGCCCGAATTTCGAAGACCCATCTCATCCCTAGTAGTAAATGCCGGATCAGAATCATGTCTGATTTTCCAATTATGGCATGCCCCATTTGTCCTGATCCGAGCCGTATTTCATTTGAATAAATTTCATTTGGTTAAAATTCAGAGACTATTATCCATTGTAGATATACGAGGGCGAAATTTCACATATATTTTAGTTATCGCTTCTCTGAGTTATAACTCCATTTAGGTAAGTATATACAGTTAGAATATTTTAAATTTAGTAAACATTTTAATGTATGTAGTATATAACTAAAATCCCTATTGTAAATGATCTGGTCCTGCTTCGGTTCTAGTAGGGCTGCCTGATCCGGTTTGGATAGTTTGAGGCATTACAGTTCATTGTGCCTGATACAGTCCCTTTCAGTAGTAGGGAAAATCGTATCTAGTCCAGATGAGGCCTTACATAATGCTAGTCGAGATCCTTTGTTTTCTAATTTTTCAGATTGGCCTTAAGCTAATGAACTATGCAAAAACAATGTGTTTTACAAAAAACAAAATCATGACGTAACGGTATTTGATTAAACAAAAAATAATAAATATTGTTACCCGATGGATGATGTCAACTACAGACTATAAAAAAAAAGTGATTTGACAAACAAAATGGGAATATAAATGAAAAATTACTTGGCCTCAAGCTGGTGAACGGGACTGTACCTACATCATGCACTGAAATAAACGTAGTTTCATACCTAAGCCAGAAAAGCGATCGTTGGCCATCTAAGACCTTAGATCAATCAGTTTATTATCATTCCTTCCAAAAACACATGCAAAATTGAATCACGTTTACATTTATGAAAGCGTTAGTCCAGACGAATTGTCAACAGCTCAACATGCGTACATTAAAGGAAACCTGAAAACGGAACTGGTACTTTTAAACAAGATATTGAGCCCATCAGCTTGAATTAAGCAAGCGAGCCAGCAAGAAATGCAACGTTAGGACTAAGCTCATGCAAAATGCAATTGATAAAAGGTAAAAAAGCCATAAATTACATATCTGTAGTCAAACCTACTGGTGGTATTAACATGAGAACATTGCAAAGAATGACCTGTATATGCAGGAGGCTTTGAGGGTTATTTTGTTTCTCTTCCTACTCGATATGTAAAGAAATAAAATCCAACACAGTTCTCTGACGAAGATCCTCGTGACAATGAATTAAAAAACTTTAAGAGCCCTAGCGGCAATTCCAAAATCCTATATGAACAAGAAATTTACTAATACTGATTAAATTTCTCACCCTTACTGGATCATAACAGATCACGCAAATAGAGCTACCGTACCTGATAACGAGTTTTTCGAAAGCCATTACGAGGAGAAAGAGTAGTGCTCCAGTAACAGTGCTCCACTTACTTTGTGCATGTCCTGCACAGACACCGAATCGGAAAACGTTTTGGGACGCACGAATTAAAGCGAGATAGAGATTTTTGCCATGTAATCCACCTAAAACAAAACATGAATACACATTAAATGAGCTTGCAATCGATTTGATTGCGCGTCTTTTAGTTAGTTTTTACTTTTTAACTAAAAGATGCGCAATCAAACCGATTGAAAGCTCATTCAATGTGTATTCATGTTTTGTTTTAGGTAGATTTCGTGGTAAAGTCTACCTATTTTAAGTTTTACTTTTATTTTTAATGTGTCACAAAAGAAACCATACGCTAAATAAATAGAAAATGAAATTGGTTTGAGTAGAAGGAAAGGATATTCGGCGGTATCATAATGGATCTACTTTGGTAAAGTTTTACTATAACCGACATTGGAATCTAACCTAACCTAATTAGCTTAAAAGAACTAGATATATAATACCACACAAAACCTAGATGCTACAAGTTCTAATTGTACCCAATGGACACCAATGGGCGCTCCAATTTTCTAGATAAAATGGATGATATATACCTGCTCATCTATAGATATATTGTCATGGGCAGACAAAAACAGAAACTATCCACTCTTGTACATGAAATCTACGCGACAAAGTAAGAAACAGATCAATTTGTTTCACAATTTATGGAATGGGTCCGTCCTAACTTAAGCACAATAAAATTATGGATATTCCATGTATCTCTCTAATCAATACTAATAAATAGATGTGAAATAAGGAAACAAACACGAAAGATAAAAAATAAATAAATAAATAAGAGTGTGCATAAAACGGTCCAAACTGTATAGAAGTAAAAGCTTTCAACGATTCTAGGCCCATTCAACTAAGGCAATTCAACTAAAAACCATTCGACTAATACTCAATTCTACTAAGACAATTCAACTAACTACAATTTGACTAAAACTCAATTCGACTAGAGCAATTTAACTAAAGCAATTCAACGTTTGTAGAAGAATCTACTTGGGTAGCGGCAATTCAACGTTTGCCGCAAACGTTGAATTGCCGCTACCCAAGTAGATTCTTCTACAAACGATGAATTTATTTAATAGTCTCTGGGCCTTCACCTACATAATTTTGTGATTACCACATATTTTATACTTCGTGATGCGCCTGTCCTTGACGAGCCCGAAAACATTTGTTCTGCGATTTTTTTCAAATCGACCGCTTTTGCTTTCGCCAAGCTCCGAAAACTGCCGATTGCCCGGGACTATAACCTATAATCATTGTAAAAAATATAATCAAATAAAATATTATAGGTTTATTTAATATAAAGAACATAAAAAGTAACACGTCAATATGAAAATAACAGAAGACATAAATTTTAAATTTTAATTTACAAAATCAATTTTAGTTACAATTGCAATTTGTTTCATATATTCGAAAGGATCCATTTTATCAAAATTAGCTACTAATCGAGATAAATATTCAGATGCGTTTTTATATTTTTTTCTTTGAGGCACCTTGGTTTCTTTTTGGCTTAAAAGTTGTTCCTTTTGGAACTCCATTTCACCCTGTTTTTTCTTAAGCCCTTCGATTAGTTGCCATATATCTGGATTACTAATTTTTATAATTTTGTTTAGTGCATTATTGAAGCCCTCTGAAATATTGTTTGTTTTATGTCCTTTGGTTCGAGCCTCTTCGTAAAAATTCCACAATTCTCTTTCAAATCGTGCATCTCTACGTACCCCATCAGGTCGAAGAGTTCCAAAATAATTTGTTTCAAACGTTGAATTGCTTCAGTTAAACTGCTCTAGTCGAATTGAGTTTTAGTAAAATTGTAGTTAATTGAATTGTTTCAGTAGAATTGATTTTTAGACGAATTGTTTTTAGTTGAATTACTTTAGTTAAATGGGAAGTTAACGGCTTTCAACAGTTTTACATGGTACAGTCTAGTCAACCTTTATAACATCACACAGACAAAACTTGAATTATATTATGACTCCATTTTTTTAAAATTTCAATATAAAACAAAATTAAAAATCTTAATTCCACGTAATCATATCATTTAAAGATAATTCTAGAATAAAACATCTGTTATAAGGTAAAAAGGCATCTTTACATCTACATCAGCTTATGAAACTGTCAACAGGATTAAGCATTTATAATATATACACAAGAAAAAAAATTAAAATAATTAAATTGGAATATTACAATAAAATAATTGGAGGGTGGTGAGGGTAGGAGTAGGTGTAGGGGTGATACAGTAGAAGAAGATGACACTGAGAAATTAGTATTAATTTAAATATTTCGTGATAAGTAAATTAAAGAAAATTTAATTTTTTGTTTTCTTATTTTTCCTACAAACTTTTCTTATAACTGTTATTTAAATGTAAAATTGGCGGAGTGAAACGTGATGCAGAAGAGTAAATATGATTTATCTTATTTTATTCTTCATGTAACTGTAGTTGTTAAGGTTCTTTATGAAGTAACAACTACCCTTGTTTACGTTTTCTTGTTTGATGGTAGAAGGACATTTTTAATTTGATTTATTATGATAATTTACAATTATTATTGTTCAAATTGTATTTCATATGAAAGGCAAAGTTAAAAGCTTAAATTTTTGTTTTTTTTATAATGATTTGGGGAGAATTTTTCATTTTTTGGTTATGATTATAAAAGCTTTTATGTCATAAAATGTATTGTAAGGTGCTTACTGAAATTTATCAGATTTAATGTTATTTATTTAAACTTCATTTTGTGATTAAATTACTACAGTTAAATTGTACGGAATAATTTGATTTTGTCGAGAATCATAAACGAGAGTTCCGCTTGAATAGGAACACTATTGGTTATAGTAAAACAAATATTTTACATTGTTTATCTCGTAAACTATTTTAGCATGTTCCCCACCCTCCGCCCCTCTAAGTTTCGCGCTCTATTGACCGAAAAATTTCAGAGAAAAAAAATAACCGGGACAGGAGGTTTTAATAAATTTTTAACAAAAGCTTCAAATAATTTTATTTATGTGTTTAAGGGGAATGGAAGTGGGGAAGATTGTAGTAGGAGGTTTTTCTGGTGGTCCGTGAAGGTCCACCAGTTGGTCGTGCACGCAAACACTATCTTCACCCAGCGCTAGCTCCAGCGGGTGTGAATTCTACGACCGACCTCATTACATAAGAAAATTTAAACAAAAACAAACATTTCCAATATAGATGCGCGCCTTAAACACTACCCAGTTTCGACGGGAGGACTATAATGTCACAACTCCCCCCTATGAGATACTTTATACTATAATGAACACATCACTTTAATATGTTAAAATTATAGAATACAAAGAAAAAATAACAACTTCCCTGTATAGGTGGTCCTCTGATGATCCAGTTTTTAGCTTCTGTTGTTTCCATTCAAATATAAATATACGATTATGGAATTTATGTTCGTACCGTTGTTCGTACTATTGTTGATCACTGAGCCACCATCCTAACAGCATACACAATATTAACTTTCTTCCGTTGAAATTGTTTTTTTATTGGGGTAATAATAGTGCGTGGTGAGTTTAGTAGCACAAAAAAAAACAAAATATTGGAAAAAAACTCTTCATTTATCCCAAATTGATCGGTTTATTTAATTCTATGTAAATATTATTTAACTCTCCAATTCAGTCACTTTTATAATATTATTCGTTTTTGTCTCTATACACAAACTAACAAACTATTATTAATTTTTGTTTGTTTTGGAATTTGGTTTCTTTCTTCTATTATTGTTTATTTTTTTCATTTGTAACTTCTTTTTTTTCTTACCAATAATTATTAAAACTGATCCAACTAGTAAAAATAACACTATTGGCATCATCCAGCCCTCGACCAGAAATCCACAAAACAAAAAAACAACTAAGTCAAACTCAACTGCACTTGCACCAACCACCAACTTCATATTCAAAAATCAACTAGCTGTTTCAGCTTAACCTACCAAACCCCAATTCATGAAATAAAAAAAACCAATTTAAAAAGAATTTTCATTGCACGAGCCAAAATGTAAATTCCTCGGTCAGCATAACGTTTATTCCATATTGAAATTGTGTATTTTCTTCAATTTATTAATTCTCTACATGTTTAGGTGAAAAAATATAGAAAATTAACAAAAAATAATTTAATACCGGAAACGGCTCAGATGCACATAGGAATGTTTTGAATAATTTTGTTGTTACACAAACAAGGTTGAAAGGACGGTGAAAATATATACATATATGTTCGAATAAGTCTTATAGCATATTAATATAGGGCGGAAACTTGAAGTACATCTGATAAAGTAATATCTTGCCCATTACAAGATGGAAAAAAATTGTTTGACCCAAATGAGTAGAGACACTCTAATATTTGAAATAGTAGTTAATTTAGGAAACATTTCATATTTTTGACAGTTTTAATTATTGTCAAACAATTTTTAGTTTGCTACAAAGTGCCCAAAAGTGCAATTTTAATAATGTCGTATAATCGTAATAATTATGTCGTCCGTAAGGAGATATTAGTACAACGTTCGGAGTGAAAGACAAAGCGCTTGTCAATTTTGTAATTCAATTGGGTTATTCCATCCCAAATACTAACCGGAATTTTCGCCAACCTCGTTTTCAGATATACGAAATATGTGGAGAAAACAACTGAAAATCACCTTGGTACGCTCAGACTGCAGTTTTTTCCTTCTGTTAGTAATGAGTGCCATGTTTGGTCTTGATTATCCACATATCCTTATAGGAGGACTCGAATATCAATGGAATCTTATTATTAGCAAGAAATTTTCGCTGGAAATTTTATGTACCCCGTAAGTCAAGCGATGCCTATGCTATCAGCGGCACCGATAAAATATTTCGATCTTATGTGTTCGGAAAGCCAAAGCGCTATAAAATCAAACATAAGCATTAAGCAAGGGGACTTTTAAAAACATTAATGATCTCTAAAAACAACTTTGTAAAACCTGCAGTTCAAAACAGAAAAGTTTGCAAAGAAATATTGCTGCATTTAAGCTAAATTCTTTGTGGAATATGTTATTAGCAAACAGTGAAATAAAAATGTTTCTCAACATCTCAAAACGGAAAAAACTAATTTTCACAATGGGGTTTCTAAAAGTTCTAGTGACAGACTATAGAATATGCGGGTTGAACAAAGTCTGCCTCGTGGATGTAAGCCACACCTATTTAATCTAAACTGATCTGTTTGTTTGAAACAATGTTGTCACGATCAGACCATTTCTATAACTCATCTTCAAAACTAATACTAAATTCACCAAAGATTATCTTACATTTTCTCTTCTATCTCTAGCATCAACCCAAAAAAATTTCAATCATGTTTATGAAATAAATCTTAAATTATGAGACAATAAACCACAAAGCCGCACATAGCTCACACCAATAGCGATTATATTTTAATTTACTGACACTAAAATCAGCATTTATGTATATACAAATACAAGAACGCATCTTAAATTTATCCATAAAGAAATAAGTGGTTTTAGTAAAATAAATAAAAAAAGATTTCATCAAAATAAGAATTATATTACAGATTTTATCCATCACAAGTAAACAACAAAAGTATAAAAAGATAATGAAATCTAACTTCTTTTTCCCCTTTTTTCTTATTTCTTTGACAATGGATGACATTTTCTTCATCTTCTAGTTCTTTTCCAAAAAATATTATTAATATAATAAAGTTTAATTTTCAATAATTTAACACGACAGCCTTTAACTATTTCTTGTTTAATTTAATCTTGTAAATCATCTAAAGAAAATAGTTTATGAAATTAAATTAAATGTGGCAGTTACAAAAATTGTTCGATTTGTCTAATTTATATTGGTAGTTGGAATGCTAATTTGTATGACAGAGTTAGTGATTTGATGTTAACCAATCAAAATTGTTAACGTCATAAAATAAAAGTAAAACGAAATGACTAGATTTTGAAAGTATGAACTATAGTTGTTATAGAAAACATTTCTTTTTTTTTGTGCGAACAAGGAATTTTCAAAACATTTTACATCTTATGACTTGAGTGAAAAAAGAAAAGATTGGAGTGACAGTAAAGAGTGACATAGAAAATCAATTAAAAAATTTTAGATAAAAAGAAAAAGATAGAGGGATTTGTCGGATAGGAGTGTTCCACAGAAGGAAGCGCTCGTAAGAATATCATTTAGTCCATCAAATTTAATCCAATCCATCCAATCCATTCAATCCACCCAATCTATCAAATCCATTAAATCCATCCAATCCATCCAATCCATCCAATCCATCCAATCCATCCAATCCATCCAATCCATCCAATCCATCCAATCTATCCAATCCATCCAAACCACCCAATCCATCCAATCTATCCAATCGATCCAATTCATCCAATCCATCCAATCCATCCAATCCATCCAATCCATCCAATCCATCCAATCCATCCAATCACACAATCCATTCAATCCATGTAATCCATCCAATCCATCCAATCCGTTCAATCCATCCCATCCATTCAATCCATCCAATCCATCCAATCCATCCAATCCATCCAATCCATCCAATCCATCCAATCCATCCAATCCATCCAATCTATCCAATCCATCCAATCCATCCAATCCATCCAATCCATCCAATCTATCCAATCCATCCAATCCATCCAATCTATCCAATCCATCCAATCCATCCAATCCATCCAATCCATCCAATCCATCCAATCCATCCAATCCATCCAATCCATCCAATCCATCCAATCCATCCAATCCATCCAATCCATCCAATCCATCCAATCCATCCAATCCATCCAATCCATCCAATCTATCCAATCCATCCAATCCATCCAATCCATCCAATCCATCCAATCACACAATCCATCCAATCCATGTAATCCATGTAATCCATCCAATCCATCTAATCCATCCAATCCATCCCATCCATTCAATCCATTCAATCCATCCAATCCATCCAAACCATCCAATCCATCCAATCCATCCAATCTATCCAATCCATCCAATCCATCCAATCCATCCAATCCATCCAATCCATCCAATCCATCCAATCCATCCAATCCATCCAATCCATCCAATCCATCCAATCCATCCAATCTATCCAATCCATCCAATCCATCCAATCCATCCAATCCATCCAATCCATCCAATCCATCCAATCCATCCAATCCATCCAATCCATCCAATCCATCCAATCCATCCAATCCATCCAATCCATCCAATCCATCCAATCCATCCAATCCATCCAATCCCATCCAATCCATCCAATCCATCCAATCCATCCAATCCATCCAATCCATCCAATCCATCCAATCCATCCAATCCATCCAATCCATCCAATCCATCCAATCCATCCAATCCATCCAATCCATCCAATCCATCCAATCCATCCAATCTATCCAATCCATCCAATCCATCCAATCCATCCAATCCATCCAATCCATCCAATCCATCCAATCCATCCAATCCATCCAATCCATCCAATCCATCCAATCCATCCAATCCATCCAATCCATCCAATCCATCCAATCCATCCAATCCATCCAATCCACCCAATCCATCCAATCCATCCAATCATTCTAATGATCTAATGAAGTACATAACGGTTTCGTTCAAAAATGCAGCAACTATCCTTAAGCTTTTGCTTTTGGTTGTATAAAACTTCTTATATTACAAAAATTTTTGAGATTCAGCAGGATTTTACAACTTCAAATCAGGGTTCGTTTCTTCTTGACAGTTTTCTATCTGTTTGATCTAATATTTGAGATTAATGGAATTATTGGTCCGCCAGTTTGCCCAAATTATTTGTATTTTATTTGATTTGTTATATTATTTGATTTGATTATTTATTTTTTGTGATATTAATGTATGATATTATCATTGATTATGCCTTGGCGACTATAACGGGGCTCATATACGGTCAATCATGAATGTTAATTTTGACTGATGATAAAAATTTAAATATGTTTAAAATTTCATCAGTTTTAAAGTTTTACTGCCACTCATTATCAGTCATACACAAACACCGTCAGTTTCGGATCGTGTATGGGCCCTTTAATAGGGGATATAACCATGACATTGTCGAAAGCCATAGATTTAACTAGTAGTTACTGTCAGAAGAATGGTCTTACATCAGTGCTTCTCAACCAGAATTCTACTAACAGGGAAAACATTGAACAACTTCCATGCTTCCTTTCAATGGTAAGCATCTTGACCCTTCAATTATACATTGAGTCTGTTGATGTTACCCTTGCCAAGCGACTAAAATCTCATATTAAAACTTATTACAACATGAAATATTTGACAACTCAGAAATGTTTGTGGGCAATAAAAAGTTTTACTGGCCTGGCAAGTTCTACGTCATCTGCATTTATTTGTAAGAATGGAGACTCTTGAGACCATGAAAAGTTTTGAGTACGTGACTTACTTCTGTAAGAGAAATCATCAAAACTCTAGAGAAATCAAGACAAATACTTGAACGATTTTTTCTAACTGTCGAATGATGAAGTACAGCTAATAGATACCTAAAGTTTTGTAAAGTAGCAAATAAAACTTATGATGAAGTGTCCACCAAAGAAGGGGTACATTGCATATGTTCAATCAGAAGACGTTGATTATATTGTCACTCAAGATCATCATGCCGAAATTGGAGTTAATTCGTGATAGAACATGATGAATAAAACTAAATTTTAGAATGAGAAGTCTTAAACGAAATTTAGACGCATATATTTACGGATGACTCAAGAACGCTTTTTAAGTTTTATAACGCTACCAAAAATATCAACCTTGCTACCGTAAGAGAAACAACATGTCCACCTATGTATCATATAAAGAAAACATTTTTAACTTTGAGTATTTGAATAATATTTAAAGTCAATAATAAACAATATTACTTCATCGAATGATTCATCTAACAACAATTTCAATTTTAAACTTGTTGGTAATAATTCTAGTACGTTCTTTATATTGAACAGTGAACAATAATTACGATGACAACATCAAAACAAAACCTGATGATCTAAAAAAAAATTACAATACTAATATTACAAATAACTAAAAACAATGATGCACAATCGTATCGGTGCTGCATTATTACAGCAAATAACTGCAAAGTCGCTGCTTGAGTACGTGGTTCTTTGAGTATCCACTTTTCATAACGATAAATTGTTTTAATTAGATTTATATCACGTTTACTGCAACTCAATTCACAAAGCATTAATAAATTCAATAAACAATTTTTTTTTTAAATTTTAATTTGTCATTTAATTATCGGAATTATGCATCTTTGAATATAAATTAATATTGTGTTGTTGTTACAGCTACCAAATGCTAACATTAAAATGAGGACATGAAGTTATATACAGTTCACTTTTCAATGTTTTTTCACAACAACACAACAGATGCATTGTATTGTTCGAGAACGGATTTTTTCAAAAAAATTTTAATTAAGTTCCGCTATGCGCGGAACAAGTTGCATTGAAAAAAAATCACTGATAAGTGAATAGTTGCATTATGATGATATATGATTTAGATTTTAGAACAATGAATTCTTATTAGTTTAAGGTCGTTATAGTAATAGTGTAATTTGTAATCATTAAGATTAAAATTATCTTTTAGTCAAAAAAAGACAATGAAGTTTCTTGTTTTTAAATTTTATTTTTGTTCATTTTTTTTGTAAATGCATATATCGTGCTCATGACCATGAAATAGTTTTTAATGTTACTTTTATGAACGGAGATAATTATAATCTCATTAAATGATTTATTTTGTGTTTATTTATGAGAAATTTCGAAACCGTATTTTAAAATTAGACAAAGTAAAATAAAATTAAAGTTGTATGCATTGTTTGAAAAGACTCAAATTTCTAAGCACAAAAAACACAAACAATTCATGAATCATTTTGTAAATAATTACTATTCCAGTTTTTTATTATAATATAGTTGTAAGATTAACATATTTGTTATATAACAACACAATGTTTTTTTGTTGTTGTTATAAAAAATTGATCATAGCCTTATTAATGATACATTTATTTTATGAATGAAATTAGAATTAGTCATATAAAAGTTTCTATCTAATGAAAACAAAAACAAAACTAATATTATTTTTTGGTTCATTTCATTCGAAAAAGGTCAAAACAATTATTCGTAGATTCACTACAATTTATTTTATGAATGAATTTTTTTAAATAGAAAAAAAAACAAAAATTAAGAATATCATCCAAGATGATGAAGAGAATGAGTAAGAATAATAAAATTAATTTTAACGGGAAAATTTGTAGAAAATTATTGATTGTATTCTGATGATGAATCGATTAGAAATTGCTGTATTGGTTGGTAGTAATGGCTTTTAAGTATCGATAGTAGACGCCAAGTCTATCAACATATTTTAATTTCGCATATTAAATAGCATATTAAATATCGAGATGAATAATAACCGAATTTAAAAGGAAACAATTTTTTATTGATCAAAATCATATGATACTTTTTACGTTTAAAAATTTCTAAAGTACACTGAAAAAAAAGTTGAAGCTCATGACAACCTCATCTCGAAGTTGGCAGTTGATTATTCATGCAAAGAAAAATTATTTGCAAACAATTTCACTGTGATTGGGACAACTACACGATAACATTTTCCTAACAACAGAATGAGGTTTATTTAAAATATAAAGTGTTATATCCAATATAACAGTAGTTGAATAAAGATAATAACTATTTCCCTGAAAAAAAATTTTTTTGCCCTTATATCATGAATTTTTCATTTTAAAGTATAAGTA
Organism: Diogma glabrata; assembly: GCA_963693315.1. Taxonomy (NCBI): domain Eukaryota; kingdom Metazoa; phylum Arthropoda; class Insecta; order Diptera; family Cylindrotomidae; genus Diogma; species Diogma glabrata. Next base: position 208,531,236 of record OY856186.1, read on the forward strand.
TTTGAGATTAATTGAACTATATTTTATTTTCACATAAAAATTTCATGTGATTGTCTCAACTTCATCGATTTATAATTGTAGAGTTGTTGAAGCAATTTCGTAGTTTGATTCGCCATATGTGACCCCACGATGAGGTTGAGACAATTGCATTTCGATTGGAAATAGGACATGTTTTTTTCAGTGTAGGACAAAAGAATACTCGGTTCCAAAAATTAAAAAAGTTATCGGATTTTATAGTACTTTTTGATACTTATTAAGCAGAAATTACAGCTTCAGGTGAAATATTGTAGTTCCTACTCCACAGCACATTTTATTAAAAAAATAGTAGATTGTATTACTAGTGCGAACGCAGTTTGGAAACGCAGTTCGCGCTAGTTATACAAACTAGTTTTTTGTTAAAAATGCCCAAAGTTTATTAAATATTTATTTAATTCTTGATTATATAACTTATTTAACAAATTTATAAACAAATTTAAGATATTTAAGTATAACTAAAGTGGGCCATCGTCGTTGTAATATGTATTTGTATTCAAAATTATAGAGGTCGATTCCAGTTCACTGCTAAATTGTACTAAACTGCTAAAAATTAAATTTGATTTCATAAAATCCACCAATTGCTTCGGTGTTTGATAGCTGTCCCGGAATTGTATCAAAAAAATCGTCAAGTGTGTCAAAAAAAGGAAATTTCCATATTTTTTGCTTAAAAACGTTCATTTTAAGCGATTACGAGTAGGAACACTGAATTTGGAGAAATCTTGATGATCGGGATTGGCATGTGAGGCCAAAAACTAGATTAGTGCATTATAAGTTTGTCAAAAAAATATTGTGAAGTGTGTCAAAAGAATGATTTTCATTTTTTTAACCAATTATTTTTCAAAAAATAAAATTATTTGTATGACATGAAATTTAATCGAACATGAAATTGGACGTGGAAATTTTTGATTTTCTTATAATTTTTGGAATATTTTTGGAATTTTGAAAAAAGTTTGTATTTTGATTTTGTTATAATTTTTGCGATATTTTTAGAATTTTGGAAAAGTTTTTTGATTTGGAAAAAATTTCAATTTTTGATTTTGTTATAAGTTTTGCAATATTTTTAAAATTCTGAAAAAAGTTTCAATCTTTAGTTCCTGGGCCCACGCCGATTTCATTTGATGATTACCACATTATAAAATATAGGGCGCTTGTCCTTGACAAGTCCTACAAATTTTTTATCTGCCATTTTCCTTGATTCGGCCGCTTTATCCCTTGGAAAACTCCAAAACATGGCGATTTCCCGGAGTCTTGTATTATCATCTTGCTTTTGTCGAGTCCGACAGCAACTCAAACACGCCAAAATACCAGCGTATTGAAAATCAATTACTACAAAGCTAATTTTCACAGGATTGTTTAACAAAAATTAGTGAAAATGAAGGGTCATATTGTCCGACAAATTTTCGGCCGCGTTTTTCCAGTCCGATGGCTGGGAGTCGGAATCCTGGCGGGGTATTGTTTATTGATTAAAATATGTTGGACAAAATTTGAACATGATAAAAAACCATTGGTTATTATAAAAAATCGAGTTGTCCGACAAAAATATAGCCGCGTACGGCAATCCGACAAGAAAATGAGAAAAATATTTCAGAAGAACGATTATTTTTGTTTCTTTTTTAAAGTTGCTAATAGTCATGAAAAACTTTAATGTATAAATTTATGACGTAACATTTTTTAAAGAAACAACGTTTGCAGATGGCACTGTATAAAGAAAATTAGAAATATTTTATTGTTAATAGAAAAATTATAAAAATTAAGGAGTACCTGAGTACGACCTGATTCTTGCAATCTGGAACCAAGAAGAACTACCTGCTGAATGGAAAACAGCTGCCATTGTTCGGCTACACAAGAAAGTAGGCCGCCTAAAGTGTGCGAAAGATCGTGAAGTTGCACTGCTGAACACTGCATATATAAAATACTAGCTTATGTCGTACTTGCTTAACTCATCCCGTTCGCCGAATCTATCATCGGTGACTATCAGTGTTGTTTTCGTCCCAACAATTCAACCACAGATCAATATTTTATCTTAGGGATGATTCTAGAAAAATGTTGAGCGTACAACACCAGCATTCACCAGCTCTACAGTGATTTCAAGAAAGCATATGATACTAATTTGTCGACGCTCATATGTCTTGGTATCTAAGATAAACTTGTTTCTCTGTGTAGACTAACAACATCGGGATCAAATTGTAGAAAATTAATCAAAGGGGCAGTTCCTGACTCTTATGATATAACATCAGGTGTTCGACAAGGTGATGTACTCGCGCCCGTACTATTTAATTTGGGGCTAAAGCACGAGATAAAAAAAACCGAAGTAAGACACAAAACTGCACATTTAACAGATCTAGTCAAGTTCTTGGCTGTGCAGATGATATTGCGCTGATAAATTCTAAATTAATAAATTTTACGTTCTTTAGAAAATTTGCATGCTGAACATCTACAATTCCTTTACTTGAACCTCGAAATACATAACCTCACTCAATGGGGATTTCATGACGCATGAGTTTCATGAGTTTGAAGCAACTTCCGACTTCCAAAAAAAATCTTATCATTAGACATTTTTTTTAATGAGTTAGAAGCAACTTCCGACTTCCAAAAAAAATCTTATCATTAGACATTTTTTTTTAAACTTCTAAAACAGACAATCTTCACAATAATCATGTCTTCATCTCTTATTTTCAAATAGTTTGGCATTCGCTTCATAAATAATATCTGACCATTCTACTGTATAAATAAATCCATATTTTAGTTTATCATGTTACATATACCGTTTAAGAAGATTAACAGATACCGAAATAGAGTAGATTGATTATGCGCAGTTGCGTTGGTGTTGTTATCATTAATAAGGGGTTTAGCCTTGCATTGTTATAAATGTAATATGTACGCAACATTAATAATTGGTTAAATTGTGAAGGACCCTATGTATAGATTTCATAGTATGAGGCTGTTTATGTGAGTGATTTTTCTGTCTGTTTCATTTGGATTTTTGTTTGTACACATCAGATTTTCGTGTATGGGTTAATATTTATTTGTTAGAATGAAAAAACCTAATCACAACAACTGAGATTTCATTAAATTTATGAAAGTTTGAGTTTTAGTTTTTGAAACAAAATATCATTAAATGATAGTGAAATTCATTTATGTAAAAAAGGGAAAAACTATAATAGTGAAATATATATACTATAAAAATAAAAAAATGTTTGTAAATTGATTATGCGCCATGATGCCATGTGTTGATTTTGTTTATTAAATTGTAATATTCCCGGTATAAACACAAACTTGTTTATTACAGTATACACATACCTTTTAAAAAAGCGTTCTTGTAATGATTCACAACACCATCACAAGAAGCCGAACAAAAATTGGAACAATAATATTAACATAAGAAACAAAAATTGTACATTAACTCAACAGTCATTTTTGATCGGGAATAGGAATGCGATTCACAACTCGTTTAAAATCAAAAGTTGCGGTTTTATAATCGCAACTTTTCGAATTCTGCTATCCTTGCCAAGTACCAACTGTAATACATTGTCATTATGCACTTAAACCAGAGAGGCCAGCTGAATTTGAAAGAGCCATGCTGCCATTTGGTTCTGCGTTGCAGTTCTGATAGATACTCGCGATGCCATTAATACTCGCGTTGAACAGCGTGCTGAATTCGCTGAAATATAGATAGTCTATTAAGGGTCGCTTGAAAGCGGTTTCAAAGGACGTGAGTATAGACAATTCGGCTATAACAAAGTATAAAACTCCTCAATTTCTCAATTTTAAAATTCCTCCAACAATGAGACCACCAAAGTGAGAGAAACGTGGCGGACTTGTCTTTCATTCTATATTTAGCCCTGCACAAAAATAGTTAATAGATTCTTGAAAGGATTGTGAAAGAAACTGGTTCCTTAATTCAAGTACGGAAAACAAACCACTTTAAGCAGGCGAGAAACTCTCACGACAATCTCTAATTGTATGTCATAGTTGCAAAACATACAAACAAACATAAATAACATTTGTGTTTGACTCGTGCTCGAACAGAGTTGTGATCTTTCGAAGTGGCTCCATTAGAAACCCGTCCACCAACTATTAAAACTCCATCGTTGTCCAAAAATGGAGACAAAGCAAGGAGGTTGCTCTTACTGGGTAAACGGTGCTGCTTGTCGCTTTTATTTCTTCTTTAAAGTGAAGATTTTGCACAATTCGTAACAATGACAAGGTTGCATCACAACTAGTTTGACATCATACGGTTGGATCTGTTCTTAGTATTGCTGATAAACCCACGAACATATGCAATTACGTGAAATAAGCGTGCGAAAGTATGAAATCGGAGAGATGGAATGGTTATCCAAAGAACATTGAAGCATTATCGGGTTTGGTGCCTTCCGAAATTCGAGATCGACTGACTCGGGAACATAGGACGCATATTGGCCAGAACGAAATTACAGACTTTATTTTTGAAATTTTTGAAATCCCTCCAGACGTTTTCTAGATTTCGTCGGTTGTGACGGCCGGCAGACAGACATACATTTTTTTGTTGTTGCTTTTTTAGAATCAGTCAAACGTCGAGAAATGCCAAAAAAACTGGGGGTAAGAATTTCACTTTTGGCTTGAGAATTCAATACTTTGGTTGAATTAAAACCGAAGTAAAATCAAAATGTGAAATCTTTTGGCGTTTTATCTTTTGATACTGTATTTTACCTAAAAGGAATAAGAATTAAGAAATTAAAAAAATAATTTGAATTAATTTGAAATTAGGGTCCTTTAAAATTGCGTCCCAAGATTTTATGGCCCTACTATTTACCATCTTTCTAGGCTTATAGATATGCGTAAAGTAACCAGAGAGTGAGATTGACATTACATGTTATTTGAAAATTTATGTCAAGTGCCAACACCAAACAGTGTTAATTATATAAAATATGTGTACTTCATCTAAAGATGAACCGAGTTCAACAACGCCAAAATTATGTTCACACTTCACGCACCACAAAATCTATGAGGCTTTGATTTGCACCTTTCAAACCTCTTTCGAACTAACGACACGTAATGAAAATCAATATTCCATGTAAATCTATATAAAATAAGTAGAGTAAAACGATTTTTTTTGTAACCGCAATTCAAGCGTAAAAATAAAACAAATAATCTGACCATAGTGATTCATATTTTAAAATTTCTCAGAACAAATTAACGTAATTGAAAATTATCATTAAAATATAATTACATTAGTTTTGACTCTTAATTAATTGAAATTAAATATTTTTATGTAAACGAAACTAACAAAAACAAAAAAATATTTGATCCCACATCTAATCATTAATTTTTATTTCATTAACCTTTTCGAACTAAATTTAAACTTATGTCATTTGTTTTTGGGTTCATCTTATTATCTTAAGACTTTTATGTTATTTTTGAAAAAAAAAACAACTATTTTGAAATATATAAAAATAAAATCTTATTTATTTTCTTTAAAGAAATAAATGATTATTTGAATTGGGTGATTTAAAAAAAAAAGAGACAATATGTACCAATTGCGTTAAATAAAATGAATCACTATATGATATTCTTTTGTTATTTAATAACTTTGGTAATTAGGTCTAATTTGTAATTAAAAGTAAAGATCATAAGTAAGTTAATTAGAATTTATTAAAATTGAACGATTTTAATTGACTCTTACGCCATTTTAATGTGTCATATTTTTCAAACATTGAAGTGAAATATTCGCTTTTCGTCATAGTCCAGGATCCCGCACGCGTTTTGAAAACGATTATTATCAGGCTGAATTTTCGTGAGTTGCTTCGTCCATCTTTTTCTTTACGACAATAATCGGTAGTGGTAGCTACTAAAGGGAGCTGATGTAAAACATGTTGAATTGGTGACAGTCTAAACTTTATTACCAACATTTAGTTTTTTATTTAAATATTTAGATGATTTGATAAAGTACTCGAACAAACTATTTTCCTACAAAATTAATGTGACAAACGAATCCTCCTCGACCAACAATGATTCTATGTTTCATGCATAAAAAACATACGCGTATGTATGTATGTTCACCGATTTCTCGAAAACGAGAAACTGATCTCGATGGGTTGAATTGTATTATATTAAGATAGATGCTGAGATATGGTCTCATATTTTTTTCTATGAAGTGAATAATACTGTTTTTCAAAAAATGGAAAAAAAACTATATTTTTATAGTTTATATAACTATAAAAACTATATTTTAACTATATTTTTATTTTTTTGGTTTTATAAAAATAGCTTTTTATTTATTTAATTAATTTTTTAAAATAAATAAAAGTTTATTTAAAATATGTCTATATTTTTATGTATTTTTGCGGATTCCATCGAGGCTTATTAATCTATTTAGACGGTTCAAACTGTATTCTATTGCAAGAGATGCCGAGGCGGTCCTAGATAATTTTATATGTCACAAAATATGACCAGGATGCTAATAGCCAAGAAGATAAAGGAACAACAGATGAATCTGATGAAAATTAATTAAATTTTTTTTATATGTATATAAATATACATTTTCCAACTACCGAAATCGCCGTTACAAATAGTTCTTGTCGGATTAGCTTTGTAGGATACTGAATTATTTGGGTAGAGAATGCACTTAGCTAACATTTTCTTTTATCGTTCTTCAATTAGTAATAAAAAGAAAGATACCATGGAATCGACAACTATCGAGCTTAGGACTGGGCAAAACAGACCATTTCATTTGAAGGACAATTTGCAGCCATTTATTTATGCATAAATTAATTAAATAACAGTCAAAACCTCAGTTGGCTATTAATAATTTTTTATAACCTTGTTGTTGGTACATGTTGGTAGAGGGGGATTTATTTGTCACATCTTTAATTTTGTAGGACAATAGTTTTTCGACTAGTTTCATCAAATTATCTAAAAATTTAAATAAAAACTAACTGTTAGTATTAAAGTTTTTCGGCAAACGACTGTAAAATTGAACTTTACTGCCGCTAGAGAGAAGGTTAAAGTCTCACTTTTAAAAGGTAACGCCATTTCTATTTTTTTACGGCGGCTATAAAGTAACTTTCATATTTTTACGGCGGCAGTAAAGTAATTTTCATATTTTTACGGCGGCAGTAAAGTAGATTCCATATTTTTACTTTAAAATAGCATGCATTTCAGTTCATTTTAATGAATTAAAATCAATAAAATTAATTTCAGAAAATTTATTACCTCATATTACCTTTTTAAATCATATTTATAAAAAATTTGATGTATTAATTGCATATTTATAGACAAATTCAAACGTTTGCCGAAAAAATAGTGGATTTAATTCGAAGCTAAAGTGACTTTTTGTTTATCGTCTATAATTGTCGACCTCCCGTCCCTACGGTCGGCCGCCAAACAACAGACTCAACACAAAAAGTAGCTCTTTAACTACTAATTAAATAATATACTAGTCGACAAAAGTCGCAAATATATTTGTTAAGTTTTTATTTTTGTTTAAATAGTATTCCCATCACTCTCATGATTTGTCTGGCAGTGGGTGTTATTTATCCAATTAGGCGTTCAGCTTGGTCGATTCAAGAAACCGTATGTTTTTTTTTTTGAATAAAATGTGTTGTGTTATAGGGTTTACAATTAGTGTCACAACAACACATAAATACCTTTTAAGACCTAGGTCTAGACCTAGGTCCCACAACAACTGGCGTTCTAAGGTCATGATGAACGCTTTTTTTAAACCTCTGCGGGTTGAATTCACCTGAGACTAAGGATTCCGGCAAACTATTCCATTTGTATGCAGTTCGGACAAAGAAGTCTTTCTGCGATCTACCAGTATGACAGCGTAGGATCTCGACCGTTTGACGTGCTTAAATGTAAATCAATTCAATGGCCAACATCCAGTCAACCAAATCCACAGTTCAACTGTTCGACAACACCATTTAAAAACAACAGAGCTTACCTCACCTTAACTTCCAACCACCAGCCGACAATTCATAAGACCAACGTTCCAATTAACAAAGAAAATCGCCAATCCGTACCGCTAAAACCATCATTCGTACAATAAAAAGTCATTTTTTTGCATTTTTTGTAGCATTTATAGAATGCAAAAGAAACATGAGAAAATTTTGTTAACTAGTAATAGACATAGAGGTTTTAAATAACAAATGCACTTACGAATTTAACAAAACTATCTACGAGGAAGAAAGAAAGTAAAGTACATTTACCATAATGTTGGCCGGCCATATTACAATACCTCAGTTTGACCAACTCTGTAGTATTCGCCAAGTGGGAATTGCAGCCCAAGATCTTCATTACTGAAGTAGACCGAAGCTCCTGCACCATTTCCAGTGAGAGATCCATCTATGCAGTTAATAATGCGAATATTATGTTAATATTGCAAATATTTGATATTGCAAATATTATGAGGAATATAGAGTGATTATAAAATAGACCATAAATGTAAGTAATCGATTGACGATATTTTGAAAACCGCTATTTTGATTTAAAACAAAGTTGACTCAACTGACGCGAAAAGAATTGAGCTAAATCACAGAAATGCAAAAGGTTTCAATCTTGAAAACCGTCATGACTCATGTGTCAATGTGTGTTGCTTAAATATTTAAATTATTTTATTTCTAAAGCTCGGAAAAAGGGGTAGATTGGAAGTTCTGCCGTGCTGATAATATCAGAAGTAAGACTTAAGAGTTAAGATTATAGTGTCGAACATGCAATAATCCGTAAATTTATGTGCAGCAGATAAAGATTGTTTTGTTTAAGATTGTTAATTTAAAATTAAATTAATAAACTCAAAGTTTTAAATGGTGTTCATACTTTAAGATAGATAAATGTTTTTGAAATGTGTTGTTATGAGAGTAACAAAATAGTTGGAATTGTCTTTTGGCCCAATAAAGTTGTTTAAAATTTACACGATTTGTCTTTCTAAACCATAAATTTTTTTCTAACTAAAATAAATTACAAATTAACGTCTCTGAATAGACGAAGATAATATACCATGCCAACTAGGGATTGGGATTCTGTTTAAATAAATTAAGTTTCTTTAAGAAATTTATTAATGTTAACTTGAAAGTTTTGATGATTCAAGCTATCGGGGAAAACCCAAGGAGGTAAGGCATTCCAAGAAGGCAAGGGATTCCAGACTCTGTTAAAAAATCACGTTGAAGAGCAACAGTTCTAAACTTATTTATTTGAAAAATGGATGGATGAACCACAACACTTGCTCTGGTGTAGCGCCATCGGTTTGATGGTTCAGGTAAAATTGATTGAATTAAATGAGCAGTAATCGTAGGAAGTTCTATACAAACAACAACTAAAAATGACAACTACAACAAACTCAATGGAATAGGTAGGATTCACAAGATAAATGATGTTAAATCAATCTTATTATCAATTATATTTACTTCACCACAATTTTAAATTGTGTGAAGTAATGCAATCTATCGAGAAAAAAAAGCTTGCATACCCCAAATTTTGTTTTTTCTTTTGTTTTGGACCATCCGCTATCTAAATAGCCAATACAAATTTTGGTGTATATCTGTGGGTGGTTCCTGCATAGGATCTTCATGAAACTTTGGCAAATGATCCAGGTTCACTTGAAAATGGAAGATCTGGATTCATTTTAAAATTGGACAAAATGGCGGAGTCTCCCGAACACCTCTAAGTTTAAACCTCCAATAACTTCTAATCCGGGCTTTCGATCTTATTGAAACTTGGTATATAAGGTTTTAGTATTGTTTTCAATATTTCTGCATACCAACATCCGGTTTGCCACTTTCGGTTAAAAAGTTTTTTTCCAGGTGTTCATCCCTACTGTAGCCTACAATTACAGATCGATTTGTATGAAACGTTGGTAAAAGCTTTCAAGTAACATCAGAAAAAATTCATCAGCTTTTGAAGTACATTGTAGAAAGGGATGGGGAGTCCACCATACAACAGGTGTTTTTTCACTATGTTTTTTAAGTTTGTTGAGAGCATACAGCATTCGTTAGTGAATGAATTTTGATGACACGTCAATAACATCTGTATCTGATAATCGAATTGAATGAAACTTGGTACATAAGCATTTAGTACGGTTCACAACAGTTCTGCATCCCATCTTCTGGTTTTTCACTTCCGGTAAAAACATTTTTTGTGTAATTTTTTAAAGTTTTTTCTGTGTCTTTGTTGACACTACAGCCTAAAATAATGAAGTGAATATGATGAAACTTATGAAAAAGGTTTCAATAAGTGTGAGAAGATAATGATCAACTTTTGAGACACATCGATCAAAGTGAACCCCCACCTTACAACTGCTGACTTTTCACACTTTGTTTTCAAAGTATGTTGGGAGCATACAGACTTCGTTTATCACTCAATTTTGATGACACTTTGGAGATGATGAAAAAGATGGAGATTTGGATGACAAAGAACTGATTAGTTTATGGACGATATTGGGATAAGTGGTGGTGAGCCTCCCGAACACCTGTTTATTTGAAATTTCAATAACATCTGTTTCTGATAACTGGTTTTGATTTCACTTGGTATATACGCTAAGAGTATGGATTTGTAACAGTTCTGCATTTCAACTTCCGGTTTTTGCACTTCCGGCAAAACATTTTTTTGCTTTTTCTCGTCCAACAAAATTTATTTTTTTTTTCAAGCTTTCTTGAATGTTTTTATAATTAGAACTACGCGAAATCTATACCATTGGTTACCCGTTAATTAAAGTATTTGATGGATTTTCGCTCACTTTATATCCAGAACATCTTGTTTCCAGAGCTGTGATGAAGTTAGCCTATGCATCAACGTCGATATATTTTTTGTTGTAACTTCACTTAAAATGCAGAGATGACGTACTTATAATTAAGGGAGGTTTATGACATGGCAGATCTCCATTTTGAATATCCTGGGTGGTGATATAAGCACGCGTGTTTGTGTTTTTTTAATTTTCTTGTAAGGAGGTTGGTCGAAAGAATTTACACCCAGATGAGCTAATGAAGGGTGCACTGAAAAAAAAATTGAAGTTCATGACAACCTCATCTCGAAGTTGACAGTTGATTATTCATGGAAAGAAAAATTATTTGCAAACAATTTTACTGTGATTGGGACAACTACACGATAACATTTTCCTAACAACAGAATGAGGTTTATTTAAAATATAAAGTGTTATATCCAATATAACAGTAGTTGAATAAAGATAATAACTATTTCCCTGAAAAAAATTTTCTTTGGCCTTATATCATGAATTTTTCATTTTAAAGTTTAAGTATTTGAGATTAATTGAACTATATTTTATTTTCACATAAATATTTCGTGTGATTGTCTTAACTTCATCGATTTATAATTGTAGAGTTGATGAAGCAATTTCGTAATTTGATTCGCCATATGTGACCGCACGGTGAGGTTGAGACAATTGCATTTCGATTGGAAATAGGACATGTTTTTTTCAGTGTGAGTACTAGAGTTTGCGTACACGATTCACTGGTAGACCTGCACACTCTAAGAGACCTCATACCATTTATTCGCCATGCAGCAACGAGGTGAGCGACATAGCTTAAGTGGTCTGGCAAGGTTTTTAATATTTTTACTGATAGTCAGGCTGCTCTAAAAGATCTGGTAAACTATACTATTAATCCAAAAAAGTGCAAGAATGTTCTAGGTCTTTGAATTATCTCGGGCTCAAAAATAGCATATCACTGATATGGACACCAGGGCATAGTGGGAGTCTCGGGAACGAAAAAGCGAATGAGTTAATGAGGCTCATAGGCCAAGAACCAGCAATTGGTTAATCGAAAGGTAAGAGAAGATCGGTAGTCGTATAGGTTCTCTTTCGACCCAGTACTACCCAACAATGGCCCACAGAAGGCAAGGTCTCCATGATGTTCACTTTAGAGGTAAGCTCGCAAACGACCGGTTTTCTGTTAAATCTGACCCGAACCGCAGACTGCAGGCTAATGGTGGGACTACTAACTGATCATCATCATGTTACTAAACAAATGATAAAGCTTGGAGTAGGAAATAATCCAATATGCTACTTTTGTCTTGAAGAGGGTGAAATAGTTCCTCATTTTGTGGCTTTGTGAATGTTTGGCTCTCTCAGGATTCCGAAGGGGCATATGTTAGGATCAACATATCTAAGGATAGAAGATTTCTGAAAACAGACCATTCAAGGCTATAGGCTTTTTCCATTTGTTTTGTTTTTTTTTGTTTTCCCAGAACTGCAGCTCAAGTTATGACAGAAGACTGGCTGATAGGCGGGGCATTGTCCGATGGGTAGAGCACTGTCCAATATCTTAATTCTTTTTTTACCATCACCTATCCATATAATACAATAAGTTTTAAAATAAATATATGTGCTAAGAAAACATACATATTTATCTATTTTCAAGGACTTCAAATAAATCAAAAAATTTTGAAATTTTTTTTCTCGCAGTTTAGGGAGATAGTGTTACGATTTTGTGAAAAGTGGTTGAAAATTACAATTACTTCGGTTTTGAACAAATTGAATTGTATTGAATTCTCGAGCCAAAAGTGAAATTCTTACCCCCAATTTTTTGGCATTTCTCGACGTTTTAGGACCTACTGATTCTAAAAGAGCAAAAAAGAAGTATATCTGTCTGCCGGCCAGCCGGCCGTCACAACCGACGAACTCTTGAAAACCGCTCTAGGGATTTCAAATTCTTTTTTTCTAAAAATAGGTATACTCTGGGAAAACCTCGAAAGTCGAAGAGGGAAGAGCCGAAAGGACGATGTGTTCGATAACTGTACTCCGGTGTGTCAAAAAAATCGTCAAGTGTGTCAAAACAAGGAAATTTGCATATTTTTTGTTTAAAAAACGTTCATTTTAAGTGATAATGAGTAGTAACCTTAAATTTAAAGAAATCTTGATTGTTGGGATTGGTATGTGAGACCAAAAACTAGATTATTGCATTATAAGTTTGTCAAAAATTTATTGTCAAGTGTGTCAAAAGAATGATTTTCATTTATATTTTTACCCAAGTTTTGTGAAGAAAAAATTAAATTAATTATTTGAATGAAATGAAATGTGATGATTGGTCATGGAAATTTTAGATTTTATTATAATTTTTGGAAGAAAAAAGTTTGAATTTTTGATTTTGTTATAATTTTTGCGATATTTTTGTGAAGAAAAAATAAAATTAATGATTTGTATGATATGAAATGTGATGAATATGAAATTGGACATGTAAATTTTTGATTATATTATAATTTTTGGAATTTTGAAAAAAGTTTGTTTTTTTGATTTTGTTCTAATTTTTGTAATATTTTGAGAATTTTGGAAAAAGTTTGAACTTTTGGAATATTTTTAAAATTTTGAAAAAAGTTTCAATTTTTTATTTTGTTATAATTTTTGAAATATTTTTAGAATTTTGAAAAAAGTTTGTATTTTTGTTTTTTTTTTATAATTTTTGCAATCATTTAAAATTTTTTGAATAATATTTATTTTTTGATTTTGTAATAATTTCTGGAATATTTTTAGAATTTTGAAAAGAAGTTTAATTTTTTGATTTTATTATAATTTTTTGAATATTTTTGGTTTTCTGAAAGAAATCTGAATTTTTGATTTTGTAATATTTCTCGAAACGCTAAATGGAGAGGTTTTTGAGTAGTTTGCTGAGTACCATCTTTTCACTAAATTATGTTAATAAATGATCTGTTATAATTTTCCGGCAACGAATTGATGTTTCGTGTTAGTTTTGTAATAAATTTCTAAACAGAGATAAAATACTTGTACTTTTATAAAGAGTTTTATGTTTGGTATACATCGCTGCCGATAACTAAAATCAATGTCAACAAAAAGTTTTATGCCGAAAACTATATCAAAATCCTTAACCAAAACCGAAGTCTTGATATATCATAGCTGCGAGATTTCCACCCCTTCATATTTTCTTTTTGGAATCTTTTGCAAAAAAGTTTTAATATGATAAAAAAGTTAATTTCATTTGATTGTAAGGATAAAAGTGGGAAACCGAAATTTAGAAATATCAAAAATATTTGTGAATTTCCTTTATTAAGATCAGTGTAATATTTTCATAATGTTGTAGTTTCTGGCAACTACGGATACAAAATTTATCGCATGCAAAGTTTGTATGACGTGACCACATTGTATTATACGTTGGTGTCTATAAGCCCGTATACTTCAACCTTCCACTCCGATTAAATCTTCCAAACAAGAAGTTTTGGAAATAAGTAAAAGGATTGAAATTTTTGGCATCCAAAGATATTAACAAATATTGTAGTTTACTTTGAATTGAACAGAAATCGTGTTGAAAAGAACTAATAATGCATTGAACGTTTGAACCACTCCTAGTGTCATAAATTATTACAACAATTTTCATGTTAAATAATTAAATCTCTGATGAACAATCAACCAATCTAATAAGATGATAAATTTCCTTTCAAACTACTTCATTCAATTAGTTAATTATTTTCTCTTGATTTTAAAAGTTTATCAAATAAATTTATATAAACTCCTGGAATTAATTTCATTACTCTGTTACCTTTAAACACAATTAGATACAAATATATATAAATAAAAGTATATATATATATATCTTATATGTCATGTTGATATGGTGATTCATGCATGGAGCAGAGACATATTTTATATTTAAATTTAAATGAAATTACATTTAGTTTATTAGTAACAATATCATATAAATATATAAAAGCTCATTTTATATTAAAATACATAAAATTTCTGTGAATACATACAATTATTTCTGTTACCGTACAAAGATATTCATTTCAATATATTTATTCATTCATTGTATAGTGTAGGTGACGCAATGGAATCATAAAGGGAATTCGTATTCCCTTGTTCTGTCAAAATAATTTTATATATTTTTGTGTAAACTGTGAGTAATTTATAGCAATACGCAGGTATATCTACATATCTACATATACCTACAATTTTCTTTTCATTGTGTCTTCTATATAAAAATGGCGGTGGATTATAATTTTTAATGACGTAGTACAAAGTTTTTTTTTCTATTTTATTACTAAAAGGATCCAAAAAAGGAGAGCGTTGACCCACGAATTTTATGAGATAAAAAAAATGATAAATTTAATATTTTAAGTGAAACATATATGATGGTACATATTTTTGACAGATGACAGTTTCAGTATTGAAAAATTATGATTTATTTTTGTTCCCATTAACTTTATACATTTAGGGATAATTTATTGATCTATTTAGTTATTAAAAATTAAAATTGAATTATTTCTATTATTTTTGTTCTTTATCCATAATTTATTTACCCTTATGGTTAGTTTTTGAAAGATTTTATTATTTTATTGATTATAAATTATTAAATTACTTAAAATAATTAAATTATAATTCGAAAAAAAAATTTATTGAATTATTATTGTTGTATTCGAAACTTTATGACACTTTTGATTAGGAGGAAAAATAAAATTAATTTAATATGCTGGTGGTGGTGGTTCTGTATGGGTTTTACTGAATTAATGTAAAGAATTTGATTTCAAAGGGGGATGTATACAGAATTTTTAATTTTTTATATATAATTACTTTATAAAATTAGATCTTGATTATTTTCCTTGTCAGCAAAATAATGTTTTTCCAAGAAATTTTGTCTCCCCCCTTAAAATAATTTTTTTTAAAAAATTTTATTATTTTTTATTCGTAAATTTTTTTTTTAGAAAATAAGTCAGGACATAATTAAATTAAATTTAAAATACAAAAATAGAAAGTTTTACTTTGACTGATTTATTGTGTTTAATTGAAAATGAAATCAGTTTTTTTGAAAATTTTTAGAAACAAAAACAAATTTTTTTCGTGAGAAATATGCTCTGTTTTTATGGAATGGGGAAATGGTGCCATTTATTTTTATCCTAAAATAAAGTTCTGGGTAAGAAAATCCCAGAACAACCCAAATTGTACCGATGATAGAATTCACACATTTTTTCATAAGAGAAGTGCTAATAATAAGGAAAATTCTTCGAAAAAATATTATGGCTCGCTCTGTTTTGAATATTGTGTGAGTAAAAAATGATATTTAGCCGTGTTCAAGGGCAAGCACAAATCTGTTTTTTACATCCGGCCGCTATCAGATGTTGATACCTCAACAGATAAAAATATATCAACCAACCCAGCGGAAATCAATAATGCATAATAGTGCAAAATTGCATTATTATATTTAATTAATTTTCTTTATAATAACTTGATATAATTGTTAACGCAGCAAAAATTGCTTATTTAAAGAAAATGAATTACCATAAATAAATAAGAATTATTTTAACATTAAAACTTTAACGTTATTTTTCTTCATCATACAAATCTTCCAGTAAAGCTAACTGTCCAGCCCCCACCAGAGAAAAGCGGGTTAGTTATTACTGAAGGATTGTACATATATATATATATATATATATATATATATATATATATATATATATATATATATATATATATATATATATATATACATATATATATATATATATATATATATATATATATATATATATATATATATATATATATATATATATATATATATACACATATATATATATATATATATATATATATATATATATATATATATATATATATATATATATATATATATATATATATATATATATATATATATATATATATATATATATATATATAAATATATATATATATATATATATATATATATATATATATATATATATATATATACATATATATATACACATATATACACATATATAACGTGATTTTCATTCATTTGAAGTAGTTTTATTTGTTGTTTGTAGTGATTAGCATCCCGATCATCCATTACTCCAAATAGAACATGAACTATTTGGAGTAATGGATGATCGGGATGCTAATCACTACAAACAACAAATAAAACTACTTCAAATGAATGAAAATCACTTACTCCAGCTGCAGAAAAATCAAACCTCAATTGCCGAATCCACCTTGAACATATTAAAAAGACAAGAGGCTGATATAAACAACCATTGGTTACAATTCAAAGAACAATCTCAATTAGTTTTGGAAGGAATGAATCATGAAACAACATTTATTAAAATGTCTTTATACACAACGCTTCTAATGGTTAATTTCCGAAATAGACAAACAACACTTATACAAGTGTTGACAAACACACATTCCATAATGGCAAAAACTTCTATCTTAACAACAGAACAATTGCAGAAAGAACTATCATATATTAATGAAAATATGCCAAAGGGACAACAAATGCCATGGCCAAACGGAAAACACAACATCCTTCACATGTATCGTGTGTTAACAGTCACAGCAAGAACAATTGAAAATCTGCTAATTGTCAATTTCAAGCTTCCATTAGCAGACAACATGCTCCATAATATGTACAAACTCACCGCTTTTCCAATGAATACATTTAATGAATCTAAAGCAATTGTACCAAAAGGAGAGATTCTCATCACAGGCTTACACATGGACCAATACTATTTTATGTCAACCACGGATTTGGATAAGTGCTTTGCAGCAAGCTCAGAAGAGTTTTTATGTAAGCAAACACATCCAATTCATACAACTGATCCTACAAAATCGTGTGAACTATCAATACTCTACTGGAACAAAATCAACAAATACTGTAACGTTCAAAAAGCAAAACCTGTTGATAGTTGGTACCAATTAAAGAACAACACTTGGTTGTTTGCATTAAGCAATGAAACAAATCTTCGGATCATATGCAAAGAAGAACAATTTATGATCCATCTAAACGGAAGCGGAAAACTTATACTGAAACCAAGGTGCGTGGCAAAGAGTGAAAAAATATTGTTACAATCCCAGGGATCATACAACAGTACCATCTACTCAGTAATTTTGAATCAAATGGATTTTGATGATGAAGTCGGGTTTAACAACTTTAGTCAACTTTTGAATTACTCCATCAATAACAGTATTCTTCAAGAAGTGAGAATCGCAGAAAATTCTATTAATACAGTAAAATATCAAGAAACCTTACCTTTCTTGCAAAGACCATCAGTTCATGATGTTCATCATATTACTGAAGGATGGTACACAGAAGACAGAAAACATAAATGATTTCCATATTATGATATATTCAATTTATCCTGATCGGATTCCTATAAAGTAACCCTATTTAAGTCGAGGGTCATAGAGTGATAAGTGTTTAGTTAAAACATGAATTGTTCGTTTGTTCCTACGTTCGGTCACAGCCCACTGCTGAATTTGGTACCTGCCACCAAGTTCTCAATAAACCTTGTTAAAATCGCTTCTCGGCTTAAAAACTGTCATAATAGGAGAAAGTTTATTATTACGTACTCGTATGTTAGTATATTTTACATATTTTCAGCTTCGAAATAGTCATCGCTCAGTGGCGTAATGGATAACCGTGTCTATCGTTACAGAATTTGAATCATGACACTGATGAGGAAGGTTCGAATCCAGTCCGAAACACGAAAAAGAGAACTGGAGTTTTTCGCGTAGTAAAATCCAACCGTACCTTCAAATTGAAAAAAAAATCAAATTATTTCCTTAGCAACTTCAGTTTAATCGCTCACAAAAATCCTAAATAATATTTTAGATTTTTTTGAAGTAAAACTTCTTTAAACGCGATATCACAAGTTTTTAAACGGAAGTAACATTTTGAAAAAACAAATAAATAAAATAAAGAAGAAATTCAAACAACAATGAAGTAAAAAGGCAAACGAATATTTTGTTCGGAAAGTATGCGATACAATTCGATTATGTGTATTGTGTGTGTCAATTGTCATTCATTTGTTAATGTTATTTTATTTTTTATCCAGTCTCGTACTAAATGTTATAAGAGTTGGATGTGTCGATTTTGAATTTCGTTATTTTTTAAATTTATATTTTGAATTATTTTAGATTTTTAACCGAATTCAAAAAAAAACGAGGTTCTGTGTTTCATTATGGGTTTTTTATGTATGTTGACCGATTTCTCAAAAACGACTCGTTCGATTTGGATGATTTGAATCGGATTCTATTTGGGTTGATTTCGAGAGGGTCCCATAATTTTTTATGACGTGAAAAATGCCGTTTTCAGAAAATTGGAAAAACCCGTATTTTTATGTATTTTAGACGATTTAATCAAAACATCTTAATCTGTTGAGATAGATTGAGTTGTATTATATTGCTATAGATGTCGAGGTGGTCGTATATAATTTTCTATGAGTATGCCGTATGAGTAGAAAATTTTATATGCTGTTTTTTTTTAAGTTTATTTTTAAATGAAAATATTTGTGTTTATTAAATTTGTTTTATTAAATAAAAAAATGAGTGCGTGTAATATTTGCACGCGGTTGAATTAAATTTCTTTGGCTACTGTGGCAGGTATTGCTAAAAAGATTATATATAAAATAAATATGTCATATTGCAATTTAGAGTAGCATTTCTTGATAATATAATTTACAACATGTGTAATAAAAAGCAATATTTACTTAATGTATTACAAAGTCAATTCAATTATTATCATAATTGAAATATGAAATTAGAGGTTTATGATAACTTAAGTGAGATACATAAACTTTATTTTGAAAATTTGCTAAATTTCTTAGAAAAACTGCATCATTTATTGTACCAAATTTTGTTGTTGAATTAAGTGGACATGTATTAACATGAATTAAGTGGACCGTGAAATTTAATCTGTAATACGGTGTAGGACTTTGTAAAACATTATGTAAATATGGCTTTTTATTACATATTGTTGTAAATTATATTATCAAGAAATGCTACTCTAAATTTCAATATGACATATTTATTTTATATTTAATATTTTTAGTAATACCTTCCACAGTAGCCAAAGAAGTTTTACTTCAACAGCGTGTGAAGATTACGCAATCCAATTTTTAATGACTTTTTTCATTAATTTTAAAATCTTGACTAGCAATTTTTTAGACAAACTCCATCCAAACAGGAGTAGCAAATACCCTAATCTAACTGTTGTGCTCTGTTCTTTGGCATAAATCAACGTGATCAATACAACTTATCGTATTTTTTATTCATATTTTCTTAACCCTGTTTGCAATGATTTTTTTTTCATCGATTGCCATCTCATTTCAATATGTTGTTGATTCATAATTTTTTTGTTATATGCACATGGACATTTTTAATTTAAAAGTCAATCGATCGGAATCAAAAGAAAAGACAGATTGATGGTTTGGATCCATTTAGTTAATTTAAACAATAGAGTTTTTTTCTCAGTCACAAATCAAAGAGATGAGTTAAACATTTTAAATTCTAAATGTCCTAATTGTAATTGAGGTAGTGCTGGATGATGATCGACATTTGGTTGCTCTGACTTTTGCAGTCGTCAGAGTCCCTTTTTTTGTTGATTTGAATCCGTCTTCTTGTGAAATTTTTGCGGGCATTTCAGCATTTGTACATAATCGAATTCACAGACTGCGCTAGTTGGAATTTAAAAACCTCAACGCACGCAATTCCTCTAATGTTGTTGATAGTGATTCCACTACTAGGAATGCACAGTGTTCATTACAGAACCTTATTTGATTTTCAAGAAAAGCTTAAGCATTAAAGAAAAAAGTTAAGACTCATTAAACTTTCTTACCAGCAGCATTTATAAAAGAAGCCTATTAAGGATTCATAATGGAGTTTAATTTTATAACATCCATAAGATAACCACTACATCAATTAAATTGACCCTCATAATCATATCGTAATCTCATGTTGCCTATCTTCTGAAACGTGTGTGTGTGTGTGTAAACGCTGAAAAGGTTGTTTTTTATACAAAAATAATATTTTTACATTTTTGTTTTCTATATTTCTTCGTTTAGAAATCAATTATTAAAACTTTATGGTCAAAATTATGTTTTGTGACATCTTTTGCAACAAATAAATGAAAACAGAAATTTTGTTTTTAATAGTGAAAGGATAATTTAATATTCGCAACAATATATATTTTGAAATAAACGAATAAATTTATTTAAGTAGTTTTAAAATTAAGCATAGTGCAAATATTTTCTGAACTGCAACATACATCAGTAACTCAAGAATGTTTCACTTAAACATTAAAATCGTTCTTTCTACATATATATATATACCCATATCATCTTGTCGAAGACCGATTTCAATAATTGTTAAAACATTTCGTCTTTCTTACACCAAATAAAATTTTACTGAAATGTAATCGACTAACTTTTCTAGCTATCGATCTTTAACCGAAATTTATAGAAGAGCTAAAATTTATAAAAACAACGGAGTTCCTAATTAATTTAATGTTTTCATTTTTAAAAAATTTATGAGTTATTTTTGAACTAACTTCTGAAAATCAACTCAACACAAATTGCGTATGAAAACACAGCGAAGTATCGTCCACTAATGGATGTTCTCACTGCAGAAAGAAGGCTCAAAAGAACGAAGCCTCTAGATTTGATTTCATAGTCAAAACCATTACCCGAAAAGAAATTAGTCAACGGAATACAGTCAGGGCGTGATATGGGCCTGATCAGTCCAAAAAGAACAAACCCTATTAGGATCAACCTTCTTTGGATATACCCAGCCCTGATTTGATTTTTCGCATTTGGCCCCTCAGGCAATCTAATTAGAGTCTGATACGAAATACCTTAATAGGGTTTGCCTTATTTAATTGTATTGAAAATGATCAGAACCTGATCCGACTATTGCAATCAGGGCCTGATAGGCTAAAAGGGTTACACTCATGATCAGGGCCCAATCCAGATAGGGTAAACCTGATCAGGACAAATTTCTGCTCGGGATGATATCTAATTTACTACACGAGCGTAGCTCAGTTGTTCTATTATTATAATAAACAAAATACAAATTTCTATTATGACTTATTTTGAATAACCAACAAATAAAAGTAAACCAAAACACTAACCAAATAAAATCAATTATAAAATCTTAATCATAACAACAAAAAAAAAATTATTTGGAAATTCAAATTCATTCAATTCGAACAAAACTATTTATTTATAAAACTCAATTAAAAACAAAATTTAACTTCAAGATTTTTTTATTAAGAGTTTAGCAATGGATCTAACCATTATGTAGTTTAGAATTCTAAGACACTAGAAATGAATGTATTCAATTAAATAGAATGAAAAATTGCTTTGAAAAGTGAAAGATCCGTAACAAAAGTTTTATCTCAATTCCGGTCGGTTCGGGGAATCGAACCGGCGTCCCTCTGATCAAAGTTTATATGGTTAACCATTTAACCAACTCGACCAGCGACGAGATATCTCGTCGCTGGTCGAGTTGGTTAAATGGTTAACCATATAAACTTTGATCAGAGGGACGCCGGTTCGATTCCCCGAACCGACCGGAATTGAGATAAAACTTTTGTTACGGATCTTTCACTTTTCAAAGCAATTTTTCATTCTATTTAATTGAATACATTCATTTCTAGTGTCTTAGAATTCAAAATTTAACTTCTTAGATTATTTTTACTATGGAAAAACTAAATCATTTTCTTTTCTGGTTAAAATTTCAAATTATGTAGATCAGTTAAGTAAATATTTTTATTTTTTGTATTGGTGTAACATATATTCATCCATAACATAACATACATTCATTCAACTTTAATTAAACTTAAAATGCAACTTTCAAACAATTAGAATAATATCTTGTACAACGAGCACTTAAGGATACTAATATCATACGAGGACAAATGTTAAGATCACAAATGTTAATTCGTACTAGTTGATATTAGATTTCTGTGCGAGTTTTACTCAGCTTTTCCTTTGACCAAACTAAAACACAAAATAGATATATAGATATATATATATATATATATATATATATATATATATATATATATATATATATATATATATATATATATATATATATATATATATATATATATATATATATATATATATATATATATATATATATATATATATATATATATATATATATATATATATATATATATATATATATATATATATATATATATATATATATATATATATATATATATATATATATATATATATATATATATATATATATATATATATATATATATATATATATATATATATATATATATATATATATATATATATATATATATATATATATATATATATATATATATATATATATATATATATATATATATATATATATATATAATTTAATTTAATGTCGTATTTAATGTCG
This sequence comes from Diogma glabrata, assembly GCA_963693315.1. Classification (NCBI taxonomy): domain Eukaryota; kingdom Metazoa; phylum Arthropoda; class Insecta; order Diptera; family Cylindrotomidae; genus Diogma; species Diogma glabrata. The sequence goes on from OY856186.1 coordinate 208,554,388, forward strand.
TAATTTATAATTCATTCGGGCTAACAAGCCATGACATTTATGTCAATGATTGATCTAAATACATTTAAGATCGCTGTGATAGATGTTTGTTATTTGATGTTACATAAACAACTATGTTTCATGACAAATATTGTGTCTTGACAACATTGTGTTATTTACTGTTCTCTAATTAATCACTATTTATCTCTATCTTTCTACTTTCTCTTACAAAATCAAAAATAAATTTAGTAGTTCAAACTAAAACAATTCCTCGAAAAATCTAAAGAAAGTAAGATTCTGTTTTTTTTTCTAATTTTTAATACTGCCACAATTCGTACAGAGCCGTTCAACATGTCGACAGTAATAGAAAATAATAAATAACAGATTTTCCTTAAATGTTAAATGAAAAACAAAACATAAATTAATTAATTAAGCATCATATAAAAGAAATTCACTAGTTGAAGAATATGTTTGTTGTTTGTGGTCAAAACCAAACCAACCAAAAATCAACGTTGTAAACTTAATAAAATCTGATCCGTTACAGAAGAAATAGATCAATTAAGTATACAGAATTGAGATATGACCATTGGTGACAGCGGTAATATTGTTAGCTTTTGAAATATGTAGTTTTATGAAATGAGGCAAGAGTTTCAGACCTTATAAAAGATACCACAGGAGATTGTCAACAATTGTTACGAAGTTGTTGTCCCCGAAATAATTCATCTGTCCGGAAAAAAATTTCTTTTTTTGCGTGAATTTATAACTGTAAATACTAAAATTAAATATTGAATCTTGTGTGAAGTAGATGTGTGAAAAAATAAAATAAAAAAAAATCCATTGTTTGTTTGTATTGATCATTTTGAATACAGTGAAAACCAAAAGATTTTATATGTTTGTGTGTGTTAGTGGCTGGCATTATTGAAACACAAGAGAAGAGAATTATAAAACTATTGTCCATCCGAGGGATAATTAATTTTTGCTGGTCATCACAACTACAATTTAGTTAGTCGAATATATAAAAATCGATAGAAGGTAAATCAACGAATATTTTCATCTCAATTAGAGAAGATTACTTAACATAACTGTCCAGTAATCTTCTCTCATTGTAGATTTACAATATCTAGGCAATATCTAGGCTTGAAATCATCGCGAGTGAAGTTAAAAGAAAAACCTAAAATAATTTTAATTATCAGATTGGAATGTCAAACAGTGAAAAACCAATTGAAATACTCCTAAGTCCTAAGTGAGTGAGTTTAATTATTAATTCTCGTGGGCATTAGGAGTTGGATCCGGAGCAAACATGGGGTGAAATATTTACTTTTTTTTTTTAATAAAATGTGTCGTGTTATAGGGTTTACAATATGTGTCACAACAACACATAAATACCTTTTAAGACCTAGGTCTAGACCTAGGTCCCACAACAACTGGCGTTCTAAGGTCTTGATGAACGCTTTTTTTAAACCTCTGCGGGTTGAAGTCACCTGAGACTAAGGATTTCGTCAAACTATTCCATTTGTATGCAGTTCCGACAAAGAAGTCTTTCTGCGATCTGCCAGTATGACAGCGTGGGATCTCGACCGTTGCGACCTTGACTGGTTGCGGTAGCCGATTGTCGAGTGGAACGGGAATAAGAATAAGTTTGAGGCATGATGCTGCTGATATCATCTGCAAGCACTGTTGATGACGATATTTGTAAAAACAACGAGGTCAGCAACAGTGCGACGAAGTTGTAGGGAATCAAGTTTTGATGTCAAAGTTCGATCACCCACAATTCGTATAGCCCGCTTTTGAACAGAGTCCAAGAGGGCCAAGATGGAAACAGAAGCAGCGCCCCAAACTTGACAACAGTACTCCATACAGGGACGAATATAGGACTTATAAACATGGAGCAATTGGTATAGAGTGAAAATTTTTTTGCATCTATTTAGGAGGCCGAGTTTTTTAGACGCACTTTTTGCCATCGCCATTACATGATCGTTCCAGAGTAGGTCATTTGAAACTGTGACACCCAATAAACGAATGCTTTTACATTCACCTATTGGTTCATCACACATACTGAATAAAATATCTTTGGGGAACTTGGTCTTTGATCTGGAAACAATCAACAGCTGTGTTTTGGTAGAGTTGAAATTGACAAGGTTTTGATCACTCCAATTGGCGACATTTTTTAGGTTTTTATTCACGTTTGGGTTTCTAATTGTAGTAATTGTAGTTGTATTGGTGTAAGTGTGAAGATCTCGTTATTTCCGGGCTTTGGGTCGTTTGAGTCCATGTTCAGTAATCAATTAGATCCGCCTTATGATTTTATTTTGCGTGCAGTTCTGTATTTGTACTGAACTGGGATAAATTACTTCTCGGACACACATGGCTGAAGTTCGCCGGAATAAAACCTCGCTTGGCACGCAGTCCTTCTATTACTTGCTGTTAGTGACATTACTAACATGATCAGCATTCATTACACAATTACAAGCAAAAGTTATTTGGTTGTGAAGATCGAGATAGTTTGGATGACGATAATATGAATGTTAGTATAGAACATACTTACAGGTCCTAGAATTATACCGGGCTCAAGAACTGCATATCACTGGTATGGGGATTAGGGCGCAGTCGGCATCTCAGGAACAAAAAAGCTAATGAGTTACCAAAGAGTTTCGCAGGGAGGCTCGTAGGCCTTAACCAGAATTTGTATCGGAGGATGGGAAAGTTCGCTAGACGAATAGGTTCTCCTTCGACCAATTAAGTTCCAATAAACACGGGGTCCGGGAAATATGCAAGGTCTCCAAGATGTTCATTCCAGTGGTGAGTCGGAAAATCACCGAATTTCTGTTAAATCTGATCATACCCCCAGATTGTAGACTAATGGTGGAACTCCTAGCTGATCATCATCATGTGAATAAACAGATGGTAAAGCTTGGAGTAAGAAATGAGCCAACACGACGCTTTTGTCATGAAGAGGATAAAACAGTCCCTTGCGCTGTTTGACAAAAACGTTTGTCTCCTAGGATGCCGAAGCAGTTTATTAGGATCTGAGTATCTAAAAATAGAAGATTTCTGCAGAGCAGATCATTCCAGACTATTGTCCTTTTTACAAAAAGATTTTCAGTTCTTAAACATGAGAATGGCATAAAGGACTTAGCTGTCTACATGTCAGACTATGACACTTCATCCGTCATGGGAGTTGCACTTTGTACGCCATGGAGAAGAGAAAACAGACTTTCACCGATAGTATCGAGCTTAATGAGATGACAAATTGAAGTTTTACTTTCATTCCAATATCCAATATTACTTAAATAACTGTGAGCCTGGGTATAGGGAGAGAAACTAAAATTAGAACCTGTTCGATCATGGAAACGGATTATAAAAATTATGCATGTGGCAGCCGGTTTAAAGCTTTGCCGATAACGGGAGATTCTTGCAGAATTTGACTTTACGGATTTTAATTACTTATTACGAGTTAAATTTGTTGGCTTCTAAAAATTGTCTTCCTTTAACGTAACAAGAAAAACAAAACACTAATTGACCTTGGCCCATACATACAACAAATGCAAACACACGAGCAACTTTTCAATTTCGAAGAATGAAATAATTGTAAAGAAAATATAATTAACACGAATTTTGTTATATTTAACTAGAACCACGTGAAATCCGGTGAAAAGAAGCTATATCGAAAGAGAGAAAGAGAAATACTACCTGAGCAGAAATTAGGAATATAAAAACAGACAAACAGTGGAAAACTATAGAAGAAGCTGGATTTTTGAATAAGCAGACAGATGTTTCTATATATTTGTATAATGATGAAAAACAACACTAAGTATAGTTAATTGAGGATCAAAGTATTAAGATCAGTACAAAGTACAAAGATCAAAGTATTAAGCAATAGTAGTGTGAACTGGGATCGTTAAGAACTGCTTTCTGCTTGTTAGAATTTCATTTAGATGATAGTGACCATGCTAAACTAACAAATAGTTACTTCCCAGGAAGAACTCTAGTCTATGATACCGAAGCAGGTTCAAAGAAGTAAAATATTTACAGGGGTTTGGGATGAGAAGGGCCAACTGTATCCAAACCATAATCAACGTTAGAGCAATGGTTAAATGACAATACAGGACTAGAGTTAGCCGATCAGAAAACGGAAGTCGTACTAAATAGTAGCAGAAAAATTGTGGAAAGATCAATATCCAGGTCAAAACATCAGTGGTATCTTGGAATCATTCTACCATAGACTTAACTATCCCAGAATCATCTTCAAAACCACCTAATGTACGTTTGTGACCCAGCCCAATAAGTAGGGCTGCTCTTGCAAAGCTTATGCCAATAATTGGCGGCCCTAGACAACCGATCAGGAAGCTTCTCGGTGGTTTTAGCACATCATTATTGATGTATTTGGCACCCATATGGGCCTCAGTGGTGAAAACGCCATCTTATGTTAGACCTGTCAAAATGGCCTACAGACTGACATCGTTGTGCATATGCTGTGCTTTCCGCTCGGTGTCTGATCAGACCGTAAATATTATTGCGAGTAGGATGGCTCTGCATATAGCAACACTAAAGGCTCTGCATATAGCAAGCCCTAATAGGGGAAACTGATGCGGGCCTCTTCCGGGTCTGATTTAGATTACTCTTTTAGGGTTAACCTTATTTGAATGTATCCGATCCTGATTTGGTGTTTTGTATTTGACCCCCAGTTGAGTAATGTGATCAGAGCCTGATACGAAATACCTTACTAACGTTTGTCCTATTTGATTGTATACGGCGGCCTTGAGCCGGTTATCCCAATCGGAGCATGATAGGGTAAAAGCGTTCCACTCATTATCAGGGCCCAATCAAACTAGGGCAAACCTGATCAGGACCCTATTTGAACCATGACAAATTTCTACTCGGTTATCGTCCATGGTTGAGTATAACAAATATAAAATGCATAGGGATATTTTCACCCCCAATCTGGGGTCACAATTGACCTGCGGATCTCAAAATCAATTCCATTACATCGCTTTCAATAGTTAATAAATAGAATATTTACGACTCGGATGACGTAGTATTCGTGAACTACGTATACCGAAGTGAAATAGAAGGACATTCGAACAAAATTTATAACACAACAAAGATTTTTCTAGAACACTGTAATTATGTTACAACCCAACATTTAGCTAAAGTATTTGATTTTTTTCCGTTTGTTATTTTTCTTTACGAAATAAAACTTAAACGGAATAAGAAAACTGGAAAATAAAGTAATAGTTTTATAGTTTTATTGATAAAATAAGTAAGTTTTATTTTAAATAGAATTATTATAATTGTTGTTACATAAGATTATGTTTAGTGAAAAGAAAATATAGAAAATCCTATTAGAATTATTCTTTGGACGATTGAAGTTTTAAAATGAAAGTTGGGAGTTTATTGTTATCCGGTTAAAGTTTATGGATAAAATTTTGTAAAGGTGTGAAAACTATTTTCGATTAAAATTAATTTAAAAAAAAAACTTGCCGGTATGCGTTCTTTGATGTGCTTTTAAATGTGAACTTTTGGTATAAACTTTTTTACAACCAATAAATTGACATTTATGAATCCTTCGTTTTGAATCAGGACTATGATCAAGCTGCCGTTGATGATGTTTAGGTGAAACTGTAAAATACATAATTTATATTACGAAATTAAATTTAATTTATTTTGTTTTTCACAACAAACCTGTTGAATTTGGTGATGCTGGTTGACTTGTGCTGGCTGTTCCTCTACTCGCTGATGTTAACTGTGATAACCCTGTACTACTAACTTGTATAAACCGCGTTAAGCCAACAGAATTTTTATGTGGCCCGGTTTGCAATCGTAATATGGCACTACGTGGTATATGCCCTGCGGATGCTACTCTCATTAAACCTTGTGTTCCTATTAATGCAATCTCCGGCTCTAGACTACTGTTTAAATTTTTTACAGATTCAGGCGATGATGGCGGGGTTAATGTTGGCAAAATTGTTTCATTATTTAAATTAAGATTATGATGATTTTCTGTTGTTTTATTATTATTATTATTGTGGGTGTTATTATTATTATTATTATTACAGTTATTATTACTTATAGGAATTGTTGTATTAAAATTTAAGGTATTATTATTATATGTTGAATTAATTTTTGAATTAGCTATTGTTGTTGTTGCTCTTGCTATTAATCTTAATTCTATTGCATTCTCTCTTTTTGGTTGATGATTTGATGTTGTTGCTGTTATTCTTATTCGATTATTATTTGTAAAATTATTATGATTATTATTATTTTTAACAAAAATATTTTCATGTAAAAATTCTTCTAAACTATCTGAATTATTTTCATCTTCATCAAAATCATCATCTTTTTCTTTTTTCACTAAAATTGAACAACTCACTGAATTATTACTATCCCATGAACAACCAGATGACACAGAACTAGTTGATAATGTATCTAAATTACGTTCACTTAAATTTAATTCTTCTAAACATAATGGATCTACTTCAACTTTCCATTTTGTTGTTACTGGTGTTGCGAATAGATCCCACGGTGTATCAGACTGTAATTTTTTATATGAGTGTAGTTTTGGTTCATCTTTTAGATATCGTTCCATTTCGTAACATGTCTAGAATGATAAAAAAATTAAACATTTTAGAACTTCACCACAGATTTTATACATAACAAAAGAAAAATAGATCAAATAAATTTCAAAAAATATAAAGTTTACAAACAATTTGACAACATCAACATAATTTGTACACAAATAATAAATTACAGCTTTCAAGAAAATTTTATTATTTATATTTTATAAGAAATACGATGAAATAAAGTAGAAATTTTTTTATATAAGAAAATCAATAAAAAAGAACAAACAAGAAAAAAGCTTATTTTGTTCAGTGTTGTTGTTTTGTGTTTTTCATTAAAGCTCCTAGTGAAAAAATAATTTATGATTACCAATATGAAAAAAAAAATTCTGGTAGTTTGTTTATTAGGAAGAAAAAATCTTCTTTATATTTATAACGGAATTAAATATATGTTTGTAGCAGTGTAAGACATGTTGTGATTTGTAATATATAAGAAAGATAAATAAAATTTAGCATAGAGATAATATATTTTCTGGCATTTGGTAAAGGAGGATGTTGTGTTATGAGTTAAATGTTAGATGGAAGTAAATGGAAGGAATTATATACACATTAAATTAAAACCAGCACTAAAGCGAGAGTTATAGTGCGAGAATGGTTAACTGAGAACACAAAGAGCTTACATTGGATTATCTTAGTTTCGTGCCATTTTTCGACAACAAGTCTCCAAATAACAGTTTTAAAAGTTCGACTGGCAGATCTCTTTATAACGTTTGCCTAAGCTCGTCAAGCCTATATTTGGAATTAAGCGATTCTATAGAGCGAAAATTTTCAGAAACTTGTGTTTCTGAAAGGAATAGAGTGTTCGGTTTGTCGTGCTCAAGATGACGTTGCACGTGGTCATGGTTAGTGTTCAATCCGCAGATGTTTTAATCATGTATTTTGAAATTTGTTTTTGACTCATATATGTGTTGTCCCTGCAAATACCGTGGACATGCCGCTTTATGGGCGGGTGGATTGTGCATATTTGTTCTACCACTTGCAGACTTATTTGACCTTATCAGACCTTTCTGTTGTACTACCATATATGTATCAAAAGGTTTATTTTTTTTATCTTTTATTCAATAACTAAGCAAAAAATCTATTTCACGTATAACTGGTGTCTGGTGCTTATGATAAGTGCAGAAGCTAAACTTGTTTCTACGTGTTGTTTTTACAATGATACCTCTTACTACTGAGTACACACTCACCAATCTAATGCAGTATTTCATAGTAATTGTATGCAATGTGGGTTATTCACCTAATTAAATTTCTAGAAAAAAAATTTATCACGGATTCCGGCAAATATTGACTTAATTAGTATATGGTATTAATAATATTATAAAAATAATCGTATTTACTTTTAAATTATATCAAAAAGTAAATAGAATTAAAATTATCAATACTTAGAGCAATACTCTAAGTGTAACAAGAAATAATAATTATCAAATGCAGAAAACTCTATCTATTTTTGAACCGGAAAATCGATTATGTCAACAAAAAAACGGAAAATCATATTAAAAACAGTCTTTGTTCCCATTATTTGAAGAAAAAAAAATATTTACAATATTTCAAATCTATGATATTGAAAGGATTTCAAATAAAAAAAAATCATTAAATCAGCACAAACATTTGCTAATCAATCATCAACATTAAAAACTCAAACAACAACATCAACAAAAAGCTTAACAATATGGTTCCAATCTAAATATGACTTATTGTGTAAACATAATTCAAATGTGTACAAATAAACAAGAAGGTGCAGTGCAGTGTATATACAATTATAAACATTTGGATATCGTTTACTAATAAAACAACCGAACCCACCTTAAATTCATATATTCAAGTATATTGAAGATAAAAGTGTTTTTCAGTTGAAATAAAAAAATTAAATTGAATAAAAATAAAATAAACAAAATCGAATTCTTTTAATTAAAAAAGGTAATCTTTTATTAAATTAAATAAGAATCTCATCGAACAGGTTACGTAACCAATTTATTAATTATAATTAATAAAATTTTTTATTCGAAACGAATTTTGTTTTCGATTTTCTGTTTACACGATTGATTCGATTTTAATAATTCATTTTTAAATATTATTTTAATAAAAATCCAATTTTATTAATTTAATTTAAAAAACAATTAAAGATAATTTTGGTGTGATAATGTGAAAAAAAAACACAAAATTAATTTTCTGTATCGAAAGTTTTGGTTGTTATCATGCAAAATATTGGTTCAAGTGTTTCCAAAAAGTCAAAGTTTGATTAGGTTAATAAATGGTTTTTGAAAATGATAAAAAATTGACAGGTGAAACCAGCTTGAATATGAATAATTAAAAAGTTAAAACTATTAAACAATCTAATTGAATAGTTTCAAGATGTTCTCTATGACAATTCTGCGTAAACATTTTTTGACAGGAGCAACACTGAATCGGAGGTTGAAATAACAACATGTTCCAAATAAATAGAAAACGTGTCAATTTTATAACCCTGTTAAAAAACATTCACGCATTGCCTTAAAAAAATGCAGATCTGTTAGCAATTCATCTATTTTAAAAATAAGTTTTAGTTCTATTTAATTGCTAAAAAATGATGCTGATTCGCATTTTTCTAGAATGGCATGGACCTTTTAGTAAACAACCCAATACAAATTCATTGACCTTGATTTTCTTTCCAATAAATTGAAAAATGTTTCATAATCACTTACATTTCATTTGCATTTTAAAAGTGTATTTTTGTTCAATAAAAGGTTAGTAATCCCTACACCCCATCTTGCTGCAAAGAGGGTTGATCTGTACCCTATAAGACTATGCTCGGATGTTAAAGATTCATACATTATGGCAAATGTACTGTAACTTTCTTCCTCAGAGATAGTGATATCCGCAATATTTGAAACTGAATCTGTGGAATAGTGAACAAAGCCTGGGGAATAGTGTACTGTGTCTAACTTATACCAATAAGCCTAGAGATCGATTGATTGAAATATTGTGGATAATACTATCTACGAGGAGATTACAATTTTCGTAATGTTTGATGGCCATTACAGAACCGGACGGAAGGAGGAAGTCCGTCTGATTACATTTGTCCTGAGAATCATAAAAAAGCTAAGAAGCGAAACGAGAGCCAGGCTCGAGCCCAAACCCCGAGATATGGACTCTCAAACTCTACCGACAGAACTAGCCGGGCCAGACAAAAAAAAATTGCCAAAGGCAAAAAAAATAGAAAGAGTAAAATAAAACATAAAAAAGGTCACAAACAAACAAAAAAATTATAAGTAAAATCAAATCCAAGAAAAACTTGAGGAAGAAACGAAAAAATCATTGGAATAGGTGGCAGCAAAATAATCGAGTTAATTCCTAACAACAACAAAATCGAAAACAAAAAAAAAACCAATTTAACTACAGCATATAATAAACAAAAAAAATGGAGTTTTGGAATAGTGCTTCGAATGAATTTTGCTCATGGGTGACCCGAGGACAGAGGTGACCTAACCATGGTTTAGAAAGCCAAGGGCTAGCATTTTCCTTCTCACTGTTCCTTGATAAGCTATAGAGACCACCAAAACACCCTATGTTGAGAATTAAGAGGTTGGTGTAGGTGTAGAGAGTGTTGTATAAATCTCCTTTGGTTTATACTATAAAATTAGGTTAAGAAATTACAATAATACAACATATATGTCATAATATAACAATATAGGTTAAGAAATTACTTAAAAATTTAAATTATCCAAAATCAACAAAATTGTATAAATAATTAAATTCGTTAAATTGTTAATTATGCAAAAATTGCATACATCAATTTTTGTTGAGTTTTTGTTGATTTTGGGTAAATAAAATATTATAAATAATTGGTTTTTAGTTTTTAGAGAGAGTTGATTTTTTGTTTTTCGAAGAAGTACAGTTTAGTTTAGTTTTAAAGTGTAAATTTAAGTTGTCTGAAATCTAATCAGTGATTCAATTAATTCGAATAAATCCTTAAGTTGTAACTTTTTCTATAAAAATAATAATAAAACTAATATTAATAGTTAATGTTATTTATAGTTAACTAAGTGAATCTAAAGTGTTTTAATCAGTAATTATTGAGAACCATCCACAGGTAAGGAACCACAAACACTGTTGGTTCAACAAGATGAATACAATTGTACCTATATATATGTACTTGTACAATTAACATTACAATTTGGCGCGGCCGGTATTAACCTGTGGTTTTAAAGTGGTTCGAACTAAAACCAAAATAATAAGTTTAATAATTCTATAATAAAATAAAATAATTGTTAAGTGGGTGATAGTAAAAATTTATAAACAATTTTTAAGAACAAGCTAAAAGTTCAAAATACAGTTTTTAAAGTTATATAACATACAGTTATCAAAATTCAAAAGTATCAAGTCATCAGTCAAAAGTACAAGTACAAAATATTATACAATTGAAATAAACGTTCCGGAGCTAGAAAAAGCTGTCAATTACCACAAAGAAATTTTACTGACAAGAAATCTTCAAGAGACTAGGAATCTATCTATCTCAGTGTAGCTATTGACGATATAAAAAAAACTGAAAGCAGCTTAATACTTTTATTTAACAAATGTCAGAGTCTAGTAAAACGGAGGAAGCAAGCAGTTCAGCTATTAGACAACGAAATCTATCCTGTAGTTCAGCTATTGACGACCGTCGAAAAAATAAAGCAGCACACAAAATTTCAGAAGGTAAGCCATCAAATTCTACTTTAAATATATTAAATAACGAATTCGAAATTGTACGCGATTTATCACGCGAAGCCGTTATAAAAAAGAAAACAAATAGTTTAGAGAATCTTAATCTGGAGTCGGTAACTCTGGACGAAGATATAGATTTAAGAGAAAGGGTAGATTCGGAAATTGCTGCCCTCGGAAATTTGAACAATAAATTAAAAGACGCGAAAAATTTAAAAATGACGAATAGTGGAACCGATGTACCTAGTTTTAATAATAAATTAGACGAAGAGTACAATATGATAACAACCAGAGTTAAAAATATACCAAAATACAATGGTGAAATGCATGATGGACTGGAAGACGAATTTTTTAATTTTAAGCATGAATGCGATCGCGCGTACCACACCCTACCAAGCGAATACAGAACCCACTTTTTACAGTCAGTTAGGACACGGTTGTCGGGCAACGCCCTGAAACTTATAGGTGGTATTAATTTCACAAGTTTGAAAGAACTTTATAAATATCTTTCCCGAGGACTAAAGGAAGACTCTAGCTATTTTGAGTTATATGGGAAAATGGGGTTAATGGTTCAAAGTACCCACGAATCTGTTACCGAATTCGGAGATAAAATCAACAGATTATTAAGAAAAGCAAAGGCTTTACTTTTAAAATGTGGTTATAGTGATAGTTGTTCTGCCGGGTTGCACGAACTCGAAAAGCAGGCCATAAAATGTTTTAAACTTGGTTTAAGAGAACGAGAAGTAGCTCTTCAAATTTCATTAGCGGAAACGGAATTTGAAACAGTGTTAGAATACGCAATAGAACTGGAAAAATTCAATAATATGCAAAACAGTTTACAGCCAAACCGTAACATACATACTAACACAGAAATATATAATACAACCACAAATTCATATAATGCAAATCAACCTAATTTACAACAGTTTTCCAACACTTTGCCGAGAAATGATATTAGTTGTAGATATTGTAAAAACTACGGACATACATTAACAGACTGTCGAAAAAGATTACGATCGAATTTAGCCCAACAAACTAGTTACCAACAGTTACTCCAGCCTACAAATTCTCAAACTTTTCGTAATGTAGCCCCTCAACAAAATACGTATTTCAATGCTATGCACTATAATCAACCACAGATACCGCATAGTATCCAATATAGGCCAGCTAACAACTGGAATTTGCCAAGTAATTTACAATTTAATAACCCAGTAAATTACACACATAACCAAAATCCGCAAGGACAACGAAATTTTCAGTACCAACAGATTCCACATACAATTCGTACTCAAGTTCCAAATTTAAGTAATTCAGGTCCCCGCATCTCATACGCACCAAAACATGTTCAGTATTACGAAACTCCAAACACCCAACAAATTAAAACATTCACCTCCTCAAATTATACAAATTCCAATGAACAACCACCTGAAAATATTAATAATGATTTAAACTAACTAGGGCTGAATTGCAACCCACAATTCAAAGCCCAAACAAATACCTAAATAATCGGGAACATGAAAATTTTAACTTAGGCATATATGATGCTACTAAATCAACTGGCAACTGTCCAGAAATTAGTGTTAATTTAGATATAGGAAAAAATATAATTACTACACTTTTGATTGACACTGGAGCTGAAGTTTCTTTAATTAAAAGATCCAGTATAAACCAAAAACATATTTTAAATACTACAGAAAAAGCAATTATTAGAGGTATTCACAATCAAACAAATTATACATTAGGTACAGTAATAGGCGCAATTTCAAATAATTTACTACCAATTAAGTTTCATGTAATTGAGGATATGAATTTTCAAAGTGATGGTATTTTAGGACGAGATGTTTTAGCTCGAAATTCAATAGTAGATTTTGTTAGCAATAAACTAATAGTATTAAGCACAAGGAATCAAAATCAAGTAATTTTCCCCTTTTCATGCAAACCACGAAATGTAGGAGAAATTGAAAAAAATAATAAATCGGAACTAAATGATAGTACGGCTATCAAAGCTATTTGTAACAATGAATTCAAAACAGTACCAAATCGACAACTTGATAGACTCAGAGCAAGTCAAGTGGTAGATAATCAACAAAACAACCGTTAGTTGAATTGAACAAAGTAGTACCGAATGTATCAGGTCCTAGTAGCGAGAATTTAACCAATCCTAGAATCATTCGAAATGATGGGATAACAAATTCGAATCAGATACATCATAGAGGCAGTTTCAGAGAAATCCCCAGTACAAGTTACAAAAATGTTCAAATAGAAAATAATAAAGCGTTAGTTAAGGATAATTCAAACTCATCTATTCTACCAAATATCGTTGCTACTCAAATGAAAACAATTCCACCACGATCAAAAAAAATATTGTATTTTAAAATCAATGACGATAATGATAAAGAAGTCGTTTGTTTCTCTAAAGAAGTGTTACCAGGTGTATACACCTCTAATGTGGTTGCTAAAATACAAAACAATGTAGTACCCATAAGTGTAATAAATATAAATAATTTTGAAGTAGATTTAGAAAATTATGTGCCAGAATATGATAGTTCGGATAACTTTTTTGAAATGCCAGAAATATCAGAAAATTTAGATTGCAATAGAAATAGTGATAGTTATAATCAAAATAAAAGTATAAAATAGATAGTTTTAATGAAAATTTAATTTTAAAAACAACCCTCGCAAGGTTGTTCACTTTATGTTCACATTATAAGTTATTATGTAAACATAAAGAATTGTTGATAGGTTCTTTCGGAGGGCGGAGGAATGTTGTATAAATCTCCTTTGGTTTATACTATAAAATTAGGTTAAGAAATTACAATAATACAACATATATGTCATAATATAACAATATAGGTTAAGAAATTACTTAAAAATTTAAATTATCCAAAATCAACAAAATTGTATAAATAATTAAATTCGTTAAATTGTTAATTATGCAAAAATTGCATACATCAATTTTTGTTGAGTTTTTGTTGATTTTGGGTAAATAAAATATTATAAATAATTGGTTTTTAGTTTTTAGAGAGAGTTGATTTTTTGTTTTTCGAAGAAGTACAGTTTAGTTTAGTTTTAAAGTGTAAATTTAAGTTGTCCGAAATCTAATCAGTGATTCAATTAATTCGAATAAATCCTTAAGTTGTAACTTTTTCTATAAAAATAATAATAAAACTAATATTAATAGTTAATGTTATTTATAGTTAACTAAGTGAATCTAAAGTGTTTTAATCAGTAATTATTGAGAACCATCCACAGGTAAGGAACCACAAACACTGTTGGTACAACAAGATGAATACAACTGTACCTATATATATATGTACTTGTACAATTAACATTACAAGAGAACGTCAGCCACAGCGGTCCAAATGACAGGTGTTCCATTTCCCCATTATCGTTCACTGGTCTGCACTCTTCCTACCCTCCAGCATGTTACGCTCTAACGAATAGAATTCCAAGACCATGGAAGTTAGACTACTTGAGCGTAACATTCGGTGGTCATAACTTCATTGAAAATTCGTGAACGTGGTGAAATGACCATGGTGGGATGACCTAGATGGTAAACCATCATGGTTCAACAAGATTTCGGCCAAATTACTTCATTACTCTCGACTCTCTCGTAACAGTAAATAATTTTCACCCAGCTAAGATATGCGGGATCGTAAACCACGTTAGGAATACGTCTGAAGAACCTTACCTACCTTTGCGGTTCTAAATAAAAACACAAAAAAACTCAAACATACACGTTGTCGGTGTGTCAAGGACTTCCGTATTCTGCTTTTCACCCCCAGAATAACAACTCAATAACAAATATACAAAAAATATAAATAAAACCTCAAAGAATTGTCTGCGCGTCAGGATTTACAAGGATTTCGCCTTTCGCCTACAGAACAAAACTTAACCAAAACAAACTCAAAACAAAAACATTAGCTGCGCGTCACGACCTACAGGACATCTTGCCCTCCGCCCACAGAACAAAACACAGACAAAAACACACTCACACTTCAAAACAAAAATGTTGTCTGCTCGTCAAGACTTACAAGCCATCGTGCCATCCGCCCACAGAACAACGCACAAATACAAAAATCGAAACCTTAAAACAAAATAATTCTAAAAAAAAATTGAAAACAAAATACCAAACATTTTCAAATTCAAACCAAATATCGAAATTTCAAAAAAAAATTCAAATGAACAAAACAAGATTTAAAAAATAGATGGCATCATGACCACAGAACATAAGCTTGGTCATGTTCAGACCCTTCATTTGTTGAATGCACGAATTACACAATCCGCTAAGGAGGGCTAGAGAATTAGGATTAGGAGCCACAATGACTGAGAATGTGGCGAGTGCAACGAATTGAGAACAAAATAATAAAAGACAATTGCGTTGGAGGTTGGCAGTCATAATAGGACAAGGATAAACTGCACTAGAACGAACAGCAGACAAAAAAAATTTAAAAACTTCTGAAATAAATCATCAAACTAATTCGATTTGATCGAAAAACAATTTAGAAAAAATTACCTACGAACTAAAACTAAATTTCAAATTTTTTTTTTAAAAATCTAAATAAAAATAAAAAAAAATAAAAATCCAAAAATAATAATGACAATGATGAGCTGAAGGGTGGCAGTTAAACGCAGTAGTTGGAGTGTGATAGTGGTCGGCTGAAACTAAATTCAAAAATTTAAAAATTTTCAAAAAAAAACTCTAAAAA
Source organism: Diogma glabrata (assembly GCA_963693315.1). Lineage (NCBI taxonomy): Eukaryota > Metazoa > Arthropoda > Insecta > Diptera > Cylindrotomidae > Diogma > Diogma glabrata. The sequence continues at coordinate 208,570,373 of OY856186.1, forward strand.
TTTAAAATGCAGGAATTTTGCGAATATTACTATCTACGAGGAAGAAAGTTAAAGTACATTTGTCATAATGTTTGATGGCCATTACAGTTTACAATTTGGAAAGTTAGAGGTAGATTCTTAACTATAATCTATAATTATAAAACTTATTATTTTTTTATAACACTGGTAGCACAAAAAACATCCAATTTTGTTCTGAAATAAAATAACTAAAACATATTAAATGTTAGACGCTTGCACTTACAAATATTTTTTATTTTTCGACATACGTTATAGTTTTCGCATGCGAAAATATTTGTTGCACGCGAAAAATAAATGTTACACATAAAACGATTTATAAACATTTTTTTTGAAATTTAAATATATGTATATTTTAATTATAAACTAAGCGCGCCATCTTCAAGTGAGATTTGTGTTAAAATATATTACTAAATGGTTTATTTTTATAGTAATACGATGTAAAAAACTATTCCAAAAATGTTATTGGTTCCCAAAATAAAAAATCAAAATACAAAATTGAGTGTGATAAAAATTAATTTAGCTATTATTACATGAATCGCTTTGTTTATATTTTAAAAATTTCAAAGAATATATTTTATCCACGACTACTAAAGAATATATGCTTTCCATGCGTATGTCTTCCATTGTAATTGTATTCATTCCACAACTAGTGAATTTGATTAAAATTCTTTAACAGCTCTATACCCAGGTAAGCAGAGAGGATTGTTTTTACAAAGAGCCAAGCTTGTTTTAAGGTCGAACAATGTTGGGACAAGCTTTGCAATAAACTTGGTTGAATGTTGTTCTAGCCTTAAATGATAACCACGTACCATTATTATTTTTACACATTGGAACAATATTTAAATACAATGCTGGCCCAATACTACCCAGGTAAGCAGAAAGGATTGTTTTTACATTGAGCCAAGCTTGTTTAAGGCCGAACAATGTTGAGACAAGCTTTAAAATAAAAATGGTTGAATGTTGTTTCAACCATGATTAATAACAATGTACCATTATTATTTTTACACATTGGAACAATATTTAAATACAATGCTGGGCCAATTCTAAAACAAATAAATCCAATTCGAATTATCATAGCTTTTAAATTATCATAGCTTTTAAATTTTTTATTCAATGCATGTAAGTATAATTCATTTTTATTCAAAAAACAATAATAGTAAATCAAAGTAATTTATCTAACAAATTAATTAAGTTCTTATGACAAAGATATTAATAAAAATTTAAAAGAATTAAATTATAAAAATATGGAGGGGCTGAAATCTCACAGCTCTGAGATATCAAGACTTCGGTCTGGGTTAAGGATTTGTATATAGTTTTCGGCAAAATACTTTTATGAGGACATGGTTTTTAGTTTTGGGCAGCGATGTATATCAAACATAACTCTTTGTTAAAGGACAAGTTTTGTTTATCTCTGTTTAAAAATTTATTACAAAACTAACACGAAACATCAATACGTTGCCGGAAAATTATAATCAAAATTCCAAAAATATTGTTAAATTAAATAAAATCAAACTTTTTCAAAATACCAAAAATATTCCAAAAATTAGAATAAAATCAAATATTTAAATATTTTCTAAATTCCAATAATATTTCAAAAATTCTTAAAAATTCAAACTTTTTCCAAAATTCTAAAAATATTGCAAAAATTATTACAAAATCAAAAATTTAAAAATTTTTTCAAAATTCCAAAAATTATAATAAAATCAAAAATTTAAAATTTTTTAAAGTTCTAAAAATATTCCAAAAATTCTTACAAAATCAAAAATTAAAACTTTTGCCGAAATTCTAAAAATATTGCAAAAATTATTACAAAATCAAAAATACAAACTTTTTCAAAATTCCAAAAATATTTAGCAAACTATAACAAATTCCAAAATTTCCATGTCCAATTTCATTTTAAATTACATTTACGTCATAAAAACAGCTACATTTTTTTTCCCAAAAAATTGGCTAAAAAGTTAAATGAAATCATTTTTTGACACACTTGACATTATTTTTTGACAAACTTATAATGCCATAATTCTCTATAATAATAATAAAATATCATGTCATACGAACTATTAATTTTATTTTTTTCTAAGAAAATAGGGTAAAAAATAAATAAAAACCTTTCTTTTGACACACTTAACAACATTTTTTGACAAACTTATATAGCCATAATTCTCAATAATCATAATAAAATTTCATTTCAAACAAACAATGTTATTTTTTTTCCAAAAAATAGGTAAAAAACTAAATAAAAATCTTTTGACACACATGACAACATTTTTTTGACAAACTTATAATGCCATAGTTCTCAATAATAATAATAAAACTTCATTTCAAACAAACAATAAATTTTATTTTTTTTCCAAAAAATTGGGTAAAAAAATAAATAAAAATCTTTCTTTTGACACACTTGACAACATTTTTTTGACAAACTTATAATGCAATAATCTAGATTTTGGTCTCACATACTAATCCCGACCATCAAGATTTCTCCAAATTCAATGTTCCTACTCGTAATCACTTAAAATGAACGTTTTTTAAGCAAAAAATATGCAAACTTCCTGTTTTGACACACTTGACGATTTTTTTGACACACTTCCGGTACAGTTATCGAACACATCTTCCTTTCGGCTCTTCCCATTGAGTAAACCTATTTTTAGAAAAAAAAAATTTGAAATCCGTCCAGCGGTTTTCTAGATTTCGTCGGTTGTGACGGCCGGACGGCCGACAGACAGACACACATTTTTTTTTTTTTGCTTTTTTAGAATCAGTAGATCCTAAAACGTCGAGAAATGCCAAAAAAAAGTGGGGGTAAGAATTTCACTTTGAGCTCATGAATGTAATACTTAGGTCTTTCAGACCGAAGTAATGGATATTTGGACCGGCTTAGACCGTTTATGAATTGAATTGCATGATTTATAGGAGCTGCCAATATTAAACAACGAACCAATATTGGCCCAGTATTGGCGAGCCAAGCCTTGGCTAGTTAACTTTGGTTTCAGTCTGGGCCAGTTGTAAATGCCTAGACTGAACCAGGATTCAGTTTATTATGTTACGCATTATTCACTAGTCTAATGTAGTGTAAACATGTGCAAGCCATATTAAGCCATATTTTCTCTAATTATATATATGTTAGTCTTTTCACAACTTCTTTCCATACATTTAAAGGAGGTCTGGAAAAAAAATTGTTTTGGTAGACCTGGCCCAAGTCTTATTTGCTAGACTTGGTCCAAGCCTGGTTTGCCAGGCTTGGCCATAGGACGTCAGTCCACACTTAGTCCAAGCTAGGGTCGTTTGCAAATATTAAGTCTGGCTCAAACCCCAAAAGCTGTGGTGCAGGCTTGGCCCAGGTCTGGCCACTTAGCCTTTTCTTACCCGGGTATTGTAATGGAATTCCCTCATATATTGTAAATTTGTTGGTTACAGTCCATCATTGCACTGATGAGGGCCTTCTATCCATTGATCTTAAAAATATAAAAATGCTGAAATTATGCAACGATTACAATAAATTTGTTTTAACATTGGACCAAGCTTGGCCCAAAACTAAATATAGTAGTCAAATGATCAACTTATTTATTTATTTTAACCACTGGCTTAGTATGACAAAGTGTATCAGACTAAGACTTGGCCATGCCTTGATAATCATTTCTTAGTTTTCCAAGCTTGGGACAACAAGCTTGTTTTGTTTTTCGCTATCTTTGGGGTTTCTATTTCAATATGGCGATACAAATTTTTGAATGAAAATTGAAAATTAAACGAAATATTTTACAGTCGTGGATAAAATAGCATCTTGTATTCGCTTAGGATGATGGCAGTTCTTCATTCGGATGATTCCCTCCACTCGCTACGCTCGTTTCGGTAAACTTCATCCTCGTGAAGAATTGCCTTCATTCTAAGCTCATACAAGAATCTACTATTACTGTTGATAGATGACCTTTTTTACAGCCGGTATGTTTATATAGCCGAATTGCTATATTTTGCATATCATATATGTGTATACAAATTTGTTTATATTATTAAAGTATTTTAAAATAAATTTAATATTTATTTGTACACTCAAAATCGTCCGAAGGTTAATTATCGAAGATACTAGTCCTAAAATACAAAACGAAGAACTCCTTCGATTACCAGGATTAGGAGTAAACCACACTGATTGTAGCAATGAAAATATAGACAAATTCTTTAGCGAATTGGTTCTCAAACTACGATATCAAGCCCAGATAGTTGATTATTTTGAAATATGCGATGGATCACGTCAAATAACTGGCAAACGATCAAGGTATAGTGCGATTAGTACCTTGCGAAGATCAGCCAGGATGAAGATTTCAATTAATTCAGTCACCAATGAGAGCCTTTTAAATACTTGATGATCTTCAAGTGTACATATATCCTTGTCTTTGCAATGCTGATCTACACGAACAATAAGACAAAAATATAGGCGGAATTTTCAAAAAGCCGGTAACATTGAACGGGCTGGAATCGGATCTAAACGAGATGACCAAGCAGTACAATTGACCAATATTATGAGTTTTAAGTAAAATCTAAGCCACATTGGTGTGGAAGCTCTTTATTCAAAAGAAAGAAGTCTCAGTAAAACCGCCAATAGCTGATTAAGCACCAAAAGCTCAAGAAACTGTTATCAGAATTTTTATCGCGATTTCGTAGGAAGATGCCAACATTATGACTGCAAACTGAAATAAGGTGGTAAAATATTCGTTCATGTTCTATCAATTATCAAAACATTAGCCTCATAATAGCTTACCCAGCTAAACATGGGATTAAAATTCCACTTGACAACGTCCGTTCGACAATGTCCAAGACCGAGGTCGGGGTCACAAATGAGGAATAAATGCAGTATTGTAGTTTTAACAATGTTTATTCACACAAATATTTTTTATTATATATAGCGAATTCGATTATAAATTACAAATTTTTAACTTTATAATGAAATCTGCAAAATCAAAATAATTGAAGTTATTGGAAGAAATTTATTTTGTTTCAAATAGCACACAAAGTATTTTTTAACTTATTTTGCTGCCAACCAAAAATGGCAAAGAAAATCCTTTGAACCGAAATCGATTTTCGATGTTCTGTTGGTTCGTTTGTCGAATTAATTAATTGAATAATCGTATGGTGCTGCAACGTTACTTTATCGATCATTGTTTACACGGTTGGTGTCACAAGTAAATAAGATCATTTATGTTTGTTGAGATTAATTATTTAAATCTATTAACCTCTACTCTACAATGTCTTACAACGGATACTCAAAACCAAAAATTTGAAGCCACCTCTTGGTGTGACGCAATCTCACACGATTTGAGTAAGCACCGACATGTGCTGCAACATAAACTAGTAGAAACATTTAGAACAGTTCTAGGTGATTCCATTCCAATAACTTGCTCTTAATAAATCAAAGTAGAAGTTGGCTAAGTTGATACACTAAATATCACAAACTGACTTATTGTGAAAAAATAATTTTTAATCGCATCGGACAAACGTCGAACTTATTATGTCATTAAGACGTCGAGCTGAGGCTTTTTGCAGTTATAACTTATGCAGTTATTTTTTTGTTTTCAAAACTAATAATTTTTTAATTGCATACAAAAAACTAATATAACTAGGGCGCTTTTTATGACTTTTGCGTTTTGTGTTTGAGTCAATGGGACTGTTGACTGAACCATTAAACGAAACCATACTAAAAGTATATTTTCTAACCGTTATAATCTGTATTTTATAACCATAGCATATTTCTTTAAACCTTATTAAATCTTGAATATTAAAAGTGACATAAATTTAACAATCCACATGCCTTGCTATGATAAACGGTCACGTACCCAATATTTTTGGGTCTGAATAATTTTATCAAAAAAAAAGATCTGCTATGTTGTTAAACCCATTTGAAATAACAACTCAACGAAATTATTATTTTACCTTTTTTATTTTCAACCACACTTACTCTATTCAAATATTCTGCATATCAATTAATCCAACTGACTTACCTACTTTAACGAAATATCTTATGTAATATCAACCAACTTTTTTTCCCGCCATTTTTATTCAAACAAAACCAAAAATAAAAAGTACAAAAAAAAAGTTAAAGAAAGATTTAAATAAAAATATGTAAATACTTGTGCCAACATTAAATTTGTAAGGATGGGTTGAGAAGTAAATATTTTTGTTTATATTAAATGTTGGTTGAACTTCTTGAAAATAGATAATCTCTAGATACTTGAGTTTAAATGATAACAAAAATCGTAATTATTAATCTAGTGAATTATAATTTTAAACCTCTTCAAGCATAAAAATAGATTGAAAATTTAACATCATTTAAAAAATATCCACTAACAGTCATACCAGCATATTTTAATAAAAATTTGCATAAAAATTGTTAAAATTTAAAATTAGAATATTTCATTTTGTTTTCTTAATATTATATCACTATCAAAGAATTTACAAACATTTATTCTTTTAACTCGATTACCTTGAAAATTAGCGACGCATTGGTATGTAGAGTTTACCTTTTTGCTTAAGATGAAATTGAATAATAATACATAATTCCTTTTTGTTTTTCTTTTTACATTTATTGTTTTAAATAAAATTTATATAAAATACATTTATAACCAATCAAATCTGAAAAAACTATTATCTATCTATTAGGTAACGAATGAAGAATTTTTTCAAATCCAAATTACTAATTCATAATAATAAATAATGATAAAATAATAAAAAAAGAATTAATTATTATCAGATAACACCGAATCACGATTGTAACCTATATAATAAAAGAAATAAAACAGAATAAAAAGAATAGAAACGTTTAAGCTTCAAGTTTTTATAGTTAGCAAATTAAAAAAGAGATATCGAAAATTCTCCATTTGTGCGATAGGGATACACTTATTTTGAAATAATTAGAAAAAAGATAAAGTCACTAGTATTTTTTCACACTGCACGTTCAATTTGGCTAATCTTTTCATCTTAACCATCGTATAAACCAAATTCACATACAAAGTCACTCAAAAATATGACATTAGTGTAATTAGTTTTAAACTTTCTTGGATGCTCCTAAAAAAATTCTGTTTGGAAAAAAAACAAGAGAGCATTTTTTTAAAATAAAAAAACACGTGCCGCAAATCATCGAAGTTGATTTATTGATAAAATCGTAATTTTTTAAATATCTCATGAAATATGCAGATTTAAAAAATTCATATAAACATTTTTAAAGGAAATTTAATTCTCTTCAAAAAAGGTCCTATTCAATGTTTTGAGTTAAATGTTGGCTGGTGTAGACATGTTTAATGTTATCAATTTTTGTATTAGTAGTTTGTGTTTTTTTAAAACTAATATGACAAAAGATTACTACATCCTATAAGAAAATTTGTTTTTTAAAAATAATTTAATTGTAAGTTCATAATTTACATAGTTTTATTTATATTTTGTTAAGTTCAGAAGATGACGTTCTATGTATAAAAATGACGTTGAAACGCGTAAACTGTATCATAAGAGTCTGTTAAAATAAATAGAAGTGACTAGGCTATAATCACAAGAAAATCAACTCCAATTCTAAAAACAAAATTAGCACTTTTTCGTCATATTTGTTTTTATGAAGTTACGGAGAATTTCGAGTTTTATTATTTTAAAATATCATTAGAAAGAAATACTCGTTTTAGGTAAAAATAAAAAATGACAGGGGCCTTTATGTAGAGAAGTTTCCTACAAAAATGTTTACATAATTTTTTTTTTAAATCTGCATCTTGAGATATTTGTAAAAAATTACGATTTTATCAAAAAATCAATATCGATATTTTTGTTTCGGGACGTGTTCTTTTTATTTAAAAAAAAAATACCCTCGTTTTTTTTACCGAAAAGAATGGGTGTCTGTGAAAATTTATTTTTAACGACCAGGGTAACAGACATTTATCATCAATAATAATAATTATCGAATTCTTAAATATTTTCTAGCTCCAAGCACTGTTAGTACTGAAAATCGTTCCAACGCAGCTCGAACATTATTAAAGTGGTCAGAAAATGTATATTTTGTTAGGATAAATTATCACCTGAGCATCTCTTAAAAACGCTTGCTTCCTGCGGTAAAGATTAATGGCAAGGAAATTTTCATACAACGCAGGCTTTCATTTCTATGTTCTTTAAACCTTATTGCATCCGGTTTAATATGAAGAGGCTAAAAAATAGTGAACAGTAAAAATTGTCCAAAACTTTAATTCCACACCATGATTAAAAATTTAAACATCGAAAAGCGTCCGACCCACAGTAAAAAGTAGACAGTTGACCCTGGTCAACTATCTGTAGCTTAGAACCTAACAGCAGATGGGGAAAAAAAAGAAATAGTACTCTGAAAATAAATCTCCAAAGAAAGGTGATCTACTATAAAAAGGGACTATGCGAGGATCTTCAACATCGGCAACTGCAATGAGTAAACCTAAAGCCTTCCATCCGTGAAAATCCAGCAACTCCAATGACACAGTGGTGGCAAACTTTGACACTTCATCAAGTATCTATACTTCAAGCCAAAATACATCAAAAGAGACCTAGAACATTACAACAGCATGGTCGTAAGATTCTGGATAAATGCATAACATCGCTACAGCATCGAGCAAAAAAAAACTGATTGCAAATATAATAATAATAATTTTACGTATTTAGCGCTATTTTATTTATCAAGTCAACATAAAACCAACAGAATGTTACTAACGGAACGAGTCAGCTCTCGGCGACTTCATAACTTCTTAACTTCGAAATCAACGGGGAAACGAAAAGATCGCAAAGTGATAATAGTGATAGTATCGACAAGAAAAACATCCCAATCTAAAAATAATATTTTATTTTGGTTTTGCTAGGCTGCCGACAGAATTTTTTCTGTTAACAAAATTGACGTCATTCAACAGAATTTAGATCAAATTTTCTGTCAGTTCATTTAAATTTGCGACAGAATTTCAAAGGTTTCAATCATTTAAATTATGTCGACAGAATTTCTGTTGACAGAAATTTTGAATTTTGTTTCTTTATGTGTTGAAAATTTACTAATTTAGCCAAACTTTGATTGTTTTTTTATTAATTTTATTTTGATATTTTTTTTTTTTTATTAATTAGTTAGACATGTGAAATTGTTTATGAAAATGATAAACTTGCAATATGATTTTTTAATGTGTTTACTATTTCTGTTTAATTAAGAATTAATCAATTTAGAACAAATCATCAAATAATTGTTATGTATTTATTTTACTGATAGAAATAATGGGAAATATTAGGTTGTTGCAGATTAAATGTCACTAATGCTGTGTTCATATTCCGAATGCATTTTCAAATATTCTACGAGCTCTACTTAAACGATAATTGAAAATTTCATTACCACGTTCATTTAATTCATTTAATCGTATTTTGAATGTGGTTTTAACATATTGTTTGTCAAACTAAATGCAGAGTTACCCAACAACACATGAGGTACTGTAACATTGGTCCCTATAAAATATCAATGCATTAGTTATTGTAATCAAACATAAAATTTGTTAAAATATAACACACGGTAAAGCCGTTGCTGAAGGGATTTTGAAAATGTTAGTTGATAATCGTTTTGACATATTGCTTTTCTTCAAAATACCCGGGTCTCCTTCAAAATCCAACAATATTTTTAAATCATCACGCATTGCACAAAACGTTTTAATAATCAAATTTAAAACACAGAAGAAAGGGTCTGATTAAATTGGAATGATAGTTAAATATAGAAATTTCTAATCTGACATGTTGGAAAAATAGCCTACTTTGATTGTTTGTTTTCTAATCTGACTTTATTGACAGAATTTCTGTCGACAGAAAAATTATGAATAGCTAAAGTGGGACAGAATTCTGTCGACAGATATTCTGTTGGGTGACGTCAATTCTGTCAACGGAAAAATTCTGTCGACAGAAAAATAGCCTAGCAAAACCGGGCTTTAGATTCATGTTAAAGAAAAGCGAATGTTTTTACAGCCAAAAATAATGAATCACGGATAGCGGTCCAAGCAAGGAATCGGTCAAAACAAGTAATAACCCAAAACGGAATCCGGAAACGGATGACATGTTCGGATGTACTAAATGGATGTCTGGAACTAAAAGAAAATGACAATAACATTACCAAGATTACCGATAACATTACCGAGAAACGATAAAATTGGCATTGCTATTAGAGCTGAAGCGCGATTTAAACTCCGTCCATGACAAACTACGAAGACATGTTGTAACTGCCCTCCGAGCCATGTGTTTAATTAGAACGATCGGTTATAGAGTACCGTGATTTAGACTAAGTAACCACATCCGAAGAAATTTGTGACACAATTCGAAACTGATTTAACTGTGCCAAATTGTGCAGTTAAACATCTAAACGCAACACAAAAAGGAAATTTTAGTGCACTTATAATGTGTACTGTCTGCGCAGTCCATACTCAGCAACATGTTGGTGTGCAATATTATTTAACATACCTGATCTCAGAACATGTTTGCTCCCTCGAGTACTTTAATCAGTACAAGCGTTTGGAAGTGAGATTGAGATTATATTCGAAAAACTGTGACACACAGAGTGGTATCATATATTCCTGACCTGATTATAGTGACAGGAAGACTTGACCAACGTAACACCGTGCATAACGTGAATAACCTCAACAGTGACATTTGCAAGGACTAGATGTTCGTACTAGTGTACAGCGTCGAACATTTGCGAGAGCTCTGTCGCGACCAAGAGAAGTTACTAGCAAATTTTAGCGGGTGAGGGGTGAGTTTCTGAATTACCTCGAGGATAATAATCCTCAAAAAGAACCTGAAGTGTGCGCACTTCAAAACTGTAAGGAAAACCGGCAAGTTTTGTTTCGGGTGTGGAAAAGGTGACACATATCTTCCCAAGCGGTAGTCGTGGTCAAGAAAACTCGAATGCGGATTGGGAAACTAAACCCTCTTCCTCGCTCCCAAAACACTTAGAACATACTCCCGATTCAGACAAAACCCCTCTTCAAATTTCAGACTCCAAAACTACTCCTAAAGTTCTAAGAAACAACGTTTCATTAGCTCTCTCAACAGAAGATACATCTACCATAGTCTCTATTCCAATTATGACGGAAACTGCTTCTCCTGTGGAATCAACTGCTCTTAGCCTTTCGACAAGCACAACGGAAACTACCAATAACCGTTCTCAAACGAGAGCCGAGTAGTCACATAAGCAACGAATTCAAGATTAGTTAGCAGTCAGGTCCCGAATATTCATTGTTACTATTGGGAATACCTAATCCCCATCGAGATCCACTCTTCGAATGCGTCGTTTCTGGCGTATTCGTAAATCATTTCGTTCTAAAACGATCTCTTTAATTTTTACCCTTCCAAATGCCATAAGTACCATGCTAAGGTCAAGTTATTGAATCAAACCCGGATTAGACTGTTAGACAGCTCCACAGCCAAAATCAAAACTGCAATTGGTATCAGCCAAAAAGGCTGTCTCACTACCAAAGTTTCGTTCTAGGGGCGTAGTTCATCCCTTGATCTTTATGTCATTCCTTCTCTTACCCAGGATTTATAGTTGGGCATTGATTTTTTTCAAAACTTTCAAGTTATTACATCAAGTGAGTCCTATTTGCATCGTATTTAGATTCTATCGAATCAATTGCCACAGATTTTACTTCCAATAAAGATGCAAAGCTGCAGGATGCGATACAGCTTCTTCCGTCGTTTTTTAAAAAAGGTTTAGGTCAAACGCATGTGCTTGAACACATAATTGATGTTGATGACGCTGTCCCCATCAAACAAACACACTATCCCATATTTCCAGCAATAGAAAAAATTATGGGAAATGATCAAGATCGTATGGTGGCGTTGGGTGTCATCGAAGAAATCCAGTGGTCCCGGTACGCAAACCTGGCAAACGCCTGTGTTTAGACTCCCGTAAGGTCAATACCGTCAACAAGAAAGATGCATATCCTTTTTCCCAAATGGACGGTATTCTAAGTCGCTTAACTTAAGCCAATTTCATCTCCTGCTTGGATGTGAAAGATGCTTTCCAACAGATATACCTGGAAAAATCGTCTAGAGAGAAAACTGCCGGCTGTTGTACCAGTTCGTAAGGAATAAGGATGTCCTTCGGACTGTGCAATGCACCTTAGACCATTTAAGGTCCTGTGTCTTCGTATATTTGGATGATCTTCTTATCGTTACTGACGCTTTTTTAAACCATATCCGTGTCCCAGGTAGGAGCTGCCAATGTTAAACAAGGAACCAATTTCGGCCAAGAATTGGTGATCCAAGCCTTGACTAGTTTGCTTTGGGCCAGGTCTGGGCCAGTTGAAATGCCTAGACTGATTCAAGGTTTAGTTTATTATATTACGCGTTATTAACCAGTCTAATGCATTGTAAACATGTGCAGGCCATATTATGTTTATCTTTATTTTCATATATGTTACTCTTTCCACAACCTCTTTCAACACATTTAAAGGAGGTCTGGATAAAAAATCGGTTTGGTAGTCCTGGCCCAAGTCTTATTTGCCAGACTTGCCCCAAGCCTAGTTTACCAGATTTAACCCCAGGACAACAGTCCAAGCTTAGCTCAAGCTCGGGCCGTTTGAAAATGTTAAGTCTGGCCCAACCCCCAAAAGCTATGGCGCGGTCTTGACCCAGGGTTGGCTCATTAGCTTTTACTTACCCAGGCGTACTGAAAGAAGTTGCCAAATGTTTAACAAATGTTAGCTTGACGATCAATATTGAGAAGAGTAATTTCTTAATTCAAGCAGTTTAATACTTGCGTTACGCAGTAGGTAGAGGTATAATAAAAATCGATGAAGATAAAACCACCGCGATTGCTGAATTTTCCGTGCCAACCACGATGAAATAGATTGGAAGATTTATAGCCATGGCTGGTTACTACTGACGGTTTATTTATGCGTTCGCCTTATTAACGGCACCAATATCGGCTTTGATAAAAAAATCTACTAACAAATTAGTGTTCACTCTTGAAGCTGATGTGACCTTCAACTCGTAAAGAAAGCATTAATTTCAGCGCCAGTTCTGACGAATTCAAACTATTCCGAGCCGTTCATTTTATAATGCGACGCGAGTAATGATGGTGTAGGCTGTGTATTGGTACAGTTGAAAAAAGAGGGTGTAAAACATCTTATAGCATATATGTCCGAGAAACTATACTCAGCTCAACGTAATTAATCCATCAGCGAAAAGGAATGCCTTGCTTTTATTCTAGGTATTAAATAGTTCCGCGTATACATCAAGATCATTACTGATTTCGCTTCTTTATAGTGGTTAATGCAGCATCGGCGTTGTAAGCTAAACGATGGTTCCAGATGCTCTTTCGAGGATGTTCTCAATCGATGCGGTAACCGAAAACAAAACTGATATTTTTAATCTTGATCTAAAATCCATTGCTTTCAACAGTGGCAATTATCTTAAACTAGTAAAGATAGTCACTAACTCCAATGGTTCTCTTCCCGATTTATCCACGCCCCCCATTCACTTGTGTATAAAACATTTAATTTTTATTTCGATGATACACCGGAAGATGAAACTTGGCAATTGGGGGTTTCCATAGAGCTACCGAAAAAGTTGATTTCCCAGGCCCATGATCCTCCTACCTCTGCACACGGTGGAGTTGCAAAAACCACATTTCACTTACGTCGATTTTATTTTTGGCTCCGGATGGCCACGCAAATTAAATCCTACATTTCTCACTGTGAAATTTGTAAGACTATCAAAGCCCCTAGGGTGCTACGTGGTCTCATGACAGCGTTTCCAAAATCAGAAAAACTCGGTCTACGATTATACATTAATATCATCCGTCCTTACCCCGACCTAAGTCCGGTCATATAGCCCTTATAATTATCTTAGACCATTTCAATAAGTGTCCGTTTCTTTTTTCTTTACGAAAATTTACTGCCGAGTCTATCTATAAACTGCTAAAAATTTATGTGTTCCATGTTTTTGGTTGTCCCTAAACAAAACATTCCTTTCATGGTATAGTGTTCACAATACCTTTACATACCTTCATCATAATTTACTTTACTCCCCACAACGCGTCCGAGCGGATGAACAGAAGTGTCATCGCTGGACTACGTGCATACCCGGTTACCCATTATCACTCATTTTCCGTCTTTTCTCCGACGCTTGAATTGTCTGTACGAAAACAGGGAAAGCGAAGATCATATAGATCAATTATTTAGGCCTCGCTACCGAATAAAGAGCTGACCACTGAAGTCTATGTGCAAAAAGCGAGTCGCTAATTTGCTACATCGTTGCCCAAAAAAAATTTGTTTTGGGCGACGCCAAAAAGCAGCTGCCAAATTAACTCCGAAATTCGTGAAAATAAAAGTTATCAGGTTGGTTGGTCCTACGAACTGGAGGACGGTATTTCCTGACGATGCGAAATATACTATTTCAAGGACGTGCGTTAGTAGATATATGCTTCCCTCTAGTTCTAATTTTGTTTTCTATTGTCCGAAGAGGCCCTTCCATTTTTCTTTTACACAGAATTTTTTACCTTTATTCGATTCTCGACTTTAATTTTGTCTGGCCCGGCTAGCACAGTCGGTAGAGCCTGACATTCGTTATCTCTGGGTTTGGGTTCGAGTCCGGCTCCCATTTCACTTCTTGGTTTTTTTATGATTCTCAGGAAGAATGTAGTCAGCCAAATTTCCTCATTTCGTCTTGTCATGTAACGGGGAAGACATTCTGTGTCAGTCGTACTTCCATTTTCCATTCTCTTTACACATAGCAATATACTAAAGCGTTATTCGAAAATGTATATACATACACATTTTCATAATAAAACTTCTCGATGTTATGAGTGATATCATTTCTAACTAACGAAAAAAATTAACTGTCTGAACCACCAGGAAAATGCACAAGCTACTGGGCTAATTTTAATTTGTTTTTAAATTTTGTGAACCTAATATGTTGAGCTGAGAAGCTTTTATGAAAATTTGGAAAAAGTGTACGGATGCTTCAAAAAATTTAAGTTTTGTTATTTGATTTATTGAGAGGCAACTCGGTAAATAAACTTCTAGTGCAGTTTTGTTTAAAGTTTTTGGGTAAAGGTGTACCAAATGAGGGTGCAGAACTTTGAACACTAGTTGATTTGAAAATTAGAGGAATTTTTAGACAATAGCGGACAAAACAGTTATGCACACCGTATGGAATTTTTTTTAGCGGAAACGGTTCTTTGGTCAAGATTCCATGCTGTCATATAATCAGAATTAAAAATTTTTTTTTGTCCGAGAACTGAAAAAAATGCAAACGTAAATGACTTTTATTAATTAAACCTGCGAACCAGCAAGCAAGCAAAAACCGTCTGATTGCTGATGTCAAACACAGTGGAATACTAAACGGTTCTGTTCAACCGTAGTAAAGAGAGTGATATGGTAGGCAAGGCCATTTCATCATATAATCATAATTAATTTTTCATGACCTTCCTAAAATAATTATTACATCCCTAAAAAAATAACGAAAATACTAAGAATAACAAAACATCCAACCAGAAGATAAAATGAACAAAAGATAGAAGATTACATTAATTTTTTTTCTTCTTGTATCTTTTTTTTTGGTTAGAATCAATATTTATTCTTATATATTTGGGTTTTCTTATTCTTATCGATTGTGTCACCTTCAATACAACCCAACTCTTATTTATGTTTTGAAGAATCAAAATCAAATTTGGGTCGATTGAAATATACATTTGTTGTTGTCTTACTTTATTAATATAAATTATATTAACGAACATAAACGTGCAAGTAATTCAAAATTAGATGGAATCCGGAACTACCAGAGAATGACGGGGAGAATGAAGTAAAAAATTTAAAAAACAAATCGAAATCTAATTTTATCCAAAAAAAAACAAGGGTTGGTTTTTGATGAGGATGGGTTGTGAAGCATTTTTTTCTCTCATCTTTATTTGTAAACCAAATTAATTTTATCAATATTTTTTACTTGATTTTTTTTTAAGAATAAATATTCGAGCAGATTTCCTATTGTTTACCCTTTTCTCGCTCCTCATTGTCATTTGTGTTTAATAAATATTTGAACACTTCTTATGATTTTATCGAAATTTATTTTTTTGTCTGCTATCGGTTTATAAGATTCGTCATTAATTTTCATTTTTTATTTAAACGATGGAATGTTTCTTTTGTGTTCTTCTGGTTTCTGATAATTTTTTTTTTATCAAGAAATGACAAAAAAAATTTAGAACTAAAAAATGTAATCGATATATGGAACGTGTTTATGGGTATATTGCAGTATCAGAGATGAAAATTTTACGGTATTTTTCTTCATAAATTTTTTTTTTTTTCGTATTGCTATTTTATGAACTAGACCGGTAGAAAATGGTTTTACATTTATCTCTAAAGATGTTTAATTTTAAACCTATTTGGAAATGACATAAAAAAAACTTTATAGATTTTTATGAATAAATACTTACATATGTAAGCTAACATTTTTTTTTATTCAAAACGCATGTGCGAAAATTATGTTTATGTATAAAATGTATATAGCAAAAAACAAAAATTGTTTTATGTAAGAGCAAAAAACGAGCACGTGAAAACATAACATATCTGTTTCTAGGATCGTTTGGGGTTAATTCGTTACAGTTGATACAGATTGTTGTAATAAAGGTAGATCCGGCAGTTGTATCCGGTTCATGAATTTTTATATGAAAATTCTCTGTTTAGTTTGTATACTCGTTTTTTGTACTTGGTTATTGGTTGCTACAAATTTAGAATATGTATAATTATTTTGCTGTTTCTCCTTGTTGAGAATATTTATATAGTACATTGGTTTGATTTCAGAAGATGATTGCTGAATTTTGTAGATGAATAAATTTATGTAAATTTATGTATGTTCACTTATGTATAAAAAGTATTATTCGCCATTAGGATGTTGAAAGGATATAGAACAGAAACAAAATTATCGTTCTGTTTTACTTACGATTTTAAAAATTGTACACTTGTTTTCAAGGCAACAAGTCAGTCCTGCCATTGCAACATGAACCCAAGTTGCTCGGTAATTGTCATTTTATTATCGTGTAATAAATCAAAGATCAAACTACGGCTACTATCTTTTGGGCTATTTGGCTCTTGACGTGGTTTGTTCAAACGGCATCGCAGTTTTTTATTAATCAAAACGCGTTTGGAGGTACAATATTTGCCACAACAACATGCGTTCTGAAACGTTGATGAACTCAACTTTTGTGTTTGTTTAGTATTTGTTTGTTTTTTTAAGAATGGATAACTAAACACTAAATCCTCAAATATAAAATTATCATACGTCAATATGTCATGAGACACTGGAGAGAATAAAAATAAAATAGGTAAAACGCAATTTTTTAAAATTTGCAGGAACAAAACTTAAATTGGGTTACCAACTATCCAACTAGTGTCATATTCCTGGATCATGTGACACACTGTCTTCCTCAATGATTAAATCCCAGATATAGTTATATATCGATTCGTCGAGCAAGCAATAGACCTCTAGAAATATTCCATAGCTAAGATTGAGGGTGCTACCGTTGATTGAATATAGTTCATCCACCAGCTCCCCTAAAACATCAGGTTTGGCTAGTGAAGATCGAAGATCTTCAATAAAAAGCCCTATTCCAGTTTGTTACGAAGCGGTTAGCTCTAAAATAATCATTAGCATCTGAAACTGAAGTGAAATACTTTAAAAATGATTTACCAATTGTAAATTGATATTGTTCGTTCTATTCCTTATTAGAACAATTATTGGTTCTTTTATCTTAATTTTGTTTTTGCTTTCATAAAATTTTGCGAATATAAACATGTGGAAATGTTTTGGAGAGTTCTTGAATAGACATAAACGCTTAAAGAGCACTAAAAAATATCGTTTAAATTTTTTTTAACTCCAACAATTTACAATTTAAAATATAAATAAATTGATTAAATTTTCTAAACATTTTTTATTAACTAAGTAGTGAAACTTATTTCGTGTAATTTAAATTAGAAAAAATAAGAAAATTAATTTTGTTTAGTCAAAATTATAGTATATAATTATATAAGCTGGCCAGCGTTCAACCCATATCAAAGAAAGGCAGTAAGATAGACCCTAACAATTATAGACCAATTGCAATTCTGTCGGTTTTAGCTAAAATATTTGAAAAATATGTTAACTACAATTTGATAGATTATTTGGAAATGTCGCAAATTATTGATGATAAGCAGTATGGTTTTCGTAGAAGTCATGCAACAGGTGATCTGTTAGCCTACGTATCCCATCTCTGGAACAAATCGCTGGAAAACCACGGTGAAACATTCAGTATTTCACTTGACATTTCTAAAGCATTTGATAAAGTGTGGCATAAAAATCTTATAGCTAAATTGAAATCTTATGGCATAGACCATCTTACTGTCTCATGGATTCATAGTTTTCTTACAGGTCGCCAATTTCATGTTAATTTAGATGGTATCACATCCAATATTTTCACAACCAATGCTGGGGTTCCCCAAGGTTCGGCACTCTCACCAACCTTGTTTCTTCTATACATTAATGACTTACTTATTTCCACAGTGCACCAAATCCATAGTTTTGCTGATGACAGCACATTACATGCATCACATGCATCTCCTAAATTTCGATCTCATACTGCAGTTACCACTGATAGAGAGTTGCTAATTGATTCCATCAACAAAGATCTGGAGCGTATAATGGAATGGGGTGATCGTAATCTCGTTTCATTTAATCCAACCAAAACCAAATTATGCCGTCTTTCACGAATGGAGCGACATAAAAATTTTCCTATTAAAATAAACCAAGAGGAATTGCGTGAGGTTGAATCAGTTAGACTTCTTGGAGTGGATATTCAAAATAACCTGAAATGGAATAAACATGTGTTCAACCTCGCTAAATCTGCAATGCAAAAATTAGGATTCTTGAGTCGATGTAAAAAGTATTTCAATCCCGAGCAAATTTTGCTAATCTTCAAGTCCTTTATTCGTCCATGTATGGAGTACTGCTGTCATGTTTGGGGAGGTGCTTGTCAGTCAACAATAAATTGTTTAGACTCTGTACAGAGAAAAGCAATACGGTTGATTGGTAATACCGAACTAACGGACCAGCTTGATTCACTCCAGCACAGAAGAAATGTGGCTGAATTGTCAATATACTATAAATATAACTTTAGCGAATTCTCCTCTAAGGAAATTCAAAATATTCTTCCATCGTGTGCGCAGTATAATCGACAAACAAGAGCTGCCGAGTTATCCCATCCATTTGTTGTACAAATACCTCGTTGTAGAACTGTGTCCTTCCAAAACGACTATTTCAATAGAGTGGCCAAATTATGGAACTCATTGCCCTCCTCTGTATTTCCCGATGAATTTTCTCCTCAGGCATTTAAAGAAAATGTCCATTATCATTTAAAAAAATTAGTATAGTTATCCCTATATCCCCATTCCTTCCATTCCTTTATAGTTGACATGGTATCTTCGGATATTCAAAGAGTCTAAATAATGAATATTTCATATTTAGTGTGCTAAACATGTCTAACTAATTAATAAAAAAAAAAAAAAAATATATAATTAAATTAAAAGAAAAAAGAATTAAGAAAAAATATCAGTCGATCGGAATTAGATCCTGGGTAGCGAAAATCCGAAATTCTACGTCCACGCCGTGCTACCTGGGTAACGCTAACAGAATTAGGTTGGTGTAGTTGAGAGGGGCAGAGTAAATACTGCTTATACTCAATGATTCTGCACCATGGCGAGTCATTGGCGCCATAAAACCAATGCAACTCAAGCGTCTGTTCTCCATGTTAGGGGCGGCTTGGAGCGGGCGTCTGTCTTGGATCAAGCGGCTCGCTATATAAATGTGTAGAAAGCGTCTGTTCTCCATGTTAGGGGCGGCTTGCAGCGGGCGTCTGACTTGGATCAAGCGGCTCGCTATATAAACGTGTAAAAAGGTTGTTTCTGGTGACCTTAAGATGCAGAACGAACCCATTCACGAAAATTTGGGTTGGGCGAAGGGCTAACACCCCATTTCCGTAAAAAAATTATTGTCATGAATTCTGTACACAGGCCTCGGAATATCTCGGAATCATTATTGGAACGACCTCGGAAACTGTACCCGGACTACGATTTAAAAATGGGAACCTGGAACGTGCTAAGCCTCAGAAGACCGGGAGATCTCCTAAAACTCACACAACAAGTCGAGAGCTACACACTAGATATAGTGGCATTACAAGAGCTAAGATGGCCAGGTAGTGGAATCCATGAAACAGCGAAAGGATACACTCTTTATTATTGCGGTCATCAAAACGGAGGAGAATTTGGAGTTGGCTTTCTTATACACCGTCGCGTGAATCAGCATGTTATCGACTTCTGCCCAATTAATATGCGGTTATGCACACTGAGAATCCGCACGCAAAAATTCAATGTAACGATCGTCAATGTTCATGCACCTACTGAAGATAAAGCAGATGATATTAAAGACCTGTTCTTCCTAGAACTCGAAGAAGTCATCAATAAAATCCCGCGGCACGATATAAAAATCGTGGTAGGTGACTTTAATGCTCAAATCGGTAGGATTGCAGAACTTAAAACACATATCGGCCCTAACAGCTTGCATCATACCAGCAACAATAACGGTTTTCGCGCAGCCGAGCTGGCTATGATGTATGATCTAGTAATTTCCAGCACTTTCTTCCCTCACAAGAGAATCCACAAGGCAACGTGGAAATCAAATGACGGAAGAACGGAAAATCAAATCGATCACGTCATGATTTCTAAGAGACACTCCACAAGTGTAACTGACGTTCGATCATACAGAGGTGCTGATATGGACACTGATCATATGCTTGTCATCTTTAAATACAAGTGCAAATTATCATCTACATTTAATAGACAAGCAAAAAAGACCGTGCGCTGGAACGTCGATGCATTTAAACATCCGGAAACGCTGAACAGATATCAGGAAATTGTAACGCAAAGCATAGAAGAGCATGACATCTCTTCTGAGATGCCATTTAACATACAAGAAGAATGGCAAACGCTTCAATCAACCATTATAGCCGCAGCACAAACTACAATCGGAAAGCGGCCACCGAAATCACACAACGAATGGTTCGACGACGAGTGCCGCCAATCCGTTGAACATAAACAAAAACTGCGAGAAAAATGGTTAACAAGGAACACCCGAAGCTCCCAATCTGATTATCTATGCGCCAGGAAAGTCTCAGCAAAACTTCTACGTAAAAAGAAACGCGAACACATGAAGAGCTGCATTGAAGACATCAACCAACATGCGGCCAGCGGAAATCCAAAAGAGTGCTTTGCCAATGCAAGGAATCTGACAAAAGATTTCCACCCAAGATCTACAGCCATCAAAAATGAAAATAATGAACTTACAACAAGTGAACGTGATGTGCTGGCAGTGTGGCGATCCCACTTTCAAGACCTATTGAATAGGACGAATGAAGTTCATCCTATTCGAGCAATTGCTCCATCAACTGAGGAGATTTTTGTCCCTTACCCAGCAATAGAGGAAGTGGAAGCTGCAATTAAAAAACTGAAAAATGGCAAATCACCAGGTTTCGATGGAATTCCCGCTGAACTTTTGAAAAATGGAGGAGCAGCTCTGGTCTCACGTATATACGATCTGATTCTTGCAATCTGGGACCAAGAAGAACTACCTGCTGGATGGAAAACAGCTCTCATTGTTCCGCTACATAAGAAAGGTGACCGTCTAAAGTGTGAAAATTATCGTGGCATCGCACTGTTGAACACTGCATATAAAATACTAGCTAATGTTGTACTTGCTCGACTCATCCCGTTCGCCGAATCTATCATCGGTGACTATCAGTGTGGTTTTCGTCCCAACCGCTCAACCACAGATCAATGTTTTACATTAAGGATGATTCTGGAAAAATGTTGGGAGTACAACATCAGCATTCACCAGCTCTACGTTGATTTCAGGCAAGCATATGATAGTATCATCCGCGACAACCTCTGGTCCGCACTCATATGCCTTGGTATCCCAGAGAAACTTGTTTCTCTGTGCAAACTCACAACATCGGGATCAAATTGTAGAATAGTAATCGAAGGGTCAGTTTCTGATCCTTTCGATATAACATCAGGTGTTCGACAAGGTGATGCACTCGCGCCTGTACTGTTTAATTTGGCGCTAGAGTACGCGATAAGAAAAAGCCGAATTGAGACGCAAAACTGCATATATAATAAATCTAGTCAAGTTCTTGGCTACGCAGATGATATTGTGCTTCTCGGACGTAGAACGAGCGATATTAAAGATAGTCTCTCTCAGCTTGAAAGAAATGCTAAACGACTTGGATTATGCATCAACACCGGCAAGACTAAAGTGCTAACAACATCTAAGAACATACCTCCCGGAAATCTGGATACTGGCGACTACGAAGTGGAACGCGTGGAAAACTTCAAATACCTCGGGTCTGTAATAACATCGTCAAATGACATGCAAGCAGATATCAAAGCCCGTGTCTCTGCCGCATACAGAGTTTTCTACGCATACTCAAAACTTCTGCGATCAAAACATCTTTCGCGGTCGTGTAAACTCACACTTTACAAAACATTAATTCGACCTGTGCTTACATTTGGAAGTGAAAGCTGGACACTGACTTCCTCCGATTGTAGAATTTTATCAACATTCGAGAGGAAGGTCATACGAACAATTTATGGTCCATGTAAAGTTGCTGAAAATCAGTATAGAATCCGAATGAATCACGAAATCAGACAGCTTCTTGGAGGCTGCGATGTAATCGGATTCATTAAATCTAACCGGATCAGATGGTTTGGTCATGTAGAAAGGGCTCCATTAGAAAGAATGATAAAAAAAGCGTCCCAACAACAACCAGCTGGTGTTCGTCGAAGAGGAAGACCTAGACAACGCTGGCGTGATGACATCATCCAAGACCTTCGTGATATAGGATGTCGAAACTGGGGTCAACTGGTCATGGAACGAGATGATTGGAAGCTGGTGGCACAGACGGCAAAATCCCTTCATGGGATGTAAACGCCAGAGAGAGAGAGAGGAATTAGATCCTCGGTGGAGATATTTTTGTTTATTTTGCTATCGAAATAAAAAATAGAATAAAACTTCGACATTTTGTTATTAATATTATGTAAGATTGATATTTTTAATTATTTAGAAAAAGTAAATTGTTTTCGATAATTATTTTGCAATAGTTTAATGTTATTGTTGTTTTTGAATATTACTAAATAAATTAAAAGAAAAAAAGAAAAC
The DNA here is from genome assembly GCA_963693315.1 of Diogma glabrata. Lineage (NCBI taxonomy): Eukaryota > Metazoa > Arthropoda > Insecta > Diptera > Cylindrotomidae > Diogma > Diogma glabrata. The sequence continues at coordinate 208,593,632 of OY856186.1, forward strand.
TTTTGAATTTTAGTCAATTCGGTGAACATCCGTTATTTTTTTGTGGTTGTAATTTGTGTTATTGAAAAATTATTGTAAAAATATTGTAAAAAACAATCCAACAGGGTTTTTATTTATTTTTATACAGGTTATCATGCCATAGCAGTGGTTGTATTGATTGGTGAATCAACCACAGATTGATTAGATGATTTATAGTGAATGTTTGGAGTGTGATTTTTTATTAATATCTATATTGAGATCTAATTATTAAAAAAGAAAAAAAGAAATTATGGCTTTGTCGTCTTAGTTACAAATGGAATAAGTTTGAAAAAAGTGATCAACAGTAGTAACAGTTATCATGGACATCAACAGTGTTGACCATGGACATCAATAGTGAATAGAATTAATTATTTTTAATGAATTATTCAAAATTAACTGGTTCGCAAAGTGTTTTTGCTTTTGTACAGTAACATCAATAACGGCGACAAAAGTTATTTCAACAACACTGAATGAGTTTACTTAAAACCAGTTAACAAATATACAAAACCTACCGTTCGGTGACAGTAATAAAAGATCCATTTTTTTATTTTATTGATCATAATTATTTATTGATATTTATTTGGTAATCGTAATTGTTCCGATTGTTTTTCAACAATCACCTGTTTATTTTGGTGCAACGATTTTTGTGGTTTTTTTAACGTTCAAAAATTATCTGTTTATTTTGGTGCAGCAATTGTCGTAGTTACAAAAATTTTCAACAATCACCGGTTTGATTTGGTGCACCGATTTTCATATTTATTCCATTGTTCAACACCGCCTGTTTATTTTGGTGCAACAAATCATTTGCTGCTATAAATTGATTCAAAAATCACTTAGTTTTGGTGCAACAGTACATTTATTTACATAATTTATTCAACAATCACTGGGTTTTGGTAAAACAATTAATTTATTCACATGATTTATTCAACAATCACATCTTTTTGTTACAACAATTTTCTATATTTACAATAATTAACAACAATCACCTGTTTATTTTGGTACAACGATTTTGGTAGATACAATAAATTTTCAACAACAATCTGCTTATTATGGTTTAACGATTTTCGTAGTTATAATAGTTTTCAACCATCACCTGTTTATTTTGGTGCAACAATTTTCGTAGTTACACAGATTTTTATCGAATCCACGTACTGAAGCTAAGCGGAATAAACTCAAGGCGCGCATCATCTTGACGTCAGGATTACTTATCGTAATCCCGAGCGATAACCAGCCGCTGGTTACAAGTTTTAAACTTTTCCTTTATTGATATTCCCACACCAAATATCAAATTGTGGTGTGAAATTGAAACAAAAAAAAGCTGTAAATAGGTGCCATCTTAATTTCAGACAAATTTTTTTAATTGCCTGAATGGCATTTTATGAGGTAAAATTAGAGCTAAAACGAATACTAATCTCACCAAAATATTTCTGGTCGCGTATATATAAAGCCGTAAATCAACAATGGACAACACAATGTATCTCGTGACAGAAATTGAATGTCAACTGTCACAACAAAATCAAATATGGGACATATCGGCGTATCAAGATTCAGGTAACTCATACGGTAACTTCATATACGGAAATAGCTTAGGTTTACCACGCGGATATACGAAGAAATTCACAAAACTATAGGATTATTTTTTGTAAAGTTCAAATTCTTAGTTCGATTTTTCTAACTTTTTTTGTCCACATTGCAACTCATCTGGTTCGGGAGATCAACTCAGGAGAAGATTAGGTTTTGATTATAATACAAGATAGAGTTAGATCAGAAGTTTGTTTTTTTCAATCACATAGGGTGGTTTTGTTGAGTTATCCAGTGGCACCTTCCCATCTACACAAGCATTCTAAGACCTAACCACTGGTTTGATCCATAAAAACCGTTTGTAATAAACACATAAAGTGGATTCTACCACCAAAACAACAACATGATTTTCAAGTCATGCAATCAAAGAATATGTTTTTGAATACTAGGAAAAGTTAAATTTTCAGACGATATTAAATTAGTTTTTTCGGAACTGATTCATTAGTTCCTTATTTTAACTATGGCTAGAAATTTCTGCAAAACTTTTAACATAGTTAATGATTTAGGTTACTGATATTGAACTGATGGGAGAACTAGTGTGACCGACCAGCGTCTGAAATGCTTTTTGTTGTTGTTGGTAATTGAAATTCTACCTCCACTGCATGTAGAACGGTTGAACATCGGTAGCATACACTCAGATTTTCTCAGACTTTATTGAGTTTAGAGCAGTGCATCGATAACTATACCCGGAAGATTCTGAACGTCAATCTTAGAGCAGGACCAATGATGCTCAGCTCAGGCGAAGTTATTGTAGGCGTGGACCTATATACAAGGCCAGTTTGAGTCTGATGAAAGATTTGAGTGCAGTTTCCAAAACCTCGATCCAGAGCGTATGATCTAATACAAAGCGTCTGCCAAACAAAATCATCCGCTTCCATTTAAGGAGAGCTACTGACCTGAAATGGCCAAAGGTACATTTCGGGTATCCCACCAAAGGGTGACTCACTAGTCATTCCATTCAACAAAACGCAAGAAATTAATGTGAAAAGTATTTCAAGGAATCAAATATAACAATTAATTGGTAGCTGTCACAAACGGAACCATCTTAAGAAAAATGTAAATCTCTGTCTTAGTTATACAAGAACACAACAGTTTTACAAGAGCTTCAACAACCATTCCCATATACAATTATTATAATAAATTCTAATTATTCACTTCACAATTCGTTTCAAATCACAGAACTGCGATTTCTGTATTTCATCTTCTTTCAATATTGTATAAAAAAACTTGTACATTCTAACAAGATTATACAGAATTTCAGAAATATCAAAATATATATCTTTGGTACTTTCAACTATCGGAATTCAAATTCTTTTGATTGTAAAATAAAAAAATTCAAGAATTGCAACTCTTTGATTTTTAAATTCAATTATTATCCAAAAGCTTCTTATATTCAATAACAAACAGAAAACAAATTGAAACGTTCTTTCAATAAATGATTATGTATGATAAAATGTTATTACAGACAAATTGTTTGTTGTTTTATTGTATTTACAAAGCTTGTTTGTTAGGAAAATCACAAAAATTTTAGAGTTTTGCTAAATCATTTTTAGGTGATTTTGCAAAAGTACAGTGTTTCTCTATCTTTCGATGTCGTATAGTAGTTGCATTTGATTGAGAAGACAATTTGAGTTTCCAAAATTATCTTCACAGAAAAAACCATAATCAAATCAAATTTCTTTATCACTTTTTAGGATATCTCATTCTGTTAAAAACTGTCTTGTTCTGATTTCATTGCGGCTTTATACACATTACCCTATCCAAAGTATAACTCTTTTCGCCAACCACTTTTGCAATTACCTGGTTGTTTAACTGTGTAAAACGGTTTTGTTATTTTCGGAACAGAATTGTATCTTTTTACTGAGCTGTGGTCGTTGCTCGCTTGCGTATACGATTCCGAGCTGGCAGCCAGGTGCATTTTTCTATCAAATCCCCTATTGTTCGGATTCCTTTCAAAGGTCTAGTTTCTCTACCGATAAGAATCATTGCCGTTTACGGGTAAATAATCGATTTTTACACTAACGTTTATCGGATACCATTCACCGATAATTATCATGATGGAAGATTCATCCAAATTCATGATGGAGAACGTATGTCACTATCTATGGATGAATGGCACAGCATTAAAAATAAAAGTTGTTACAATTCTACATAATGGCAACGAAATACAAAACAAAATTGTATTCGACTTTAATTCACATATACAATATTTCTAAATATCTTTTCCAAATTCTAGTTACAATCCATGCAAAATAATGACATCGATTATTCTCATAATTTCTCGAGTTTTCTTTGTAGAGAAATTGACCTCGAACAATTGAGAAATTAAACAGAAAGAATGTATTTAAGAAAATGCAAAATGAGACTGCGATAATGTAAACAACTTAAGTGGAATGCCGTTATGTTAAGTGAAATTAATTGTAAACAAAACGCTTTATCCTGAATATAAAACTGTGTAAATAGAAGTAAAGTTATTTTTTGAATGTGAATAAAGTCTAATCTAAAGTGTTATTTAATAGAAATATTTTGTATATTATTTTGGACGCTGTATTTATACTGAAAAGGTTTACCCGTTGCAGTTTTTGAAGCTTTTCAATATTCTTGTTCAGGAATATTGTTTGCAGAATTGTTTTCCTGTGGTTGTAAAATATTAGCGGTGTTGAATACTTAGTAAAACCTGGTGTTGGTGCTTACATATCTGTGATCAAATACAGAAGGAGATTTGGGAATTGCGTTGATCGAATAGAGAGTTAAGACAATTCAAAGAAAAACGTAACATTCATGACAGTGGTGGGATTAGTAAGCTGTGAATAATAGTTTTTAAACGAGGTAAAAGCTCTACGGCTAAAAAAGCAACTAGAATAAGGGGGATTGTCCACCGCATGAAATGATCAGTTTTGATTGATTTGTAAATATTTTTTTTACCTATGCATGTTATAACCCCGGGTACTCCAGTCCCTGCTATTGACATACAAGAGAACGTGAGATATCACATACCACTGGCAACAGCATTGAAATTGCACTAGCCGAGGTGATATCTTAGGAATGCTGGCGGATGAACTGTATTCAGTAAACGGTAGCACGCTCAATTCTAGTTATGAAATATTCCTTGATGATGGAACGCTATTGCTTGTTCAAAGAAACGAGCCATCATATAACTCAATATCTGGAATTTTCGATCTCAATTCATCCTATTTCAACTAAACATCTGGTATAAATTCCAAGAAGGATAAACAAAGCAAAAACATTAAATAAAATACACCCAAAATAATGACATCGAATATTCTCATGAATTTCTCTAGTTTTCTTTGTAAAGAAATTGACCTCAAATAGTCGATAAATTGAGCAGAATTGTATTTAAGGAATTCTATTTGTAAAATGAGACTGCGAATCGCTGTTTAATGATCATAGAACCGTTTAAATATAAGTTAGTTTTTAATTGTGAATTAAGTTTTAAGTGTTATTTAAGAGACACATTTTGTGTATTATTTTGGACTCGGAGTTTATACTGGAACTTTCTACCCGTTGGAGTTTTTGAAGCTATTCAATATTCTTAAGAAATATTGTTTGCAGGATTGTTTCCTTATTTTTGTGAAACAATAACGGTGCGAAATACACCTATTGTTGGTGCAACACCTGTTGTTGGTGCTTACTAATCAGTGATCGAATCCAGAAGGAGATTTAGAAATTGCGATGACTGAATTGAGGTATTGTCAATTCGAAAAGAGAAGCGTGACTAAATCGACTAAACGTGAATAAAGTAATAAAGTGTATTGCATTTGTTGATGCAACTGATCAGGATCAGGTCACTCAAAGTTATGAAGAAATTATTATGGAAAAAGACAGAGTGTGAAGAGAAGGTGGTTGTATTAATATAAGATGATTAATGTATAGTGTCCTCATACTCATGCATACTCTAAAAGAACTGTATCTAGAACTCACCACAAACTACAATAATCTTTACAGCACAGAATTTTATCACTGTTACCAATGTTCGCCGTTAGCCCTAGTCTCCATCTTAATTCTGTATACAAATAGTTTGTTCATCTACTTCTAAGCCCAATCATTATATTTTAAGAAAAAACGAATTTGAATGATACAAAACAACAACAACAATTAACAAAAACATTCCTTATACATCTCTAGGAATTTAAACCCAAAAGAAAGTTCTGGTAAAACCACAGGAAAAATAGCAGATACAATATTGCTATTTTCAAAGACTGAAACTTTTATTTCAAAAACCTTTATGCTGTTCATGTTATCTACCATTACCTTGCTCAATAAATGTTTTGTATTTTATTCTACTTTTTAAACGTAAACGTTATGATTTTCATGAATCATACAGATAAAAATGTCCGGTTTTTTTATAGGGCCCTTTCACAAATAACTTAACTTTTACAAATAACTATTCCCGAACACATAAATGTTATCACAATATTTTAAATTCACACAATATTGTGAATTTCGTATTATGTAACACCAATTTGGTGAAAATTCAACACAATATTGTGAATCTGACAACAACAATATAGTTACTGTCAAAATCACAATTTTGTTTTATGTTTTGTGTGTTGAATGTTTTATACAAATTTCATCGATGGGCGTAAAAATTAATTTATACTGCAAAAATAAGTCTTTAATTATACTAAATAACTATATTTTTATATATATATATATATATATATATATATATATATATATATATATATATATATATATATATATATATATATATATATATATATATATATATATATATATATATATATATATATATATATATATATATATATATATATATATATATATATATATATATATATATATATATATATATATCATTAAAACATATTTATTTAATTTTTATTTTATTTTGCATGTTTTAAGATTAAAAAAATTGTTTGTCAAAAAAGTTGCTAACAACGACATCTGATTGTTTTATTTCGAATTTAGTACCAAAAATCTGTTATAATTTTGTAATAATTTGTAATAATTTTGTTGCTAGGGTATGTGTCATAAGGATACACAAATCTTGGTTATAGAATACCATTTTTGTACAAAGTTGTTAAGCATTTTGGTGAAATTGACAATATTGTCGATTGACAAATATGTGTTCGGGAATAGGGCCCCAGCGCGAGATAAAGTTCACATTTGACCGACTTGTTTAAGTAATAAGCTCATTTTACATACTTACGGTATCCGAATCCGATAACATTACACCAAATATTGAACCGTCTATTTACCTGAAAAATAAAATTAAATAAAAATAAATTAATTATAATTTTCAAACAGTTTTTATAAAATTCAACGAAAGTAGATTCTATCCGATTCAAGAACAAAAAAATTTTTTAACCATAAATGAAAACAGATTTCCGTTTGTGTGAATTCTTATAAACAAAATGGCGAAGGTGCATTGCATTTTACGTTGGATAACTTAAAATGGTAAAGTTAATGATAATTAATTCAAAACTAATTTTATGTAAATATTTAAAGTGTTAATGTCATTTCAATTAGTGACTTTTAATTAAAATTTGTAATTTAGTGGGAATAAGATGGTTGAAAAATATTGTTACTATAATTAAAAGTATTTTGATTTCATCTTTAGTTCGAATATTTATTTTTCTTGTCATCAAATGCAATAAAGTTACTTTTTCATTCAATTTAATTTTGAGTTAGCCTACTACTGGACCATCATATCTAATTTTTTAAAAAGAACAAATGGGAGACTTTCGATGACTAGTTATAAAAACACATTAAAATGCAAGTGCAACAGGCCGCTCAAACGTACTTTACCGTTATCTGAGAACAACAAAATATTTTTACTGTTGAGGAAAACATAATTCCCATTTTCAATTACATTCCCATTCTCCCAAAACTTATTTTTTCCATCATTCGTTAAAACTCAAGATCAAGATAAAAAGCGAAAGAAACAAAAAATAATATGAACAAAACGAAGTGGAAAATCGAGTAAATAAAATAAAAGCAAATATAAAGGAAATGAAAAAAAGGAAAACAATATAAAGAAAAGCATAAAACCGAAAATAAAATGAAAATGAATTTTCATCAAACTTTTCAATTTAATTTTGTTTGTTTAGTGAACAAATAGAAAGAATTGAGAAATTGCAGATTTTTATATAGATGAGGTTTGGATTTTATTATTGACTATCCTAATAATTTGTAAAGAAGATTAGGACCAGCAGGTGCGGCCAGACATTTGTTCTTTTGATGAATATTATATCAATCTTTATTACCCACGATCGATTAACTATATATATATTATATTCTTAAGAAATATAATTTTAATTTATTTCAAAAAATAAAATCCATAAAAATAAGATTAAAATTTATTTTATACAGGTTTAGCTAAGTCAGACTACCTGAAGATTATTTTTAAGAAAAAAAGGGATTCAATTCATTGTCTTCGTTGAATTATTTCATACCATAAATATTTCAAATATAATTCAGATGGGTATAAAAAAATTAAAAGACTCAAGAAAAAGTTCCGAAACCAGAATGAACATAAATCCATTCAATCCAACTTTTCTTCATAACAAACTTTGATTTTAAATTCGAAACATCTAAGAACTTATAAATATTAATAGTTTTTGATGACACAACAACAAAACGAAAAATTACACAAGAAAAATTTAAATGACGTGAAAGTATAAAATATAATTTAAAACCTATTAGGTTTACATAAGTATCACATCGTCATTACCACTATTGTCTACCTACCTACTTAAATATCGACCACACACTTTTTGATTACATATGAACTAGTTCCTATTGCATTAAATCTTATCTACAACTGGTGGGTAAAGAGAATAAAATTACAGCAGCTTGTAAACCGTAGTGAACTGAAAAATGAACCATTAATTGTTGTCATTTCTAATGTTGTAAATGCATATCTACCAATACTTTTTTCTTAAAGCAGTTGAAGTTTATATATTCGAAAAAGCTGACAATTTTTTAAAAACATTTTCTCTAAAAAATAATCTACATTTATTAAAGGAGAATATGCAGAAGACTATGCATGTCGAATATAGATATTTCATAACGTACAAAATTATGTACATTAAAATTATTGAAATTATTCTCTTAATAATAAATAAAGCAACGAGTTTTCTTTTATACATTTAATAAAAATTTGTTATTCAATAATTATTATAATTATTATTATTACGACCCCATTATTTTTGAACAACTCCTACTCGTTACACATTATATTTTGAACTTTCAGCAAACTGCTGCAGTTTTTGTTTATTATTTAGAACATTTTCTTTCATTATTCATTTTTGTTTTTTTTGGCTCATAACTGGGAGACATAAATCAAAAAGCATATTTTGGTTACTAAATTAAAAACTAAGCGATAAATAAAAAGTTATTATAGACTAGAAAAAATTGAAGTCCCACGCGGCACCGAATTCACTCCCAAACATCTATATATTATATTTTGAAGGATTCGATCATCCTACCATTGTGCTCCTCATTTTCGACATAAAACAGATGGGACACGAACGTTCATAATGAATGAATTGCACAATAACACAACTCTTAACAAAATTTATTTATAGCTATAATTTTCTATCTTTTGTTTCTTTTTAATATTACTTGGTCACTCCTCCGCTCAATACAACAAATCCATCATATGATCTTAAAATTACCATACTACAAAAAAAAATCAATCCATAACACGAAAATCAAATTAAAAATATTAAACATAAAAAATAAAAACCATAATTTAGTATGACGAAACTCATACATTCTTAGATAATACTTGCATAATCAGTTTTTGATTATTGATACAAGTAAAAAATATTGCAACGCTGATGCATAGGCTGACTTCACCACAGCTCTGGAAACATAATGTTCTAGATATACAATGAGCTAATATCCATCAAATACTTTAATTAAAAGCTAACCAATGTTATAGACTTCGTACACCCAGAGAAATTCTTGCTTATATTATGCATATGACCGTAAAAATTATGCATAAGACCGCGTAAAAAAGAACTAAGAGGCGAATTTCATAAATCATGCATTTTCGTTTAATAAGTTTTTATAAATATGACAAATAATATTTATGTTTCTTCCGCATGAATCATAAACTATTCTGTGATGAATTTATGAAATAAATTTAAGCAATTATACGAACAAATGTACAAATTATACATTATGAACATAATCTTTAACAATAAATTATCCATTAATTTCTATGATTTAATAGTCGTTCTGTATAATTCAACCGGAATATACGCATGCAGCATACTTACATATGTTGATTTTGTTATTATTCGCTATTTATAATAAATTTGTTTTTAAATATTTTGTAATTAAATAAAAAATACATAAATTTATTTTTACTAAACCAAACTTTATTTTTTAAATTTTTTACATGGTTGCATTTTATGAACTTATTTTTAATTCTGGCTCTTGATGATTAATTTAAAAGCTTAGGTTTACATAAAAAAATAATTTAAAAAGCTTTTTAAAATTGATAATTCTTTCAAACAACTATAAACATAATTAGCTAGATTTATTTATTTAAGAAACAAGATTAAAATTTTCAAATATAAAAAAGACAAAATCATTATTGGACAAAATTTTACAAACACTCAAAAGATTATGATTTTGTTGGTTTTGCTTCCAGAAAATTTAGCTTGAAGTCGAACATACGTGTTTCCCATAATTGTAAATCCTTTTTGCACATATTTCCGTTTATTTGAATAACTGAAGAACCAGCGTGCCTGCAATTCTGGAAAAAATAGAGAACAAAAATAATAAGTTTAAAAAGTATTTGCGTTTATGTTTATTTAATATTACCGTTCCCAATCTTCAAAGACTATTTCAGATTAATAATAGGATGATTTCAGATGCACAAATAATAAATTGATTTGTAAATAATTATCCTTTCATCGAAGCATCAGATATGATATCTAATAAAAAGTAAAAAACGAAATACTTAAAGTCAAATAATTGATTTAAAGCTACCAATCTTTTTCTGCAAGTGGACTTGTCGAAGAGTCTTCGTAGATTAGTATGCCGTTCTAGATTACCTTAATTTTTCCATATTATAATCCCTCGCATGTGTTCGCTTGAAACCTTGACTAGTTATCGCTTGAAAATCTAGCTGTTTCGCTAAAACAAAAGCACTTATTTTAATAAATGTGATATTGGTACCCAAGCCAAATGAAATACAAAGAAAAGTATAAAATATTACCTTTTAAGCACAACAATATCAGTTCAAAATTTAGAAGTTTCCAGGTTTTTCCAATTTTTTTTTTTGATTTTGATCAATTTTTCTGCATAAAAAAGAAACATAAGATAAAATAAGTAGCCGATAGCACTATAAGTATGCGATTTGCCCATTGCAATGGAACAAAATCATTCACTCACCTTATACATATAGTAATTTTTAAAAACATTTCTTTGAAGGATCTCAAAATTTAAAAATCTAAAACTATTTATCACAAGAACTATTATTATTTGTTGTTTGTTACACATTATAAATTTGTCTAGTAATATTATTACAATTTATACCATATCATAAATAGTAACAATAGTTAAAACACTTTTAATGAATTTGCTAATTTTAAAATTGCAAATTTTTATTTTCTTTCGTTTTAAATCGCGTCAATCTTATAAAATGAAAAAATTTATACAGAATCAAATAAATTCTGTTCGTTGTATAAGTAAGTATTCATGGTGATAAGAAGCATAAGGAGAGTAAATAAGAGCAAATAAAAATGAATTAATCGGCGTATGATATATTGTTATTTGTGTACAAATCGTAAGGCATTGAGTAGAATTACTAGTTTGAAAAAAATCAAGAATCACGCTTACTATGAGTAAAATATTAATCGTTAAAATATCATAAATCATTCCATCTATGCATAATTCACCCGAAATTATGCATGATTTATGCGGATTATTCATAATATAGAATGGTAATTACTGAAATGTAATTATACAATTCTTATGCATAAATTATGATGAGAAATTTCTCTGGGTGTAGTTCGAATTATAAAAATATTAAGGAAAGCAGTAGTATCCCAACAAACATAGATTCTGTTGTACGAGAAGAAGTGAAAAAAAAATTTTTATAAAACAAACTTTAAAAACAAAGTGTGAAAAGTCAGCATTTGTATGGTAGACCAATTATCTTATCACACTAATTGAAACCTTTTTCATAAGTTTCATCATAATCACTTCATTATTGTAGGCTGTAGCAGTGTGCATGAAGACACTGAAAAAACTTCAAAAAAGTAAAAAAAAAAAATTTTACCGGAAGTGAAAAACCGGAAGTTGGGATGCAAAACTATTGTGAACCATACTAAATACTCATTTACCAAGTTTCATTCAATTCAGTTATTAGGTACAGATTTTATAGATACAGCTTTAAAAAAAAAGGTGCTCCAGGGAGCCCACACCATTTTTTGCTCCCAACAAACATAAAAACATTGTGGAAAAAACCACCTGTTGTATGGTGGACCCCCAAACCCTTTAACCAATGTACTCCAAAAGCTGATAAAATCTTTCTCATGTTACTTGAAAGCTTTTACCAACGTTTCATGAAAATTGATCGGTAATTGTAGACTACAGTAGGGATAAACACCTGGAAAAAAAACTTTTTAACCGGAAGTGACAAACCGGAAGTTGGTATGCAGAAATATTGGAAATTGTACTAAAACTTTATATACTAAGTTTCAGTAAGATCATAGTCCGGGATTAGAAGTTATTCAAGATTTAAACTTAGAGGTGTTGGGGAGACCCCCCGCCATTTTGTCCAAATTTGAAATGAATCCAGATCTTCCATTTTCAAGTGAATCTGTATCATTTGCCAAAGTTTCATCAAGATCCTATGCAGAAAGTCCACCCACCCACCTACCCACACACAGACGTACACCAAAATTTGTATTGGCTATTTAGATAGAGGATGGTCCAAAACAAAAGAAAAAACAAAATTTGGGGTATGTAAGATTTTTTTTTCACAATTTCACATTTTAAATTGTGGTGAAGTAAAAAAATTAAAATGAAATAATTCTTTAGGTGTATTCAGACTTAGAAACATGTATTAAAATTTGTGTGACGCAAGGAATCAATAAACTTGTAATTGCATGGGCATGCGATAAGAGAGAATGTGAAAATGTAAGAGAAAGAAAAAGAAAGACAGAGAGAAAGAGAGAGAACTTATTTAATCCACCAAAGAAATTACTGATTTTAGAAATCAAAATCAAAATTATGATATTTTATTATAGGGCAATTATTTTGAAAACGTACATTTTTTTGTTGATTTTTAAATTTTTGATTTTTAAAAAATCTGAAATTTTGATATATTGTTGGCATTGACGGAAAAAAGTGATTTCTGCTTTTATTTTTTGAGTACTCTGAATCGGAGTTATGCGCGGTTGAATTTTGAGGCTTTTTCACGTAGTTTTGGTAATGGTGGCAATGTTTTGTGAATAGGTGCCACAAATTTCATCCGACTTACGTATATTTTTGCAAGTAAAAAGGAAAATAATTGAATAATTGAAATAAGTAAGTTTAAAATTAATAACTTTTCTCTTTTCCGCTAGGCGGCGCGTAAAACCTTGGTTTACTTCAAAGCTCATATCTCAAAAAGTATCTTTTTTTTTATTTTGTTTTTCACAAATTTTAAAGTAAACATATGCAGCTATGAAATTGAGAAATAAAAAGTCAGCAATTCACTATGGATTTTTTCTTACGATTTTTCAAAGTTTGGTATATGAAAAATTCACATGTGTTTTTTTATTAAGTTAATAATCCTGTACTAAATGTGGATCTAATAAATTAAACATTTCATATTTTAACACCTGCAATAAATTTGAACCATTTTCTGTGCGGTTAAATGGTTAAAAACTTATTAAAAATTAATTTAAGTTAAGTGGTAAAATAAAGGAATTTAAATTATTAAAAGGGTGTGTAAAATGTTTATTCATTTTAAAAAATGTCTATTCAGCCCCTTTTTACTAATTCAAATCTCATTAGAGACTCATAATTTTAACATTTAAAATTTCTAATGACGCCCACAAACGGTTTTTGACCAAATTATACTTGCATCCAAATAATCAATTATATTCCAAAATATTTAGAAGACATAACGTTTAGAAAAGATAGTAATAGAAATGCCTTTCAAATTGTGCTGTAACTTGTACGGTCTCAAAAATCATCAGCGGACATCAAAAAATGTGAAACTGGTCACACCAGCTGTTATTCAAAAAGCTGCGACCCTAAATTTTACTTTGCGTGATGACCAGTTTATATGTGAAGCATGTCGCACTTATATCTATAAAAATAAGGTAAATTTAATTATTTTATTAAAATGAATAAAAATTCATATGCAACTAATATTTTCTATACAGCAGCTTTCATGTTCGGAAACTATCGATAGTGAAATTATTTCTATAAATCAGGATGTTGAAAATGTTCCAACGAACGAAAATATTCAAATACCTCCAGCATCTTTAGATCCATCACCAGTTTCGGTTGATACTATATCTCCACCAGTTCCTGAACTACTTAATGACATTTTAGAAGATATTAACAATATTCTTGGAAGGTTAGCGTAATCTCCTATCAAACAAAATCATATTACAACAGGAAGTTATAAAAAAATTGCAAGTGTCACATCGGCAATAAGTCAAAGAATATTTCAAGTAGATTCAGTTAAAGTGTTATCACCAAACGAGGAATGTGAATATACATCATGGCTTATGAACCTTAAAAAAGAGTTTAAAGATGCCAGCTGTAAATCAAAACAAGTGTTTTTGTTGACAACTCTACCACGTAAATTTTGGTCAAATCAACGTATCCAGGATAAATTTAATGCATCAAGACGACTGGTAGAATTTGCCATGGATCTGTTGGAAACAGAAGGTCCTTACAGTTGGCCTCAAAGCAAACAAGTGCACAGTTTTTCACAAAATATAGTAAAACAAATTCAAACATACTTCTTATCAGAGGAAATTAGTAGAACAATGCCTGGCCTCAAAGATGTTGTTACTATTACAGAAGGATCAACAAAAATTAGGAAATCAAAGCGGTTGGTGTTATGGACCCTCACCGACATTTACGAAACGTTCTTGGAAGAAAACAAAGAAGTCAAAATCAGCTTCTCAAAGTTCACTACGTTGCGACCGAAGGAATGTATTTTAGCCGGACCTACCGGAACACACAATGTCTGTATATGCATGATACATGAAAATGTACGTTTAATGTGTAAGCCGCTCTTAAATTTAGTAAAAAATGAAAAAGATCTGGTAAGAAACTGAGTTGTTCTAATAGTACAGTGGATTGTGCAACAAATATATGCAATGATTGTAAAAATATCGTGGAAGCTTACACAGAAACAATTTTGGAATCTCTTGAATTTTACGAAGCAATACATTATGAGAAATGTTTAATGCAAGATAGATATTCGTTAGAACGCATGGAAAAAAATAAGGAAGAATTTGTAGGAGATTTAGTACATACATCGGTAAACAAATTAAAAATTCATGATTTCATCGCAAGGCAGCAATCAAAGTTTCTTAAGGATACGAAACAAAACTTAAGTCACGGCGAATACGTATTTATTATGGATTTTTCAGAAAACTACTCAATGATAACGCAGAATGAGATACAAGCTGCACATTTCAATAAAGTTCAAGCCACAATCCACCCAATCGTAGTTTACTACAAATCATGTAATGATAAACTAGAGGTCTTATCTTTTGTCATTATATCTGATCATTTAATGCATAACACAGTTGCAGTTCATAAATACCAAAAATCGCTAAATCGCTTTATAGCGATTTTCCAACTTTTCTATACCACTTTTATAGTACGATTTCTCTTTCTCGTCAAAATAGGCCTCAGTTTCAGCGATTACTTCATCATTGGACTTAAATTTCTTTCCAGCAAGCATTCTCTTGAGATCTGAAAACAGGAAAAAGTCGCTGGGGGCTAAATCTGGAGAATATGGTGGGTGGGTAAGCAATTCAAAGCCCAATTCATTCAATTTCGCCATCGTTTTCATCGATCTGTGACACGGTGCATTATCTTGGTGAAACAACACTTTTTTCTTTTGCAAATGTGGCCGTTTCTTTGCGATTTCAGCCTTCAATCGATCCAAAAGTTCACAGTAATACTCGCTGTTGATGGTGGTTCCTTTTTGGAGATAGTCGATGAATATTATTCCGTTCGTATCCCAAAATACAGACGCCATCACCTTACCGGCCGACTGTTGCGTCTTTGCTCGCTTTGGATTCGGTTCGTCGACTGCTGTCCACTCAGCTGACTGTCTTTTGGATTCTGGTGTGTAATTGTGAAGCCATGTCTCATCCATTGTCACATATCTACGATAGAATTCTCTTTTATTGCGGTTTAACAGTGCCAAAGACTCCTCCGAAGCATCGATTCGTTGTTGGTTTTGGTCGACTGTGAGCTCGTGCGGCAACCAATTTGCACAGAGCTTTAGCATACCCAAATGTTCATGTAAAATGGTAAAAACACTACCATCTGCTACCTTTACAATGTCAGCTATTTCGTGCACCTTCAATTTGCGATCGTTCATAACCAATTTGTGGATTTTTTTTATGTTTTCTGGAATAACAGCCTGATTTGGGCGTCCACTGCGCTCTGCATCTTTTGTGCTGGTACGACCACATTTAAATTCAGCCATCCACTTCTCTACCATTTGTCTCGATGGAGCAGAGTTTGGATAATGTTTATCAAGCCATTGTTTGGTTTCCACTGTATTTTTTTTCATCAAAAAACAATGCTTTATTAAAATTCGAAATTCAGTTTTTTCCATTTTTTTTTCAAAAACAAAAGTTGCTTCACACAAAATGCTATAGCTCACGAATAAATAGTCAGATTGCTGTCAAATTTATACACGTATCGTTTGAAGGTTAGTACTAAATAAAAATCATATGGAAAAAATTCTAGTAACGCCATCTATGTGTCATCCTACGGACTTATTGAATGACCTAGTATGTGTCTTCAGAAGATATCGAACTACAGGAACAATTTCTTTCGGTGTGGTTTTCGGACATTAAAACCATAAGTGGAACTCAAAGATTCCACTGTTTTTTACCGCATAACACTACACCCAATAAAATAATTGCCAAAATGTTTTCTTTTTCTGATGATCATAAATATTTCAATTTAAAGGCAAAAAAAAATATATAAATTAATTTTTTAATGTATTTATTTATAATATTGATTGAATTATAATGTTTATAGAAAAAATATTTTTTTAATGTTTTTTTCTAATGTTAGTGTTGGTGATGTTGAAATTATAACAAAATCTTCGATCATTGAGATCTCCAATTCTTATTCTGAATAAAAACCTGTTTCTCAATCAGAAATACACAGAAAATGGTTCAAATTTATTGCAGGTGTTAAAACATGAAATGTTTAATTTATTAGATCCACATTTAGTACAGGATTATTAACTTAATAAAAACACACCTGTGAATTTTTCATATACCAAACTTTAAAAAATCGTAAGAAAAAATGCATATTGAATTGCTGACTTTTTATTTCTCAATTTCATAGCTGCATATGTTTACTTTAAAATTTGTGAAAAACAAAAAAAAAAAAGATACTTTTTGAGATATGAGCTTTGAAGTAAACCAAGGTTTTACGCGCCGCCTAGCGGAAAAGAGAAAAGTTATTAATTTTAAACTTACTTATTTCAATTATTCAATTATTTTCCTTTTTACTTGCAAAAATATACGTAAGTCGGATGAAATTTGTGGCACCTATTCACAAAACATTGCCACCATTACCAAAACTACGTGAAAAAGTCTCAAAATTCAACCGCGATAACTCCGATTCAGAGTACACAAAAAATAAAAGCAGAAATCACTTTTTTCCTTTCGTCAATACCAACAAAATATCAAAATTTCAGATTTTTAAAAAATAGTTGTTTTTTTTTTTGATGTACGTTTTCAAAATAATAGCCCTATAGTATGTTATTATACGCTGCCCTTATTTTGAAATTAAAAAAAAAAATTTAGCATTGCTGTGCTTGATTCACTTTATCTCGAGATATGAGCTTCTCGAATAAAAAGAAAATAAATGAGCTGGATTACAAAACAACCAGATAATAATTTTGAAATTCGCCATTTAAAAACTAAAAGTAATACAAGCATATTTTCCTTTATGATCTGAAAAATTGTAACATCTTAGCACCATTTTCTTGGTATTTCACGACGATTGGCAAACAAAAATGTCTGTCTCTCTATCGACAAAATGAAAACGACTAGACTCATTAAAAAAAAATTATACAATTGGTTGATTTAATTATTTAATATAATTATTTAATACAAATTTTCCCAAAAAAAAAATGTTTATTTGAAACTCAGATAACTTTAAATTTCATATGATTATGATGAAACTTGGTTTATGTTAAATTTTTCATAGTTCTAAAAAAGTTTGAAAAAAAATCGCAAAAGTGAAGGAGGGGTCTTCCAAAAATATATTTATTTAAAACTTCAAAATCTTAAGGTAATGTCATTCGATTTGGATGAAACTCTGTACATAAAGGTTTATTTTCACTATGTTTTGGTTCCCACAAGTTAGGGCCAATATAAAGCAAATAATCAAGGCAAACATTTTCGATACGTCAATAAGTTTTGTCACGCGATATTGATAAAACTCGAGACATACACTTTTAGTGTGGTTGCAGCCAGTGAGCCAGAGATTCTACGACGCCGAAGGACAATGCAACAAAAAAGCCCAGGATAGCCACCCGTCAGGACAGAGAGCAACGCCATCTGAATCCAAGCACTAGCTATGCTAGTGTTATAAGGCGAGTAAGGTAGCTATTCTGCATGCGAGTTATCACCAGACGATGCTTAGTACGGAGGAGCTAGGGTTAATCGAGGTAGGGCTAGTGAATAAACTAGCTATAGGATGTGCTGATCACTGGATCGGGTTTGGACGTACTCACTTTAAACCTACCCGGGTAGGAGCTGCCAATATTAAACAAAGAACCAATGTTGGGCCAGTATTGGCGAGAAAAGTCTTTGTCAGTCTTGGCCCATAAGGCATTTACAGGTATTTACAACTGGTCCAGACTGAAACCAAAGCTAACTAGCCAAGGCTTGGCTCGCCAATACTGACCCGAGATTTGGTCCGTTATTTTATTGGCAGCTCCTACCCGGGCGGTAAACATATACTTGTAACGAAAATAGGAGATGACATTCCAATTCCTCACAAGATTACGGTCTTTTTACCAAGGAGTGCTGGGCAAGCCAGGGAGAAATCTTTCGCTCTGCTAGAGGGACAAACCGCCGGCTTATTTGTCATTCGAGGCTGTCTGGAAGTCGGGATGGGAGCACAGGCCAACTTCTGACTGCACTGATTGACGACAGCCTTAAAGAACGTGGGGAATACCCTCAACTAATGGTTTGGCATAGTCATTGTCCATCGACCTAGAAGGGCGGTAGAAGGAACGATGGAGCCAGTCCCCTTGACAAAGACGTACTTCAGATATTACCACCGCCCAAAGAGGCAGCCACAACCTTAACGACACCCAGTGGCATATTTGGTAGTGGAAGAGGTAGTGGAAGAGGTAGAGGATGCTGTTGCAGAATATTGCAGTGGTATCGGAAGGTAGTGCAAGAGGTAGAGGAGGAGGTAGAGGATGCTGTTGCAGAATATTGCAGTGGTATCGAAGATGTGGAAACCAAGGAGGACAGGTTGTTTATGGATGAAGGAGCAGATACGAAGCAAGTGAATGTTCACCACACCATAGCAGCGTTAGCTGTTGTGGCGAGAACATTCACTAAGAAATAGCTAGGATTTACGCTGATACAGGAACCCAGAACCCGCAAAACATTGTGAAGGGTCTTGCAAACAGCGGGGTGAAGGTAGTATGGGATACTAATGCAAACTCAGCTACATTACTTATATTTGTCTTTCAGATTTTCTTGCCTGGAATTTGGTGGTTATATCAACTACCATCACACTCTCAAGCATTCGCCACCAGTTAGTGGTAGCATCGGCATACTGTGCAGGGGAAGGGGTTCTTATACAGGAGCTGTAGAATGGTGCAACAAGAAGTCACCTCTTATGATCGAGTGTAATGCAAATGCTCACATGAGGGACAGAGACATAAAAGTACAGATACAAACCAGAGTGGTCAGTTTCTGTTAGAATTTTTAATTAAAGAAAACCTTAGCGTGGTTAACGTCGGGAACACCCCCATTTTGTCACAAGCCCAAGAAAGGAAGTGTTGGATTTAACGGTAGGAAGTACCAATGTAGGACACTTCCTAAAGAACTGAAGAGTCTCAAATGAACCCTCCTTTCCGGACCATAGATTGATTCCGTTTGAACTGGATAGTGCGAAAACTGGGTTCGGAAGCCCAGGAACACAAGGTGGGATCAAATTGAGGACCGCGCTAGAACGAGCTGTAGCGGAGGTAAAGCTGGAAGATCGTATCAAGTGGGCCATAGGCTCTTTCACGCCATAGAAATCACCAAGAGGGGACAGAATAGTTCTAGCGCCTGCAGAGGGGGCAGAAAAGGCTATTACCGCACCTCCTGGGCCTCTTCTGGAGCATTCTGACACTTGGTCATATTCCATAACCATGGAGAACGACAAAAGTGATATTTATTCCAATAGTAGGTAAGAAGAATGTCACCCAACCGAAGTGTCATAGACCCATTAGTTTAACACTTTCCATGTTAAAAACGATGAAAAAGGTGATCGACAACCACATACGAACCAATACCTTGGTCAGATCTTCTTTGCAAGATAGTCAACACGCGTACAGAAAGGAAACTGCGCTGTTCAGGCTGACGAAAAAATTAGGGGAGGCATTGGACAACAAAGAAGTTGCTGTCGGTGCCACCCCAGTATCCTTAGGTGGATGTATACCATGACAGTGAGACCAGCCATCACTTATGAAGCAGTCGCATGAAACAAAGGAACCCAGCTAAACGATGGGAAGACAAAGTTGGAAAAAGTGCACAGATTGAGTCAGCTTGGCTCGATTGGCCTGATTGCCGCCGTGATGCTGGGCAATGAGAACATGTCCTATTGCATCTATAGAAAAGCTGTAAGGACTTGTTTCACTCCACTTGAAGGTTAAGAGCGTAGCCAGGGAAAATTTTTCAATGGAAAATCCCTTGCTTGAGTTTCCTGTATACGGAATGTTTAAGCAGTTCAACTTCGATAGGAAGCTTGGGACAAGTAGAAGTTAGGGAATAGTACAAAAGTTACAGTTTACTGGATAGCTAGTCATTCGGGTATCGCAGGTAATGTAGAAACCAACAAATTGGCAAGGCGAGGTACTTTCACATCTTTTGCCGGCCTTTTGGGGATTGGGAAAAAGGCCATCCTGGGAAGGATGTGGGAACTGGAAGAAATTCTTACAGGTTCTTACAAGACTGTAAACTATGAAAATACATAAGAACAATGGGGTGGAAACGAGGGACGAATGTAGATTCTGTCTATTGGAATACGAGACCCCAGCCCATCTTCTCAAAGAAATTCCTATGGGAGGCTAGATTAGAAAAGGTGCTCCAACAGGTTATTCACCAGGGAGTAGGAAGGTTACAATCAATCATTTTGGTCGCAGTACAACATATCACCATTGAATTTAATCTTGATTTTAAATCTAAAGGTAGAAACACAACACGGACGATAACGTCGGACGATAAAAAAAACGTCTACAATTTCGCTGTTGTAACCACAACAAAGGCGTCAGCGTGAAAAGCTGTCAAAAATAAAATTGCATAAACTAAAATACTTTGTTCTTTGTCAAAATTAATTTCACAAATTTCAATTTTAAAAATAACTAATTTTTACTAATAAATAAATAATAATAATTTTTCTACTAAAAACTAATTTTAAAAATAAAATACAAAATACAAATTATGAAAATATATAAATAAATTAGACCGAACTTTGAACATCAACTGAAAATTCAGTTGACAACTCAAAACAAAACGATTACAACCTCAGAAACGCGAAAAACATCAGAAAATCATATTTTTCAGTTGGCGGCACTGTCACAATAACATTAAAAATTACCCTTGCAGCCAAATAAAAATAAAATTGATATCTGGCAACAATCATCGCCGACGATAAATTAGAAATAGAATCTAAATTTTCTCCGACGAAAAAAACTTTTTCGTTTATCGCTGTAGTTGTGTTTGAAATGTATGTATCCTGTGTATTCTAATGTTACTAAAGTCGTCATCGGACGATTTCGCCCGTGTTGTGTTTCTAGCTTAACCCTTAACACAGATTGAAGTATTAACACCTCGGCGCCTGAGGTTTCGGTTCCTTTGTATTTTAATTTTTATAACTTTTTTAAATATTTTTTCAAATATTTGTTTTCTGGCCTTTTTTAAGATTGTGTTGTAATTTCAGAAATATCCCATTTTTTGCTCAGATTGTTTTATTCCATTTGTGTAATATAATAAAGTGAGATCTCAGCGCTAGCACTGGAGATAATTTTTTGAACTACCCTGTATCACAAATTAGGGTAAATCTTGATTTTTTTTTATGGAAACAGGAAAAACACTAAATCAAACTTAAAAGCGAAGATCGCATAGTATCGATCGATCAATTTTAGCTAACAACTACCATAGTCAAATTTTTTACAACAATTAAGGAGGGCCAGACAATTAAATAATATCATTTTTTTTTCACACCTTCAGTACATACACTCCGTCCAGCATAATAATTCTCTCGTGAATCGCTCTAATGAATGTAAGACAAAACAAAACAAACATTCTACAACAACGATTTATGCAAAAATAATGAAAATAGAACAAAACAACAAACATTATACAGAAAATGTTTACGTTAAAGAATATTAAAAATTAATTGAATTCATTAATAATTACTAATAATAAAAATGAATCTACGCTATCTTTTTTTGTGTTTATTTCAGAAAGAAAAGCAGAGAGAAAAAATTATTTTTAATAGCAAAATTTCCACTGAATAAAAAATAAAAATATAACTAAAGATATAAAAGAAACGAAACGAGAATTTAAGATGTTCATTTTAATGGCTGAAACTTTTAATAGATTGTGTGAATGGGTTTTTTTGCACTAAACATGAGACTTAGACACACAAGTTTGTGGAAGGAAACGACGAGGAAACGATGGAATGGGAAATATGCTTGGTATAGTTTTTTTTATTGTTAAACGTTATATCGTTACAACTACTCAATTGCATGTCGAATGCATAGTCACAGTCTACAAATATGACATAAATTTTCCATTAAATTTTTCACAAAAAAATAAAAATAAATCTTAAAAAATGTCTTAAACTTACGGAAAAAGAGAAAAAAAACTATATGAAAACTATAACGAACTGTATTTACACAATATTTTGCCAACAGAACAATTACAATTTATGTTCATTGTATATCATATTCATCACTCAAGGGATGTTACAGTTCATAAATATTTTTCATGTACGATGGAAAAATCTAGATAATATATTTTCATCGTCTTGATAGATTGTTGTATTATTTGTGATTTCAGTTTTTTTTTATTAAGACAAATCAGTTTTATTTAGTGTAGTTTCTTAATAAAAAGAAATGCATTGAAATTTTTTTAGAGGTTACTATTACTAACAATAGCGGATATTAATATCTGATGTAGACAGGAAGATATAATCTTTAAAACATTAAAAATGACATAAATATAAAATGTTTTATTGAAATCTTAAGGAAAATATTTAAAATGCTTTCATATAAAATCAATTATTTTCGGTTCATTTAATGTTTTTTTATTAGGTTGTGGAATTTTTTAGGGCAAGAGCTTATTAGTTGGTGGTATTATTTTCACATTTGTTCTTCTGAGCGCAGTCGTCTGTGATTTCACTAACCAATCCGATATGTTACCCCGAACAGTAACATTTTTTTGTGTTAGATATAGGGACATATCTCTCTCTCTCTCTCTCTCTCTCTCTCTCTCTCTCTCTCTCTCTCTCTCTCTCTCTCTCTCTCTCTCTCTCTCTCTCTCTCTCTCTCTCTCTCTCTCTCTCTCTCTCTCTCTCTCTCTCTCTCTCTCTCTCTCTCTCTCTCTCTCTCTCTCTCTCTCTCTCTCTCTCTCTCTCTCTCTCTCTCGCTCTCTCTCGCTCTCTCTCGCTCTCTCTCGCTCTCTCTCGCTCTCTCTCTCTCTCTCCCTCTCTCTCCCTCTTTTTCTTTGTCTCTCTTTCTTTCTTTCTTTCTTTCTTTCTTTCTTTCTTTCTTTCTTTCTTTCTCTCTCTCTCTCACTCCCTCAACTCTCTTTCTCCCTTTTATTCGTTTCGGTGTTAACTAACAACTCTTCCAAATTTCATGGAATAGATTTACATTTTTGCAATTAGTAGAAAAATAAAAAAAAAATGATATTTTATGAACTGTTTTTCATTAAAAAAGCGTTTCAGCGCCCCACACGGCGGAATTGAGTTAAATTATAAATTGCTAACCACCATTTTTCATGGCGAAATAACTTTTTCTACACTCACTTGCAAAAATTTATATCAATTCAATAACATTTGTGAGAGCTATTAGCTAGAGTTGAAACACCGACGTTGTACCGAAAAACCATGAAAATTCATAACCGCATAACTCCATTTCAGAACATTTCTTCCAAAAAAATAATCCTGAATTCAGGTTATTTCTTTAGTCAACCAACATAACATACCAATTTTTTAGATTTTTTAAAAATAGTCCTGGTAAGTGGTTTTCTCTCCAATAGTTTTCTCTCCCCATATTTGTCAATATTTCTCTCCATACTCATATAAAACTGCCTCAAATAATAATCTTATTCCCCTTCGGATATTCGGCTGCAAATCAAGCTACCAAAATTTTAAGATGGAAAAGTGATAGAATAGCAATAGAAAAGGAATTATCTATCCGAGTTGTTTACAAAAGGTCAGAAACAATGGTTAATTCAAAACGCCTTTTATTTAAAAAAATCATAACAATGGTGACAGTAGGTTGTGGAGTTGTAGGTTGTTAAAATGATTTTATTGATTGATCTAAGGTTAACAAAACAAGAACAAAAAACTAAAACGGATAACAAAAGTTTGGGCCCTGGGCCCCCCCCGATTTCATGTCATGAATACCACATATTTCATACTTCGTGAGACGCCTGTCCTTCTTGACGAGCCCGAAAACGTTTATTCTGCGATTTTCCTCAAATCGCCGCTTTTCGTTCGACAAGCTTCGAAAAAATACCGATTGTCCGGAGCTTGTAGTTTTTTCTTTTTAGCTATGGGGGATGGGCGTTTGATTTAGAACGCGAGGGTAACCTTGTCCGACAAAAATTTGTCTGCTATTGTCTAGTTCGACAACCCAAACATAGCAAAATGTCAGTTGTCGGACTCGACAATAGCAGACACATTTTTGTCGGACAAGCTTACCCTCGTGCTCTAAAACAAATTTCCAATCCAAAAAAATGTGGTAGCAAATTTCCAAGATCGCGGGCATGGGGCAATTTTCGAAGCTTGCCGAACGAAAAAGCGGCCGATTTGAGGAAAATCGCAGAACTAAAGTTTTCGGTCTCGTCAAGGACAGGCGCCTCACGAAATATAAAATATGTGGTAATTATCACATGAAATCGGCGTGAGCTCAGGGACTACTGAATGCTCAACGTGTAAAGCTATACTTTTTTCTAAAGTCAATAAAAAAATTGCGCTTCAGAACAGAAATTCTTATGACAAAACCATTTCGTATTTATCTTGATGTTTTTTTTTTGTATCGATCTGTTTCGAACTGACAAAAGCAGTATTGTATTCAGTTTATTTTACATTTTTTCAGTATATTATAATTCAGTATTTTATAATTTCAATTGCTATCCTTTTTAATTCATTTTGTTAAATTGTAACGATTGGCTTGGCCCTATTTCGATTCTTGCTCTAAAGTAAAAATCAAAGCCATACAATAAAACAGCTCCATAAAAACAAATTATCCTATTTTCAATTTTTACGCTATATTGAAATAAAAAAATCAAAGGTTAAAACATTCAAAGAAACTCCGTAAATCAGTTTATTACTTTATTACCTGCCTTAATAATAAAAATTGGTCATTCATATCACGAAAGAATATGAAACTTTTATAAAAGTATCCAATGTAATTGTGAAATTATAGAGTTTAATTTTCGTGTTGATATGTGTATTGATTTTTTTGTGTTATGAATAGAAATGGCGCGATGTAAGGCTGTTTTTACAGAGAAGAAAATTATTTTTATTCAACTGGATCTGTATTTGAAATCATAAGATGGAAACTCTGAATAAATATTGAACGTGAGGGTGATCAATGTATATTTGAAAAGCAACGAAGATAGAAAATTCTCGCTAATAAAACATCAGGCACTCTGTTCGATCACGTCAATTATTAAAGACATTATAAAATAGATTTTCAAAAATAGAATATCAAGTCAATCAGGACTAATCTATTTTATATTTATAAAAACCGTTAAAAATATCACGAATGTATCGACGAGTCTGCTTTTGATTATATGAAAATCAAAAAGTAAGTTAAAAAAAGAAAGTTAATCAATGAATGTTCTTGTTTTAAAAGTGATGTTCGTTAAATAAAGAAAATGTATTAAAATTACATACAATAATTTTTGTAAATAAAAATTAGTGACATAAAAATAAAAAATTATTCAAAAGAGAATCCCGTTTTTGATAAATAGTGAAGAAGTTCATATATACTCAATTTAAAAAAAAAGAATAATAATAATAAAATATATTAAATATAGACCTTGAAGTATGAAAACATGGAATAATTGTTAAAAAGGAAAATTAAAATGAACGAAGGAGTTAACGATTAAGGTGGTTTAATTCCCTGTAATTTTAATTTTCTATATTCAAACCTTGATTTCTTTTTGTTTATGTAATTTTAGTTTTAAGATTATGCAAGAAATCAATTCAATTCAAATTAATTCAAACTCAATTATTAATAAACTACTACAATCGTATTATTGTTTTTAACACATAATCAATACCGACAACAACAAAAAAAAAAACAAATTGTAAAATCAATAGTAGGTATTGCTATTGCGTTTAAAGGTATATATTTAACTCTGCATAACTAGTTTGAATAAATCGTCACGAGTTAGCTCGTGTTGCGCTCAAATTAAAGCACATCACTGCGTGATTCAATGAGATACCAACCAACCAACCATTTGAGATACCAACCAACCAACTATTAAGCTTGTTGATCCACAATTCATCAACCATAAGAAATTGATCTCTCGAACATTTCTTTTATGTAAGAACTGAATCTAAAAAATTATGGTGCAAATTATGAAACTTTTTGCAATCCATACAATTTTCGACCGATCTAGTTTCGAACCAATGAGAAAAGAGAAAATTTATGTAAATTTTTTGTTTTTTTATACTTCGCTAGAGTTGTAACCTAATTTTTGGTTTATATTTAGCGTTGACATTTTTTGGTAGTTTATCTAGTCGGCTAGCCCTGATGAGAATGATAAACTTTTTTAAAGTTTAAAATTTTCTCATTGGTTCGAATCTAGAACGGTCGAAAATTGTATGGATTGCAAAAAGTTTCATAATTTAAAATAAAAGCACCATAATTTTTTAGATTCAGTTCTTATATTATTCTTGGTGGGATATTTTCCATTGGGGTGTTGTTATATCACAAATAATTTACTGAATTAATATCTTTTATGATTTGGAAAATTGAACGCTACGGATCTCCGACAAAAACATTCGTAAATACTGTGCAGAGTGATCAAACCGGACGATATGTTATCCGGCTGTCTTTTCGTTTCAATCGCAACCTCTATCGTCATTCATTTCTTAAGATTCAACTCAATACGATATTTCACATCAGTCGCACCATAATTTAGTGACGTGAAGAATTATAGATCTTTATGGCTAAAGATTTCTGGGAAGAATTCATAGAACTATGACAACTTTACAACTTTGTAAATGTGTGACGATGAAATTATTTTGGGTCGCTCGCCACAAACATTATATGTTAGATATTTAAATCTTTTTACGATGGTTTTTACGACATTTTCTTCGACTTGGTTGGATATTTCCAAACTCTTACGTTTTGTGTAACAAAATATACAGAGTGCACTGGTATTAGTTCTCGTTATATCTAACCAACAGAAATAATTTGCATTGATTTTCTTTTATTTCAAAACTTGAATGAATGAAATTTAGAAAATGAAAATAGTAATATAAAATTATAAAAATATTAATATTAAAATAAGTTGCATGAATTTAAATCATAGCGTCATTCATTACAAAAAAAATCAAAGAACTTTAGCACGCAAGCTTGGGAGTTGTGACTAATACCGTCATTTTTTTTTTAAATTTATAATTGTAAGTAAATTTTTTTTCAACTTTTAAGTTTGTTTCAAAACAGAGCGGAAAAGTTTGTGTTCAGGTGATAAATAGATTTAATGTCTTGAATAATTTATTTGCAAAGGCTTACGAGAATTAGGTGTGAACGATGTTAAATGGGATGTATTTTATCATGTATGACGTTATAATGATTTATAGAAATTTAATTCTATAGTTTTTGTTGTGATAACAGAACAACTTTTTTATTTAGTTGTCTCTCAATTAATTCTTTTTAGTTGTCAGATAAGCTTACATTCGATTCTTCTCCTAGAACTCCATATATCTTTGTTTTAAATAAGTAAGTAAATATATTTTAATTCCTCCATCTTTACCGATTAAAAATAATTTCTAATTTGAGTTAAAAAAAATTAAAAATTATTAAAGATTATCATTATTTAATCTTAATTTTATGATTCTATAATAATAAATTTAATTAATTATTGATTATCTTGATTTCTATTATTTTTAATTAAAAAAAAATTCGTAGTTGCCATGGTTTTGTTAATTTGTTTTTGTTCCCTAAATTTGGAAGTAAAAGCAATTTTTACTAAATTATAGCAACAACATGTATTTTGTAAAAGAGATGGAGGAAAATTAATTCAAGTTTGATTTTCTAGGGAAAATTTAAGAATCCATTAAATTTGTGACTATAATTTTGTTTATTCTGAGTTGTTGTCGATGTGTTTTGTACGAAATGAACCGATCACAATTTTTATTACAATCATGTCTTATTGAATAATCGTGTAACAATTTTAATTGTTTTATTATGGATTTTGAATTATTATAATATATTCTGAATACATTTTTATGGTATTTTATATGGCGGCATATATACGCACATAAAAAATATGTGTCGTAATTAAAATTTGGATTTTAAAATTATAGAAAATAACTCATAAAATATTTAAGATAACGCATTTAGGTTTATTAATTATTTATACAGTGAAAAATTTAAAAGCAGAGGCAGCTTTTATCAACCCGACTCTTGCAAAACAATTCCTAGCATTATGTAACGGCCCATATCTGGTCCGGATACGGCTTGCCTTATTTATTTGTTCAAAGGAATTAAATAAAAATTTGTCTAAATGGAATACATGAAAAATAAAAATGTTTTAAAAAAGAAAGACGAAGAAAGATATAATTGATTGACTTGACACATTCGAAAAAATAAACAAGTTAGGTAGATGATTACAATATCAAATAATTTTTTAATTATTTCCCCTTTTCGTAAACGAAGGCTTCTCCAAGGCCACTTAGAACACCATTTGCATTACTGTTCAAAGTTTCAAAAGCCACATTGACAAAAACAAAATAAGTGAAACATTTGAATCGAACAAATAAACAACAAATTTCTCTTAATGAATATTGATGGGTCGTATCTTAGATTATCCGAGGACCTTACAGCAAATTAAAGAAAATTTCGTTCACAAGATTTAATACCCTAGCAATCGTGGACAAAATATTGAATAAAAAGTTAACGAAAAAGGCTAAACAAATAATTGAGCTGGTTGGGATTCATACGCCGTATTAATTTAAATCTTACAAATGAGCTTCATACTTTACAGCATAAAAAAACGTCGCAGCTTTGGTGATACACTATTTATGTCTGCCTAAATAATTTCGTTTTGTATTTCATTGCGATTATGTAGAATCGTAACAGTATAATTTTTTTATATATCTTTGAAAATTATTGTGATCATTTAGTAAAAGTTAATTTAATTTATATAATATGTGTCTCAGTCAAAAGCTTAGGATTTTATAAATTTGAGTAAAATTAAAAACAACATAATTATTCAAAGTTCATACATTAGTCGTTCGTGCACGATATATCTAAGACTGCTGTGTTATTTGAATTTAAACTTCGCTAAATAACAAATTCAATTGAAACAGAGAACATTATTAAATAATGAATTGATTTCGGTTCGAAGAATGTGTCACGCTGTAGCTCAGTGTTTCTCAACCTGTAGTCTGTGGACCATAAGTGGTCTACATAAAAAGTTTAGTAGTTCGTGAATTTTTTTATATTTATTAGCAGTTACAATTTTATTTTATTCGAGCGCTTTTTCACTCATCAAATGTGAATACTATTTCACAAATTAAAATTTTTTTTCTACGATAGATCAAAAGTTTATTTTCATGAAGGCTTTTTCCCGAAAATAGGTTCTTTGCCTCTAGTGTAAAATCATCGCTAAAATGTATTTTCATTTAAAAAAATTGCAATTCATACGCAAGATGAAAACGTTTTACGTTTACGTGAACAAATTTTCCCTCACGAAAGCAGTTATTTTTAATATCGTTCTTACTCGTAAAAGCAAATTTTTAATTTTTTTATTTCACTCCTTTGGACTCGATTTTATTATTTTCTTTCATTCCATATGCAGAAAACAAAGTTAGCACTTTTTCATTCATCCTTTTTATTTATTTTAATAACATTATGGCATAATTGGACAAACCATTTAGAAAAATAATCTATTTTTATTTTTTATACGAAGAAAAGCATCAAATTTCAAGCAAAAATTAAATGTGTGAGTATTTGAAAATAAAATTTATCCTTTTGGCAACCAAAATATAGGTTCTTTTTGTCCAACCATAATTGGTTGCTTAGTAGATTATTAGCCTTAATAGAATAAAATAAACAGATGTTAATGTTATTCTGCTGCACGATTGCTGCGGAACACAATATTAGTATTTTATTAGACCAGCGTTTAAAGTTACATTTTATTTTTCGGGCAAAATTTTACAAATTTGCAAATTTGCGAGAGGATAAAATTCATTAAACACTAACCCAATACAATGTTTTGTCCTTCCAACAGAGTAACATGTATTAATTTAAATTATTTTAAAATTCATTGGTAAAACAACTAAAATGAGTAAAGTAAAACAATGAATTTTATTTAATTTTTTTGTACCATTAATTCCATTATCAAATTTTAAACTAATGAGAATTGAGAAAGTAAAAAATCATAAAAAACCTAACTTTTTCCACAATCGAAATTTAATTCAATTGAATCGTAGTACCCTTTGCCATTTTCAATATTCGAAAGAGGGACATGCGCATTAGTTTGAATTTATTGTTTTTATATAATCAGAGCGAACATGTTTTTGTTGATATTTTTACAAAATACAATCAAATTATTCATAAAATACAATAAAAAAAATTTATTTCAGAGTTTTATAGAATCAAATAAATTGTTTTATTGAGTTCCGCAGCATTCCCGCAACCTCATAAAATTATTACCTGTTTATTTTATTCTATTAAAACTAATAATGCAAATAGTTATGGTTCTAAAAAAACATAAATAAACCTATATTTATAGTTGCTGGATGGATAAAACAATTTATTGGAGAGCATTGAACTCTGAAACAAATTTGTTTGATTGTATTTTGTAATTAATTTGATTGAGTTTTATAAAAAAAACATTTTCGCTCTAATTATACTAAAATAATAAATTTAAACTGATGCATATGTCTCTTTCTCGAATATTATACTATGTATAATTAAATTGAATTAAATTTCCATTGTGAAAAAAATTTGTATTTTTTATGAACTTTTTTTTTGTTTCTCCATTTTCATTAGTAGCTAGGTTAGAACTTTGGTGTTTTCCATTGTAGGTTATTTGATTTTCAAAATACCCAAATAGTTAAATAGGTATTGAAATTGAATAAAATTTATTTAATTGTTTGGAATTAATGGTACGAAAATATAAAATGAAATTCACTGTTTTGTTTTATTCGTTTAAATTGTTTTGTCAAAGAATTTTAAAACAATTCAATATAAATTAATACATTTTACTTTGTCGGAAGGATAAAACGTTGTATTGGCTTCGTGTTTAATGAATTTTATTCTCTCACAAATTTGTAGACTTTTGCTCGAAAAATAAAATATAGCATTAAACATTTACACAATAAATTACTATTATTTCGAATTAGGAGTAAGAACGATAATTTTTTATTTTTGACCCTGTATTTGGAAATGTTACATTTTCTATCTTATTCACTATTCACTAAATTAGTGATATCGTTTTAAATTCTGTTTATTAAACATCAAAATTCGTTTTTTTTCTGTTTTTGGTTTCTTTAAATTTTATTTCGTTCATCCTTGTTGTTTTAAATTACATTATGTGTGTAAGTGTGAGTAAGATGCAACCTGGATTTTCACCCATCCAACAACAAAAATATATCGCAAAGTCCGCAATAGAATCTTAAAATATTTATTAGAATGTAACATGAAATCAGATGAGAAACACTGCTCTAGCTCATACTTTGTTACAGAATTTTGTTATTCAAAACAAAGAAGTATTTTATTTTTTGTTTGGTTGAATTTCGGCATTTCAGGTGCTGCTTATTTTTTGGAACATGTTTTACTTCACATTTATGTTCTTAGCATCATTTCATTAATGATCGCCCGATTTGTCATGTTTTCGAAATTTTGCAAATCAAAGCTTAATCTATCTCTCACACAGTACTGTATATAAACAACTCGAGTTGATGAACGAGAATAGTTCAGTTAAATCATAAGCGATAAAGTGAACAACGATTAAGAAAGTGAAGTGAACATTTTCAATCACTTTTGAATTCTCTAAACTGCCACATAAAAGTCAGAAGAAAAGCAAAATAAAAATATTGTTATCTAGAAAGAGCGTCAACTAGCATCAAGGTTTTTTGTAACTAATTTTGATGGATGTGCCGATTATTATATTAAAAATAACAAATCAACCATAATATCAGAAAAATAAAATAATAACTTCAATGTTATTTTTTATATAAACACAGAAATTGTGTCGATCATAAAAACATGAATTACTTTCTTACATGTATTATGCAAAAAATGACAACAACAAATTCATAATATTCGTATAGAAAAAATATTCTTTCAAGTACAATATTGAGTAGCTAAATAATGATATCATCGACATAAAAACGAAAAATTAAAAATAATTTATGTATCTACACTACAGTGTTTATATCTATCGTACAAGCTATGTAGCAAAATTAAAACAAAAATATCAAAAATAATAGATTATAAGTTGATTTTGATTTCAGCATGAAATTAACATGATTTAAGTGAATTTATTTTCGTATTCATGACCAAAAACAACGATGCTTGTTACTTAAAATTACTAAAATTCTATCAATAAGATAAGGTGTTTGTTTGATTTTTTTTGTATTTCACAGCGGGTAGAAAGTTTTCGACTTTCATAAACAACAAAGTAAAAATTTATATTTTTAAAAAAAGAATGATCAACGTTTACTTATTAAAATCCATATTTATAATTATTTTTCACTTCTTCTCATTATTTTTGCCGCATTGGTTTTGTAAATTTGTACATTTCAGTGGGTTTTGTACTCATTTTCGCAAATAAACAGTTATATCCACAAGTGCTATCCACATTCCACAATATCAACTTTGTACGATTCACCATCAATAGAACCAAGCATATGTTGCCTTTCCTTTCCCTTATCTCTTCTCCTTTCATTTTCCATTTCTCGTTCTCTTTCCCTTTTTCTTTTTCTTTCTCTTTTCATTTTCATTTTCATTTTCCTATTCCGTTTCCTTTTCATTATTCTTTTACTTTTTCTCTTTTTTTATTTTTTCTTTTCCTTTCTCTTTCCTTTTTCCTTTCCCCTCTCGTTTCTCTTCTCGCAAACAAGACTATTGTTTGGAAAGCGCGTTCGCTCTAGTTTATACAGTATACTATTGTTTTTTCCATAACTATGACCAGATTATACCGGTGTTGAGAAATCGATGTCAGTTTCGGAAAACCTTAAAATTTACCGGAATGAATATCGGTATGTTGACTGATTTGTTTGACTTCACTTTTTTGGTAATAGTAACTGATTATAACAATTGTTTTGACTGTCCTAACTATTTTGACTGTTTTATAGGTTTTCACTATTTTAAATGTCAAACAGTTTTGAGTAACATGGCTAACTTGCCCTTTTTTACTCTCATAGTCTCTTCTACAATTTTTTCTTCACCACAATTTTAAATTGTGTGAAGTAATGCAATCTATCGAGAAAAAAAAAATCTTACATACCCCAAATTTTGTTTTTTCTTTTGTTTTGGACCATTCTCTATCTAAATAGCCATTAAAAATTTTGGTGTACGTCTGTGTGTGGATGGGTGGGTGCGTGACATTCCTACATCTTCATAAAACTTTGACAAATGATCCAGGTTCACTTGAAAATGGAAGATCTGGATTCATTTCAAATTTAGACAAAATGGCGGGGAGTCTCCCGAGCACCTTTAAGTTTAAATCTAAAATAACTTTTAATCCCGGATTATGATCTCATGGAAATTTGGTATATAAGGTTTTAGTACTATTTCCAATATTTCTGCATACCGACTTCCCGTTAAAAAGTTTTTCTTTCAGGAGCTTATCCCTACTGTAACCTACAATTAGCGATCGATTTTCATGAAACGTTGGAAAAAGCTTTCAAGTAACATAAGAAAGATTTGATCAGCTTTTGGAGTACATAGGATAAAGAGTTGGGGGTCCACCATACAACAGGTGTTTTTTGCCACAGTGTTTTTTATGTTTTTTGGGAGCATACCACATTCGTTCGTGAATGAATTTTGATGATACTTTGGAAAAAGATGCAAATATGTATGGCAAGGAACTGATTAGTTTTTGAGCGATATTGAACAAAGTGGTGGGGGGTCCCCCGAGAACCTGTTTTTTTGAAAGCTCAATAACATCTGTAAGTGATAATCGAATTGGATGAAACTTGGTACATAAGCATCTAATCTAGTACGGTTCACAACAGTTCTGCATCCCAACTTGCAAAATTTTTTTTTTGCAATTTTTTCCAGTGTCTTTATGCACAGCCTACAATAATGAAGTGATTATGATGAAACTTATGAAAAAGGTTTCAATTAGTGTGAGAAGATAATCATCATCTTTTGGAACACATTGATCAAAGGGGCGGAGGGTCTACCATACAACTGCTGACTTTTCACACTTTGTTTTTAAAGTTTGTTGGGAGCATAAAGACTTCATTCATTAATCAATTTTATTGACACTTTGAAAAAGATGGAGACTTAAATGACAAAGAACTGATTAGTTTTTGGACAATATTGGGATAAGTGGTGGGGGGGTCTCCCAAACACCTGTTTATTGTGTCACCGTTTTATTAATGTTTGTTGGAAGCATACCACATTCGTTCGTGAATGAATTTTGATGAGACTTTGGAAAAAGATGCAAATATGTATGGCAAGGAGCTGATTAGTTTTTGAGCGATAGTGAACAAAGTGGTGTGGGGTCCCCGAGCACCTGTTTTTTTAAATCTTAATAGCACCTGTACCTGATAATTGAATTCAATGAAACTTGGTACATAAGCATTTAGTACGGTTCACAACAGTTCTGCATCAACTTCCGGT
This sequence comes from Diogma glabrata, assembly GCA_963693315.1. Classification (NCBI taxonomy): domain Eukaryota; kingdom Metazoa; phylum Arthropoda; class Insecta; order Diptera; family Cylindrotomidae; genus Diogma; species Diogma glabrata. Next base: position 208,628,961 of record OY856186.1, read on the forward strand.
TTGTCACTTCCGGTTAAATTTTTTTTACTTTTTCTCGTACAGGTACAACAGAATTTATGTTTGTTGGTATACTACTGCTTTCTTTAATATTTTATAATTAGAACTACGCGAAATCTATAACATTGGTTAGTCTTTATTTAAAGTATTTGATGGACATTAACTCACTATATATCCAGAACACTATGTTTCCAGAGCTGTGGTGAAGTCAGCCTATGCATCAGCGTCGCAATATTTTTAGATGCATAATAATGTCTTGATGTTTTGACTGTCTTTACCATATCTCTTTCAATTTTCTTAAATTGCTTGGTTTTCTTGATTGTACTAACTAATACGACCTCCTGCATTTATTTGCGTTTATGACCACGCCACTGAACTAAAATTGTTGACAAGCGAAACTAAACCCTATTCACACATTTTGTTCCTACAATTATCATTTAATTAAATTATAATCTCTATGCTCATCACGTTAGTTGAAATTGTTAACGAAAGTCATTTATTTTATATTTTCTACAAACTTTTTTTTCTCTTTTTCTGAACAATTCACTAAAAGAATTTCAAACAATATAATTTTTTTTTTTTAGTTTTCTAACAAAACATTACTTAATAAATCAAATTGTACAAACTTCTATTTCCTTTCCGTGACCAACAAGAAATTTAAATCAGTTTTTTTACAACTTACAAATAAAATAACCTTTTTTTAAAATAATAATCGTAAATGAGTTAGTTCAATGAAAATTTATGAGTTTTATGATATTTATAGTTAAACTTTTTTTTTTAAACATAATTTTTGGTTGATTTACTTCGATGAGCATCGAAACAAGTTGAATGAATTAAGGCTATTTAGTATTGATTCGTACGGTTGTTTATTTATAAAGTTTATTGATCTGATTAAAAATACACTCATTGATTTTTCTGATGAATATTAGTTAATTTTGAACACAAAAGATAATTTAGAATTTCTCAGGAAAATTTGTCATAAAATTAGCAGAACAGAATTAAAAAAGAAGATAATAATTAATTTAAATTAATACAATATTTATTGATTTTACTTTGAATTAATGGTGTAATGATTAAACTGAGCTGACATTAATTTAAACTTTTAAAATAAAAAGATGTTTTATTAAGAACATGCTTCTGTATTATACCAAGAGTTGCATCACAATGCTGGTCGAAATCGGCACTATGTCTTTGTTTTACATATATTTTTTAATGTCGTCAATAAAACGATACAAGTGTTGGTTGGTAGTAAAGGGGTTGGTAAAGCAAATAAGTTCGCTTTTGGTCCAGGAATTTGAAAGTTGATAAGACATCATTTGTTCTGACTTGACACGCATTGTGAAGAGATGATGTATCAGCCACATCTGGCCCGAACTATAATGTTAACAGTCTCGTTAACTGGATATCACTGAACATTATATTCGTCCAACATCTGATTTCGATATAAGAATTTTTCAACTCCATTGAAACGAGCAGTGTAAGTTTCAACCATATTCATTAAACATTGTAATATGCTAGAACAAGAATATTTCACCTTCAAAACCCAAAAAATATTGCTGAATCTGTAATTTACTATTCAAAATTATAAACTATGCTCGACATCAATAACTAGGGTATCTTTATTTATATATATTTATTTGCTTTAAAAAAAATAAACAAAACAATGTTTACTTTAATTCAGAATGAAATAAAAGAAATAAATCAAACTAATCAAATGCATATTACTCTTTCGAATAAAAATCCAAACGTATGCTCTAATTTTATTTTATTTTTAATGGAAAAGTATTTCAAAATTTAGTTTTTTTGTTCATTTTCAAATTATCAAACATTTTTTAAAACAAAATTAAATGAATTTGATTATGTTAAATTGTTCAAAGAAATAAAAGAAACAAATTGATTTTCTTTTCTACCTCTTGCAATTGTTTTTAGTTTCTATGAATTGTTTAAAAAAAACATAACTAAAGTTAAAACATGTAGGAACAAAAGGATTAAAAAAAATATATGTGTTATGTTTCTAATGAATTTTATTCTCTCTATAAAAATATTTCAGATATCCAGTTTGTTCTTTTTCTTTCTACAGTTCGACTATTTTAAAACGAAAGAGAACATTAATTAAATGGTTCTACACTTATTTTTTTTACACTTATTTGTGTAAAGGTATTTCTTTGAAAAATAAATAAATATCTTCTCGAATCTGCTAGATTTGGAACTAGTCGAAATTAACCCTCACCAGGCACGCAATTCCTCTAATGTTCCTGATGGTAATCCACCAAACTGGCACCCAACTGAAGGGACCCTTAAGGGTTATTACTGGGTTCAGTGATACTCTGGAGGAGTCCTTCCAAAAATTTAAAAACTTTAAAATTTAACTTTTGGCTATTAGTATCAATAAAAATTAGGGCTCTGACGACGTGGAACGCAGACTTCCAACCCAAACGCGCAGAAGTGAGGTTATTCTGAACAGCATTTGGACCATTCTTGATGGACAGTCGCTGATAAGTCAATTCCAAAGGAAATATAAAATCTGAACCTATAACTTAATCTACCGTCAGCAATAGAATTAACTTTTAGTTTTATTTCCACCCTTTAATCATTATATCGATTCACGTATTGACCTATAATGGCGAACTCAAATTAATTAAATTGTCTGGTATGTCCAACACCTGTACGATATGCTAAACTGATGTAATCTCTTCCGACGCAAAAGCCCTAATATCCTGCAATCAATTGTTTCACAAAGTCTGCATACTTGATTGATTGCTGGCCAACAATACATGTCATCTTTGTAGATCTAGTTGTAGAAGGACGGGCCTTCAACAATTGCCCAGAGCTGCATTCTCAAACAATTTCTCAATAATTCAACCTCCACCTTAGAGAGTACTAATATAAAGCCGAGCTGCGGCAGAGCAGCGTCAGCATTCAGCATAGGACATCGTCATTCGGCTACACAGGTACAAAGTCCGTAATCATCGCCCCCTGGCGACGTCAAACCTCGATCAGCAGTCGCCTTCATCTTGATCTGGTGCAGCAGCTTTATTACATCAGTCGCAGAAAACCATCCAGCAAGACATTGATTGTTAAATGGAACGAATAACTTCATCTTCTCATTCTTTGAAGGCAAATATTGATCCAGCTAATGTCCCTCTGGCACAACCTTAGTTTTCTGGTCCCCTTCCAACAACTTCTCGATATCGACAACATAACGATCAGCACCCTACAACCATTCGTAATTGGAATTTAGTATTCTCCGGCAGACCCGACGGTCTGGACGTGAAAGTTTTTTTATTTAGAGTAGATATGTTGACCGAACTGTGTTTCCAAAATGATTTTGATATAGTTACCCGTAGTCTGTACTAGGGACGGAAAAGTCGATTCCGATTATGCTCGAGAATCGACTTTTCTGCTAAAATAATCAATTATAAGGAATCGATTTTTAATTTTGAAAGTCGATCAAGAATCGATTCTTAGTATTTTGGCGTTGGTGCGCGAAATTAAACAAAAGCTTTCAAACACAGAAGCCGTTAAGCTATGTTCTAATGCTACAAGGCTTTCCGATGTAAAAAACAATATTTGCAGCCCCGCGCGTGCTGTAACTATTGTCGCTATGTGTTCATCACAAGGAATCTTTAAGTCTAAAAACATTTCTTTGTCAGGGTTTGTTTTTATTTATTTATTTATTTATTTATTAAATTAAAAATTATATATACATAAGGCCTAGCCTTTTTTGGTGTACATATATGTAGAAATTATTATAAAGAACAATTTGATAAAATTTCCATAGTATAAACTAATTCATTTAAAGTAAGCTTACTATAGTTCAATTAACTTAATTAAAAAAAGAAAAAAAAAAAAAAAATTTATTTTATATGGGATTCACTTACATATAAACAACAAAGACATCATTAAACGTTCAAAAAAAAAAATTTTTGCTTTTTTTTAAAACTATATCTCTTCCATGCGACAAAGAACATCAAAGCACTTATCCTTAAATTGTTTCAACGATGTAGCAGCCCGTATATCTGGAGAGAGTTTATTGAAAAGAGACAACCCATAAACAAAAAATGATTTATTTTTTGTAGTGGTACGGTTTATAGGTAGTGTAACATGGTTTAGCCTTGAACTTCTTCGATGCCTAAGATTTAACTTATCATATAAATAATTAGGGGTTTTGGTGGTAATTAACTTATATATTGATACACATAGAAGGTAATTTAGATAGCACTTCAAAGAACAACCAAGAAGAGATGTTGTTTTAAAGCGTGAAAGAGAACAAAAACGAGACAAATGGAAGACATATCGAATGCAAGCGTTGAAAGCCCTATGTAACTTGCAAAAACCGCCTGCGCTAAGGTTACCAAGAAGTGATGAACAATAGGTAAATTGTGGCAGTATTAGTGATTTAAACAATTTTTTCCTAAGACTAATCGTTGTGAAAGATGAAGACGGCCATAGACTCTGTAGACAAGAATAAACTTTAGAACAAATTGAGGAGACTTGCACGTTCCAATTTAATTGTGAGTCAAAAATTACACCCAGATTCCGTGAAGATTCAGAAAACGGAATCAATTTATTACCCAGTCGAATAGATGGAGCATGTGTTCTGTGGTAGTGATTATTTGTTATACTAAATAGTATAGATACAGTTTTACAAGCGTTTAGAGCTAAATCATTGCGATACGCCCACTCTAATATACTTTCCAAATCCTGGTTAATTTTAGAGACAATACTCGGTATATTATTCGCTAGTCCGTCTGCGTAAATTTGAACATCATCAGCATATAAATGTATTTTACAAAATTTTAATACCAATGGCAAGTCATTAATATATATTGAAAAAAGCAGGGGACCCAGCACAGAACCTTGAGGTACACCTGAACTAATATATAAGAAATCGGAAATTAGATTGTCCAACGTAACACTTTGACAACGCTTATGTAAATAGGATGATATAAGACGTAGAGCACTCGAGGTAAAATTAAATTTATCAGGCAGTTTTTTTAGTAATATTTTATGATTTACCATATCAAACGCCTTAGAAAAATCTAGTAAAACTAGAATAGAGACTTTTTTCTTATCCAGTGACATTATAATATCGTCTGCAACCTTTAAAAGTGCTGTTTGCGTACTATGCCTCTTGCGGAAACCAGATTGAAAGGTCGACATCAGCTTATAGCGTTTGATGTGTTCATCAATTTGGTTTTTAACAATAATCTCAAAAGCTTTAGAGAGAGCACACAAGATACTAATTGGCCTGAGATCTTTTACAGATTTTGGATTTGATTTTTTAGGAATAGGGATGATCTAGGCTACTTTCCAGATGCTAGGAAATTGGGATGTAGTGAGTATGAAATTAAAATATGGTTATGAAAGGCGCAACTATGGGTAGACAAAGTTTTATAAATTTAAGAGGAATTTCATCAAAGCCTATAGCGTTGGATTTAATGGATTGATAGCATTAACCGTATCAAGCGTGCAAACATTGTAAAATGAAAAGCTATTTTTAGGCAAATTATTGCTGGGTAAATTGTTATTAGGTGTGTACGTATCTGAGTCAATTTGTATTGTACTATTAACACAATTTGAAGCAAACTGTGTATTAATATCATTTGGAGAGAAAGAAATATGTTGCCGGTCATGAGATCTAATTCAGTCCCTTTGATTCGTTTCCAAAGTTCTTTCGCTGGCAAATTTGATTAATGAATTTTTCCATATAATCTTTCTTAGCACATTTAGATAAGAAATTAACTCTATTTCGTAGCGATTTGAATGTATTGAAATTTTCCTGATCTCTCGTCCTGATCCATATTCGATAGGCATTGTCTCTAAGAGCCATAGCTGCCCGAATAGAATCATTGAACCAAGGGTTTATTTCCGTTTTAATAACTACTTCTTTAACCGGCACAGTTTCATCGTAAATTTTCTTTATAGTTGTATTAAAGAAATTTAGCAAATCATCAGAATTACTTAAGTTATAAAACTTTTCCCATGGTTGTGATAATATTTTATAAACGACATCATCCATGTTGATATTTCTATAATCTCGAAAACTGTAATTATTGCTAGTCTGAGTAACTTCAATATTGTAGGTACCAAAAACCATATCATGCTTAGAAATACCAGGAACATCAACTTGGTTATATTTTAAGATTTTTGAAGTATCATTTACAATGACAAGATCAAGCAATGATGATGATGTTTTAGTGAAATGTGTTGCACTTTGAGATAGATTTACAAGCCCATACTCAATCAAGAGATCAGTGAAGTCATTAGATATAGGAGTGGACATAAGTAAATTGGTGTTAAAGTCACCAGTAATAATCACATCATTATATTGGGGCAATAAATTATCAAGAATACTATTGAGACCGTTCTAGTGTTAATTTTTTACTATCTGGGTATAAACAACGCCAAAAAGAATTTTCCGGTTTGATATATGAATTTCAAGGAAAATAAACTCTATTCCAGAAACGCAATATTCATGTAAACTTAAGTTTGCTTTACAGCTCAAACCCGTTCCAGATATTTCCACTGATTTTCCTACGACAAAACACTTTATTCCTTTCCGAATATAAACGGCTACACCTCCGCCTCTACGCTTGATTCGATCATTGCGAAACATATTAAATCCTTGTATTTCCACAAGTTTATTATTTATATAGGTTTTAACCATGTTTCAGATACACCTATTGCAATAAGTGGTGCATCCTTCAGAATATTCCGAACTTCATCGATTTTATTAGTGGCTTTGGTATAAATGCTTTGGCTATTAAAATGACAGAAATTAAGGAGATTTAAATTATCCTTAAAAGCAGATCTAAGGACAACGTTGGTTAAGTTCACAGAGTTCAATGAGTTTGATGTTCTTTGAGTCACAATTCTAGTCATGTTTCTGAAGAGAGAGAAGTAGCAAATTTTAAACGAGAACGTGATAAAAAAATTTAGAATGGTTTAGTTTAGTTTTTTCTACAGTCCCTGTATAGTTTTGATGGCGAGTTGGATCGGGAACGAATCATGGGGTGAGTGGAACATTTCAATTCCTTTTTTGAATAAAATGTAATGAATATATTAATCGGATCAGATCCGATCGGATCTTCCGTCTTTTAGGGTCGTTTTCTTGTTAATTTCTTTCACGTGTAATTCTGTAATTTGTACTATTCTGGGGAAATACCTTCTCGTAAGATTGAAGCTAGTCGGAATAAAACCACGCAAGGCCCGCAGTTTCTCTAATGTTCTCGATGGTGATCTACTGTACGGAATACAGTACAAATTTTGTACATTACAAATTTTTCGTTGGCTCATTACGTATTCCTCGTTTAGTCATAAATTATTTAACAATGCGTCAAATGATTTTATGTTAACTGAATTGTTTTGCAATAAAAAAATTGAAAAATGGTATGTTGTGTTAAATACTGGAAGAATCATTGATTATATTCGCAACAGTATATTTTTTTAAGCAAAATAAAATATTCAAGTAGCTTCAAAACTATCCCTGGTTATAAAAACAGGAATTTTGCCAATTGTAACTCAGGGAAATTTCGCTTAAACATTTGATAGCACTAAAATCTTTTAAAAATTTCACACCACCTAAAACTATACTGATATTTAAGCATCTAACTTTAAAAAATATGGAAGCCATTTCTCGAAATGTGAGAAAGAGGTTGAAGTTGTTAACTAACAGGAGGTACTAATTTATGGTTTTGATTCTTAGAAATTAATTTTAAAAAAAAATTTAAAATGCCTGTCGTTCCAGGGAAATTTGTAAACAACTCAAATCTAACACTTGTCCCACGTACATAGGTTTTATTGTAAAGTTATTCTTTGAAGAAATTGGATTTTCAGTCCTACCTAGTTCTTATGTCTGGTATACGTTGATTATTTTTAATATTTTTAAGTATTTGTTTCCAAAAAAATTTAAACTAATTGATTGTAATATGACGCCTAGGTGGGATAGGATTAGAATATTTTTTGAATTTTGAAACAAATTTGAATTTTTGTAATATTTTCTCGAAACGCTAAATGGAGAGGTTTTTGAGTAGTTTGCTGAGTGTATCATCTTTTCACTAAATTATGTTAATTTGTGATGCATTATAATTTTCCGTCAACGTCCGACAATGTTTCGTGTCAGTTTTGTAATAAATTTCTAAACAGAGATAAAATACTTATACTTTAACAAACAGTTTTATGTTTGATATACATCGCTGACTAAAAGTAAAAACAATGTCCTCATAAAAGTTTTTTGCCGAAAACTATATCAAAATCCTCAACCCAGACCGAAGTCTTGATTGATATCTCAGAGATTTGAGATCTCAACTTCATCATATTTTTAGGTTTGGATAATGGAGGTTCACCAAAAAATCTAAGTATCATACGTATTTATTTCCGGTGACATGCATACTTTATCAATTCGAATTTAATTGTGTTATATGGTACTTACATAATTTTAGTATGATAAAAATGTTGTTTTATGTAATTTCGGCAAAATATCCATTAAGTAAATATGCAAAATGTTACCTGAAATTAAAAAATAAAAACATTAGTTTTGTTGGAATTGGTACTTTGTTTTTGTGGACAGACGATTTTATTAAATTAAAGGAATAAGAGGATTTGATTAAGTCTATGGAAACAATGTAAAAAATTTTGAAAATACCTGACATTTTTACAAGTCAACATTAAAAATAATTATCAAACGGATTTGTTTAGTTATGCTTATTAGTTTTTAATTTTTTGAATAGAAATACACAAAATTTTATTTAAAATTTTGGGTCCTTCGAGCCGTATATGCGCTCATTTTTTATACAATGTAATAAAACTTGCAGGTTTAACATATTATTTTAATGTCAGTTAAAAAATAACATATTTCTGAACTTTCAACATAATGACAAGGAAGGACCCAATAAAAACGTTTCCTTAAAAATATTAAAAGTCCTATTATGACGGCGTTCAAAATTATTTTGAGAGTTCAGTTATTTGGATTACAATTCAATAAAATTCAAAGAGTGGCGGCTTCATGAACACTAATGTCATTGTGTTCCGGAGTGGGATTTGAACCTTACTTATTAGTGTCATTATTCGTATCCATTTTTGGCAACCACGCTATAAAACTACGCCACCGAGGCGATGGTATTTCGAAGTTGAAATTACATCATTATTTACTTAATAAAGTTGAGTTTTTCAACCATGTCTAACATTTTTGTTTTTTCAGTTTTCAATTCTAGTGTATTTCTTAGTTTAATAACTCTACGAACACATTTGTTACTGTTTTGCATACTTTAATTCTGTTAGCACTTAAAGAATAACTGTGTGATGTACGAGTTTGGAAGACAATATCTAGCTAGTAGAGATGGCCAGTATCACCGATTTAAATTTTAAATTTTATTTGAATGTATTTTCTATATATATGAAAGACAATGTTTATGTACATTAAACTGGTTTCGAATTTTTAATTCACTAGAGTTGAATTTAAAAAGACGAATAATTGAAAAAAGGTTTTTATATTCTAAATTTAAGAGGAAAATTTGGCAGAGAATATGGGTTGAAACGAATTACAGAAACAGGTTAATTAATAAAATATCTGAAAAAAATATTTTTCATTTTTCCAAGTTTTATTTTAAAAATGCAACTAAAAAATAGCATGTTTCTAATATTTTAACACAACTCCACAATTTCACAAATCCCAGTGGATCCAACAATTTGCCGCATTTTTTCAAAATAGTGGTTTTCACAAAAAATACTTTTACAGTTTGTAATTTGGTTCGAATTTTCTACTTCATTTGAGCCAAATGACATTACTACAATCAAACAAATGATTTTTGAGATATCCCCAATCTATCACTCTAATGCTATAGTTTTCGGTCACACTATATTTTACAATAGGATGAACCGTAAGTTTAGCATTTTATGAAAATTATTTAACCACATTCTATATGAAAAAAAATAAAAATCAAATGGACTTGGTTGGTGGTTTGAGTAAATTCCCACCATTATTTCTTCTAAAAACGTTTAATAACAACGTCGTCTACTCAGTATTTATCATCCAAATTTCAATACATCTTTTCACCACTTACATTTTCTCTTCATCTTTACTTATCGAATTTTTTCTGAATATTAAATAGTTCGATCAATAAATTCAAAGTATATATAAAAGTCGTTGAGTTGAAAAATAAAATAATGTTTACAAAAGACATCATTATCAAAAATTCACGTACGTATTTTTTGTCTTTTTGTTAAAAGAATAAAACAGTTAAGCGAATCCATTTTTGGGGTAGGTATCAAATCAATCGGTCGGTTAAACTATCCTACTTTTCCCTTCAGTCATAAGAAAATAAAAAGTAAAAACCTTACTCAAATCAACTATTACTAAATTTTTGAACAAAATCCTATTTAAATTATATAATTTTTATGTAAATTATTCATGGTTTAATTAAAATATGATTTTCTTTCATTATAATAAAAAAAATTAAATTTTTTAAAAGAAAATGAAAAAAAAAAGAAAAATCTGTGTTTCTGAATAAAATTTCCTTCTTAAAATTATTTTTTTTTTGAACGATAATTTATTTTTGAGCAAACCAAAATTAAGTTCAATTTTCTATGTTTTAATAGAAAGTCTGCAAGAGTACTTCAATTAAAGCTCATTGTGAATGTTTGCTTTTTTGAATATGCATAAAATTTGAATGAATGATAGAAGAATTATACTTAACGATAAGTTTACATTTTATAATAATATTTATTAAGCTTTTTTGTTAGTTTACAAAATTAGTTTGATGATCTTGAAACGATTGTTGGATTGCATATGATTCGTTGAACATATGTATATTATGTATATCAAAACATGGTTATCAACAATAAAATCTATTGGAAATATTTTTTTTATGGATTACACATAAAAGTAGAATATTTTATAAAAACTATTTTAAAACAGTTTTGTTATCGAACTACTGCAATACGATTATCTTATATATATAAAAATCACGTGTCACGATGTTTGTCCGCGATAAACTCCGCAACAACGTAACCAATCTTAATAAAATTGTGTTCAGTGTGTGTATAATAGTCCAACTTGAGAGATAGGATAGTTTTTATTTTGATTAAACGCCTAAAGATTTTTTAATTACGAATTAAATGTTAAATATGGATAGTTCATAAGCAAACTTTCAGATGGCGGCGTAAATTAATTAGTTTACTGTCAAACCTGCTTTATCGACTTTTCAATCATCCATGTAGGGCCCATATAGACTATCATATGTTATTGAGCGATTATTTTGTTCCGGTATTTGCTGCAATGGCACTGCAAAAGGGGGAAAAGAAACGAAATTCAATAAAATTTATATGGGATTTCATACAAAACACAACTTGAATAATTTTAAAAATTATCTATGAAATTTCTCATTTTGCTACAATTAAATAATTTAAATTTCTTTTGGCGCTGCAAAGGGGGGAAAAGAGAATAAATTCAATAAAATTTATATGGGATTTCATTCAAAACACAACTTGAATAATTTTAAAAATTATCTATGAAATTTCTCATTTTACTACAATTAAATAATTTAAGTTTCTTTATGTACTATTACTGACAACTGCTGACAATATTGAGCATCTTATATATATAAAAATCACGTGTCACGATGTTTATCCGCGATAAACTCCGCAACAACGTAACCAATCTTAATAAAATTGTGTTCAGTGTGTGTATAGTGGTCCAACTTGAGAGATAGGATAGTTTTTATTTTGATTAAATTCCTAAATATTTTTTAATTGCGAATTAAATGTTCAATACGGATGGTTCATAAGCCTACTTTCAGATGGCAGCGTAAATCAATTTATTCAATTCATAGTAAACTTCAACATCTGTATAAAGCCGTGCATTCACATACAACAGAAACAGAAACCGAAACTAAAACTGAAAATTTTCAGTTTCTGTTTCTGTTTCTAATTTGGTTGACGGTGGTGAATAATATCAGAAACGGAAACCGAATTTTGTTTGAGTTTGTGAATTTGTTATCCATTATGAATAATAAAATTGAAGAGTAACAATAACAAATAATTTGTATTTATTAAACCTATTTATTAAATTCAAAATTCAAAGCTTTTGTTATCACAATTCAACATAATAATTAATATTATGGACAGTTTCTGGTCATGTGACAGTTTCGGTACTGAAACAATTCAATTTTAATTGTTTCCGTTTCAGACAAAACAGACGCATTTTCCGTTTCTGTTTCTGTTTTCTAAATTCGGTTTCTGTTTCAGTTGCTGTCAAATTTGTATGAAATTCGGTTTCTGTTTCTGTTTCCGTTGTATGTAAATGCCCGGTTTAGGACTATCAGGATTATTAGACTATCAAATATGTTTTAGTAAAGAAAGTTTTGTTTTATTTGATAATAAACGAAAAGCGTATTATGCTAAGTCAAAACCTTTCTTTATTAATCATAGAAGTGTTAGAATGTATCGAAACCTGTAAAAAAAATTAATGTATTGGTTCTTATAAAGTTTGAATAAAAATAATGTGGTTTTCTTTCTTTTCACTTTTCTAAATCAATTTATAAATTAGGATCTGAAAAGAACAAAAAAATTGATGTGAAATATGGTTTTATTAGTGATATTAAATGGCGGTTGTCTACTTATAAATTTGAAAAATTTCTGCAATATTCTGCAATTGCGTATTGAAATATTTATAAAAGATTCAATTAATTTGTAAATAAAATAATTTTGTTTTATTCATTCATATTTGTTTTCAATTTAAATTACTTCATTTTAGAGAAAAGCGTCTTCGTTTTTTTCTATGATGCATCTTTTTTCATCCGCCCAATGAAATATAGTATTTTACTTTTAATAAATCCATTTTGGAGTTTTTTTATTTATTAGGAGTTCTTTTATTAAATGTTAGTTACATTATTGTATATATATATATATATCTTCTTATATATATAAAAATCACGTGTCACGATGTTTGTCCGCGATGAACTCCGCAACAACGTAACCAATCTTAATGAAATTTTGTACAATGTGTGTATGATGGTTCAGCTTGAGAGATAGGATAGTTATTATCTTGATTAAATGCCTAATAATTTTTTAATTGCGAATCAAATGTTAAATATGGATGGTTCATATGCCAACTTTCAGATGGCAGCGTAAATCAATTTATTCAATTGATAGTAAACTTCAACTTCGGATAAGGCCATTATTAGACTATCAAATATGTTTTAGTAAAGAAAGTTTTGTTTTATTTGATAATAAACGAAAAGCATATTATGCTAAGACAAATATGTTACCAAAGATTATTAATAATTTTGTGGAGGTTATTTATTAATTATAGAAGTGTTAGAAAGTATCGAAACCTGTAAAAAAATTATTGTATTGGTTTTCATAAAGTTTGAATAAAAATAAGAGTACAAATTAAAGAAAACAATAATTTAAATTTCTTTATCTATTTTTTAAATTATTCATTGATCTTCAATATTAATTTACAAAAATCAATATCAAATTGAAAAATGCTCTTATTTGTATTGCTAATTAAAATAGAACGATTAGAAGTAAAAAAATTGTCATCAAAACTGGATGAAAAACTAGGTACCGAAGTTTATTTTACAACCTTTACACTCTCCAATTTCATATCATATTTTTTTATTGACCAATATATTTGATAGTGTGATATACGCCTCATAATTTTGGTTAGCCAATAGATGGTGCCGTATTTGTATTTAAAACGTTGTTTTAAAGATAAACTTTTGCAAATACACTACGATGTGCTTTTTCCAATTGTTGTGTATTATTTTTTCAGTAGATATAGGTGATAATTATTTTAATTGTTTTTTTTTTAAATATCGGTTTATGCACGTAGTTTGCTTAGATGTTTTTTTCGTTGAACATAATTTTATGAAATTGAAAAATGAATGTATAATCTGACAAACAATAACATTTATATGATGAAATTATACACATTGGAATTTGACACATGATGTTATAAATTTTAAATTTCCGAAACGCCTTATTGAGTCCACTCTTAAAATATAAAATTTCTTTATTATTATTTCTAATTATTTTTTATTTTATATAATTGAATATATTTCGGGTTATTTGCAACCCATCATCAACAAACGTTTAAAAGTGGTTAGTAAATAAATTAAATAAATTTGAATTTATGTTGCCTTTGTCGATATTAATTGCGTTTATGTCTTTATGAATGTAAAGGGATTCAAAAGCATCCAATTTATTGCTGTCGTGCACTCCTTCTTTAACCTCATATTATCTATTGAAAAATTTAAATAATTATTTTATTTTCCAAAACATGTTTTGCTATTGGGGCTTTATTTGGTTGGTTTGTTTTAATTTATCCAGAATGTTCCTTAAAGTGTTTCTTCAAACACCTACGCGTCTGCCCATATAATATTTTTATAGTAATCACCACAAGATAGTTCATGAACACTGACTTTATCATGTGTTTTATCTTTAGTTGATCCTAACTTATGTTACAACATCATGATGTTACAAATTTTCTCATCTACACCAAATATGTTGTTGGTTTGCAATTGTATGTAAAATATGTTCCTAAAAATAAGTGATGATAGTTGATATTATCGATTATATCGATTTAAAGCTAAAAATAACGAAATGGGAGCCGCACAAATACTATAAAAAAAACATAGCTGATCAAATACGGATGGCAATCATGATGAACAAAATAATTAAAAATGGTGGGACTTAGCTGGCAACACGTATGCAATAGTAATTTGCAAACAGTAACTATACATAAATGAATTAAAGAATTCATTGACGAATTACATATATACTCCTATACCATGTGTTTCATGATCTTGGTACATGCTTCTAGCACTATAAGGATAATTGTTAACCCAATTTAGCATTGTTCCTACAAATTTGAAAAAAATAAAGTATTTTATTTTTATCTCCTCCATTTTATCATGAAATATTGCCCTATGTCGTTTATTATTATGTGAAAGGATTTATTATTTAGTTTTCCATTCTTTAAAAAGAATATAAAAACCAAAAAATAAGAAATTTGCATCCATCATCTTAAAAAACATGATGGTGTGGAACCTAGGTCTTAAAGGGTTTTATGTGTTGTTGTGAGACATATTGTAATTCCAACTGCACAACACATTTAATTAAAAAAATATGTCAAATATTTTGAAGTCGCACAAATTTTTTTTGAAATTTTAGATGAAAAAGATGAACAATTTTAGATGAACAATGTCATTGAAGCTACAATTTTAAATGGAAAATTCAAAGTGGAAGATGTACTGTTGCTACGCATTTCAATATTCCCAACAGATATGGCATTTGAATTCAAACGTTAAGTTTCCAGTGCGAGTCGCTTTTGCAATGACCATCAACAAAGCACAAGGACAATTGCTGCAAGGATGTGGATTAGGTAGATTTGGAGAATCCGTACTTCTTACATCTGTACAACCTTCTGATCCGGAATGCCTTCTGATTTATTCGTGTACGCATCTAGACGGAAAAACCCACTCCCTGTGTCCACAAGCACACGAATAAAGAAAGAGAATTAAAACGACATTTTGAAATTTTTTCCTTATTAAAATAAATAATTGTTGCAATAAAAATGATACAATGTAAATTAGGTACGTTTATTTGGACTGAAACAACTGAAAAAACAACAACAATTGTATTAAATTTTTCGTTGTTTAAAATGCTTCAGTCAAATCGAGCACGGCTGTTATCAAAACGAGTTTTCTTGAATTTCCTTTCTTATGAGATACCGACAATATGCGACGGATATAATGTTAAATAAACAAAAGCTTTACACTATTTGGTGTAAAATAAATAAAGTTTTGAGAGATTTTTAGAGTGATTAAGCTTAAAGTAATTATTTTAATTCACATGAATTATGCAATTTTAAAACATTTTTTATTTTCTCTCAAAAAAACTTCTTTAAACAGTTTTTGTGTGTTTCGTGTCGGGAACAAATACAATTTACAATTGTATAATCACAGATGAAGAATTCAATTTAAATAAATATGAGATAATGAAGTTTCAATTTAGAAATTATCTGAACATGAAAATTAAAATATGTTTCATTGTTGTTCATCCACTGTGGCTGAGTCTGTAAGATGGCTTTCAACTATAATGTCTCTGATGAGTGTGAGTTCAATCCTGACAATAATTACTTATTATCGGGAGTAATACTTTCAATAATTACTTTGAGCAATAATTACTCACAAAATCGCCCGAAAATGAATATTTCATTAATGTTGTCTATATATGGAACATATATGCCAATATAATATATATTGACCGTGTGTAAGATATTAGTTTCGCATTGATTGGCAACAATCAATAATGATTTTAAAATGACTTAGGATGTTTGACTAAATAGAAATATTTCTCATCCTATGAATTCACATCCTATGAATTCTAATCCAAAAACATAATTTTGATTTTTTTTTGCATCACTTTTTCTATTCCTTTTTTGCATAACTTCTTCTATACCTGCATCGAATGTACTGTCGCTATTCTTACTGCCCGTGCTGTCCATAAAATGACATAACGATCAAAATTTTTTGTAACGTTTTTAGTAACCTACCGGTAAAGAAAGCGTATATTAAACCGCATGAGCATTGTGAAAATTTGTGATTCCATTTTTGTTCCGTATAATGTTCTATATAGAGACACACCTGAAACCTTACACACCTGAAAACTTATTTGATCGCGTATTTTTTATATATCCTTTGTTTTATATATAATACTATTTTTTTTATATTTTACTGATCAACTAGAGTAGTGATCCTTTTACATTCGTATTTAAAAAAAAATAGATCATTTCTCATTACAACTCTTTGAAATTATTGCTACTACGTCAACAAAATGTATACACACAAACTTTATTTATAGGCGTAGCAAAGCACGCCGGGTCCCGCTAGTGTATTTATAAAACAAACATTTATTTTACTGTAAATATTTTTGTGGAAATTCAATATTTCTGGAATATTTATTCTCGTTCTCGTTAATACTTATATCAGAAAATAGTAAGCGAGTAGTAGTTATTTTTTTAAATGCTACAAATGCAGATATTGTTTAGTGTTTTTAGTACAGTTTTTTAGTTTAGATTTACTACGTTGGGCCATTCATGATGGAGAAAAATTTTACTTATGTTATAACACTATAACTCGAATCATTCATGCGACATGAAAAGCAATAAAATTTTTAATAAACATCGCCTCGCAGTAAGAATTACAATATGTGTCACACTAACATATAAAAATTTGTTAAGACCAAAGTCCCACGACACCATGCGTTCACATAATATTGACGAATGCAAATTTTTTGTTTATAAATAAAATTAAGATGTGAAAAGCAAATTTATTAAAAATTTCCAGGAACAAAACTTAAGCTGGTCGATAAGAGTTCAGCTAGTGTAATGGCTAGGGATCACGCTACGCAATGTGTTACTCAAGCCTTGAGGCCCAGATATTGAGCTATATGAAAGATCGAGTACCCAATAGCGTGCCATCATCAAGGAATATGCCATTACTAAGATTAAGGGTGCTACCGCTGACAATAGAGTTCATCTGCCAGCGCCCCTAACATATTCCTTTGACTATTGACATCTCACTGCTATTGCCAGTGGTATATGGTAGATCAAAAATTAAAATAAATTACGAATCAATGAATGCGTACTAAGAGAACTAAAGGTTTCGAATCGTGAGTTTAAATGGAGAAACACAGATGATTATAGATGAGAAAAGTCATCTATAATCATCTATGATTATAGATGAGAAAAATAAGATTTCATACAAAAAATAGAAGAATAGCAGAAATTTTCGATAGAAAATTTTGCTGAATAGCCCTCATTATATTATAGTTAACAGACCCTCATTCCTTTCATTTGATGCTACCACATATTTTATACTTCGGGAGGCGCCTATCCTTGGCGACTCCGACAACTTTTTTATCTGCCATTTTCCTCGATTCGACCGCTTTCTCGCTCGGAACAAAATCCGAAACATGGCGATTTCTGGAGGTCTGGGGGGTGGAAATTTGTTTTATAAAACGACGGTTAGCTTGCCCGATAAAAATTTGTCTGCTATTGTCGAGTCCGACAATTGACATTGTCACGACCAACATAAATCTGTTCAGTAGACATTTTCTTTTAAAATCTAAAAACAAACAGTCATCACATTAATCATACCTTCATTCCGTACTTTAAAACAACTTAGATTATTTCATAAATAATATCTGACCGTATACAACGTTTCACTGTTTAAATAAATTTATCTTTTAGATTATTACTTCATAATATATATCTTTCGTTCCAACTCAATTAATGGATATTATATTGCGGTGTATAAAAAACTGCAAGCAATTCTTGATTTATTTTTTTTTTTAATGAGTAACAAATATATTTTTTTTGGTTAAACAGATAACGCGAAGTACAGTTTATTTGATTCTGCGCAGGCGTGTTAATCTTGTCATTATTAATAAGGTGCTTAATTTTGTGAAGTTTTGGCTAAAAGATGTTCTGAAAAAGTGTTAAACTGTTAGTTAGCTTTGTGAGAAAATATTTGTTATTCGTTTTTTCATTCTTTTAAATCTCTATGACGAAATTTAATACTATAATCGATTTATGGTCGCTAATGGGTCACATTTACATCTAAGGTGAGATTTTAAGATTGTAGAAATTTGAGATTTGATTGATTGATTGAAGTAACTTTAAACCGATTAGGTTAAACAGATAACGCGAAGTACAGTTTATTTGATTCTGCGCAGGCGTGTTGATCTTGTCATTATTAATAAGGTACTTAATTTTGTGAAGTTTTGGCTAAAAGATGTTCGCAATATTAATTATTGATTAAATTTTGAAGGACCTTATTGTTATGATTTGATGGTTTGAGACGGTTTGTTTGAATAATTTTCCTCTGTTTGTTTCTTTTGATTTTTCTTACGGCGGATTTTCAATGTATGGGTAATGGTTGTTTGAAAAATGAGACAATTAAACACAACGATGAGATAAATGGATTTCTTTTTTTTCAAAATGAAGTCGTTCTGCGAAACTATTTTGATTATAATTTTCAGTTAAAGTTTTAACTTCGAGGAAAATTCTTAGATAATTAATTAAGTTCTAGTATGGCATCGGAACGGATATTTACATTTTTAATAAATTTTGATAAAAATGTCATTAATTATAAATGATAGAATTATTTAGTTTTCTGAGGTTTGGATCTTAAAATGATAAATTGCATTAAATTGACTTAGAGATTTTCCTGGGCCAAAGGTCATGTGTTGAATTTTTTTTCATATCTGTATTCCCGGTATAAACAAAATACCTGTTTATTACAAAATTTTGGCATGTTTGGGTTGTCGGTACTAGCAGACAAAGTTTTGTCGGACAAGGTTACCCTCGTTTTCTTAAACAAATTTCCCCTCCCATTAATAAAAACCAAAATTGTGTTAATAAATTTACAAGACCACAGGAAATCGCGATGTTGCCATGTTGAAAAAGCGGTCGAATCAAGGAAAATGGCAGATAAAAAAAACTGTTGGAGTCATCAAGGATAGGCGCCTCACGAAGTATAAAATACTTAGTAATAATAAAATGAAAGGGGCGAGGGACTGATGACATTTTTTACTATTTTTAAGCGTATTTCTCTCGAAACTACTTTGTACGAGTTACTCGACATGATATCTCAAGTTATACTTTAACGATTCACTTGAAATTTGGTGGGAATCTTTGTTTGTCCCTCGATCCTTGGATTATAGTAAAAAAATTATTTTAATATTTTTAAAAACACGGAGGTAAACTAATGCAGAATTTTCGATTTTTTTGGTTTTAGGATACTACAAGGGCTGATACCAACCACGTCGAGCACGACGCACTAGCCTTTAACTTTTCGAATTTTTGATTTTTTTTGGTGACGGTTTTTGTATTCTTAAAATGTCAATAAACATTCTGAAAAAATGAATAATAAAAATTTGGAGGGGCTGAAATCTCACAGCTCTGAGATATCAAGACTTCTGGGTTAAGGATTTGTATATAGTTTTCGGCAAAATACTTTTATGAGGACATGGTTTTTAGTTTTGGGCACGATGTATATCAAACATCGCTCTTTGTTAAAGTACAAGTATTTTTTATCTCTGTTTAAAAATTTATTACAAAACTAACACGAAACATCAATACGTTGCCGGAAAATTATAATCAAAATTCCAAAAATATTGTTAAATTAATAAAATCAAACTTTTTCAAAATTCTAAAAATATTCCAAAAATTAGAATAAAATCAAATATTTAAATTTTTTCTAAATTCCAATAATATTTCGAAAATTCTTAAAAGATCAAACTTTTTCCAAAATTCTAAAAATATTGCAAAAATTATTACAAAATCAAATATTGAAAATTTTTTCAAAATTCCAAAAATTATAATAAAATCAAAAATTAAAAATTTTTCAAAATTCTAAAAATATTCAAAAAATTCTTACAAAATCAAAAATTAAAACTTTTGGCGAAATTCTAAAAATATTGCAAAAATTATTACAAAATCAACAATACAAACTTTTTCAAAATTCCAAAAATATTTCAAAAAATATAACAAATTCAAAAATTTCCATGTCCAATTTCATTTTCAATTACATTTAGGTACGTCATAAAAACAGCTACATTTTTTTCCAAAAAATTGGCTAAAAACATAAATGAAATCATTTTTTGACACACTTGACATTATTTTTTGACAAACTTATAATGCAATAATTCACTATAATAATAATAAAATATCATGTCATACAAAATATTAATTTTATTTTTTTCTAACGAAATTGGGTAAAAATAAATAAAAATCTTTCTTTTGACACGCTTGACAACATTTTTTGACAAACTTATAATGCCATAATTCTCAATAATAATAATAAAATTTTATTTCAAACAAACAATTTTATTTTTTTCCAAAAAATTGGGTAAAAAAATAAATAAAAATCTTTTGACACACTTGACAACATTTTTTTGACAAACTTATAAAGCAATAATTCTCAATAATAATAATAAAACTTCATTTCAAACAAACAATTAATTTTATTTTTTTTCCAAAAAATTGGGTAAAAAAATAAATAAAAATCTTTCTTTTGACACACTTGACAACATTTTTTTGACGAACTTATAATGCAATAATCTAGTTTTTGATCTCACATACCAATCCCGACCATCAAGATTTCTCCAAATTTAATGTTCCTACTCGTAATCACTTAAAATGAACGTTTTTTAAGCCAAAAATATGAAAATTTGCTGTTTTTGACACACTTAATGATTTTATTGACACACTTCCGGTACAGTTATCGAACACAGCGTCATTTTGGACCTGTCCCTTGTGAATACCTATTTTTAGAAAAATTTTTTTTGAAATCCCTCCAGCGGTTTTCCCTGCAGCGTAGGTAATGATGGACGGACGGTCGGACGGACGGCCGGACGGACGGTAATGACGGACGGTAATGACGGACGGACGGACGGCCGGCCGGCCGACAGACAGACATACATTTGTTTTTGCTGTTTTAGAATCAGTAGGTCCTAAAACGTCGAGAAATGCCAAAAAAGTGGGGGTAAGAATTTCACTTTTGGCTCATGAATGTAATACTTAGGTCTTTCAGACAGAATTTTTTCATATTACCCTACTGAGTTACATTGAACGAATCCGGTTTCTATTGTTTTATAATTTATCCTCCCTCTTTCTATCGACGCTGATAAATTGTCACGATTTAATATTTTTCAATAAATATTTAAGATAACTAACTATATTGGATATACAATCAATAAAATAAAAACACGCGATACCGATACTCCTTGAATATCCCCATCAAAAAATTCCTGATAATCACTTATTTTTTGGGCCGTCATAGTGGCAATGCCCCTTAACAAACGACAATATTGGCAAACTATTATAGCGGTAGAATTCAAGAAGATAAAGAATTTAATGCTATTCAGGTAAGGTATCATGAGTTCCCTTACAAAGGCGTAAACTGGTTCGCCCCATCGGGTTTTACAATCCAGGTTTTCGAGATTGAGGAGCACTAGTCCCATTTCATTTTATTATATAAAAGTAGGTCTGTTATATTTTGTCTTTTTAAGCTCTGATTTGTTATATCCATTTGAAATGAATATAGTTTATATATATCCCACGTGTACAGTAAAGTGATCACTGAGGCAATAAATTAGCTATACATAACAACTACATATAAGTATAAGTAAGTATGGTAACTTTTTTATTAAATTTTTTTAATTTTTTTTAATTTAAGCATTTTGTGCATGAGCTTACCAAACCTTAGAATAAATGCTTTATTTGAAATTATCCATCCCTGATCCGGTTTTGATAGGATAGTTTAAGGCACCACATCTCTAATCCTGTACAAGATTTGAATAGACCCTTTTTTAATGGAAGGGAAGCCGGATCCGACCTAGAGTTGAGCTTTAACATAACGCTAGTAGGAAAGATGGGATGGGATTTTAAACTAAGTATAATAAGTGTAACGAAATAACTATATAGGGTAACTACTAGGAAGGATGCTATGGATAACTTTTTGGGTTCCTAGTTTTTTCAACATTGGATTTTGGTTGGTAACTGAAAAATGAA
>OY856186.1:208651742-208902967 GCA_963693315.1 Diogma glabrata
AGAGAGAGAGAGAGAGAGAGAGAGAGAGAGAGTGAGAGAGAGTGAGAGAGAGAGAGTGAGAGAGAGAGAGAGAGAGAGAGAGAGAGAGAGAGAGAGAGAGAGAGAGAGAGAGAGAGAGAGAGAGAGAGAGAGAGAGAGAGAGAGAGAGAGAGAGAGAGAGAGAGAGAGAGAGAGAGAGAGAGAGAGAGAGAGAGAGAGAGAGAGAAAGTAATGGAATTAATGGATTTCTAACAAGAAATATCTCTTAAATATGAATTGGACCAAGATGAACCTAGCCAAAATATTCACACAAATTTTTGTGCAAACCTATACCAACTTTCAAAATTAATATTTCAAGAACATTCAACAATTAATGTGTTGCGGAAACACCTGACTTTTTGCTGTTTTTTTTTTTCAAAAATAACAATAATAATTTGCATATCTTTCATCCATTATTAGTTTTGATTAGAATATAATAGACAAATTAAGATGTTATTTAATAATTTATTCATATTCAAGATATTAAGTTTGTTCTGTTAATTTTGCGATAAAAGTTCTAACAAAAACGATTCAACCATAAAAAACTGCATTTAATCGTATTTTTATGAATGAATTATTTTGTTTTGATTTAATTTTTTACGCAATCTTTACAAAAAAAAAGTTGTTGAGACAAAAAAAAAGTGAATAAATATAATGACATCACTCGATAGAGTAACGAGCCAACAACAAATAAAATCGTGATGACACCAATACATAATTTTTTACAAACAATTTATTTTTTTTGTCTAAATCAAATAATCTTAAATCGTGACTTTTAAATGAACGTACAAGTAAGAAATAAGCTAAATAAATAGATGGAAATAAGAATATATTATGATGTGTGTGCGTTTGTTGTTCAAAGCTTTCTTCTGTTCAATTCTTTAATTTATTATGAAAGACATAATTTTATTTCTTTCGTTTATCTGTGTTACTGACATATATGGATGTCTGTCTGAAAGTTAAAAAAAAACTACTTGTCAATTTAAAATTAAGTGAAGAAGAAGAAGATGAAGAAAAATGTTTAGAGAAATTAAGCTGAATAAATAATTGAATGTTAATGGAAAAGTTTAAGGGAACATGATCATGTTGGAGCAGAGATTAAATATCACAATTTTTTTCATATATAATAATAATATAGATTTGTTATCCAAACCAACGAAATTCATAAATATTTCAGAACATAATCGATTTGGTGTTAAAAAAAATATATTTTTATATTAATTACAAATCCATGATATCGATTTATAATTAACATTGTTAATTTTATTTTCTAAATTTAACACCAATCATTTACGTAACATACATATCGGTGTTAATTATAATCTCATTTTAACAAATTAACAAAATAATAATTATAGCACGAAAATATTACAAATACCATTTCGGCTTATTATAATACTGTACAAAAAATAATAATAGATGTATAGAAGTCGAATAAAAAATGGATGTAAAAATAACAAATCGTTGCTACATATACACTGGAGTTGGTTACTTATCATGTTGCTTGACATAAATAAATTGGGTATGAGAATTTTTCGATGAAAAATCTTCTTTAATTCACAAGTTACTGTAAATAGAGCGACAAACTATAAAACTATTTAATACCTTTTAGTATTTTTTTTATTAATAACTAAAATTTCTTTAAGAAAAAAACAATTCTGAAAAAGTGTTAAACTGTTAGTTAGCTTTGTTAGAAAATATTTGTTATTCGTTTTTTTCATTCTTTTAAATCTCTATGACGAAATTTAATACTATAATCGATTTATGGTCGCTAATAATTTACATCTAAGGTGAGATTTTAAGATTGTAGAAATTTGAGATTTGATTGATTGATTGAAGTAACTTTAAAAAGATTATCTCGAAAAATTTTGAGTTTCTTTTCGAGGGTCCGATAAGTTCAATTTTCTGATCAAAATAGTACGCTTGGTTGGAACCGCATTGCTGAAGTAACATTGCTGATAGAAGTAAACAAAGTTTCGCTGTTCGTCATAAACCAACTAGATCTGGTTTGGACAGTCTGATTTTTAACAGGATTTGTCTGATTTAAGTCGACTAGGTGCTGTAGTCTCATCTACAGATATAGTAAAAGAATCAACTACATCAAATATCTTGATTAACAGATGGAAGATTTTTTAAATAATTCAGAATAAATTGCCTTTTTCAGCCAATGTAATCCGGCTCAAAGGACCAAAATGTGAGGATATTATTTGCCACAAATAATAAGTTATTATTAAAATGGCCATAATTTCAATATTTATTTTAATTTATTTGTAATATAATTCACACAGTAAAAGTGATACCAACTTGAACATACAAATGTCAACAACAGAACCAACAAATATGACAATTAAAATAATTTGTTTTTCATTTTGTACAATGAACTTTATCTTATTGAGTTAACATGTTTTGAATTTCAAAAAAACTAACACTGAAGTAGCAATTGAGTGTTTGCTTAGACGAGTGAACACCAGTGTTGGAAATTGGTGGAGGAGCTGCGGGAATACGCAACTAATTCTGCGCCTCCGATTATAAATTAACAGCAAAGGGACGTGTTAGCTGAGTCACAGCCGGAGGTCACAACGATGGAAAGCTTTAGGATGGCGAGGAAGGTTGGTTACTTGCGCCATCCCGTGGGAGATGCGATCTTGTCGGGTTTCTTAAACCGTGTAAGGCATTACACACACAGAGAGAGAGAGTGAGAGAGAGAAAGAGGAAGTGGAAAGGATGGACACGGGCAGCCGTGCCTGAATGACGCATATTTGCATGTACTTAATTGCAGACAGCATGAAAGGTCCTGGATTCTCTATTGTTGCGACAGGACGTCCAGGGTAAGCCAAGTGTTCTATCTCCACTTCCATTACCGCATTTTCAACCGAATGATAGATCACCGCGACTAGCCATGTAGTCTCTGACGGAAACTCTGCGGGATTTGAGACATGTAGGTCAAATACAGCAGAGACAAGAACCACACAGAATGACAAGATTTCACCAGCCAAGTCCAAGAATAGAAGATTTTGCACGTGCAACGTTGGGTCCATCTCTAAGAATTTATCGAAGTTATCATAACGCTGTTCCAGCATTACCGTTAGGAGGGTACAGAGAGGAAAGAAGAAACAATTTGAGCTGTTTCGACTCAAATTGGGTACCTTTTTTCACTGGTGATAGCCATTCACTGGATGTCCATTCGAGGAGGGATCGTGTGAGCTGGAATGACCTCACATAAGGTGGTCACGTATCTCGTGCTTAGAGAAGGACTTCTGAGGACCTTTGGTACCTTCACAGATGACAAGGCGGAATTGCGTGGTCTACTAAACCGAAAAAAAAACCAAAAGCAAGCGTTTATGAGTACATTGTAAAAGTTGCAACTCTACGATTCAGTGTTGGAACGTCCGTTCTCGGCAACTGAAATGATGGATATTACCAGGGAACGGCTGAGTGCAGATCTAAAGAATACTACCGTTTTAGCAAACATAATTTCGATGGACGAACTCCTATGCCAGAAGTTCGAAAGATTATAGTCTGCACCAGCTCCAACTAGGTCAATAGGTTTGAAGATCAGCGAACTGTAGCAAATGGATGATTTTGCTGTTGAAACAGAATCTTCTGCATATTTAGAAGCTTCTGATTCCAGACCGATGCGTGTGCTGCAAATGCTCATTATGCCATCAACATCTGCTCAACAGGGTCCATAAACCTCTACAGGCCAGATTATATGCTTTAAATTTTGTGAAATTGGACATCGTCAACCGGACTGTCCGCAAAAACAAATTAAGTTGTATTGTTGGAAGTGTCACAAACCGGTTGTGATATACTGAAATTGTCCAGAGTGTCATCAACAGTGCCCCCAGGTCAACACATACAACAGCCCCGAGGACCCTTATGAAAAATATGACTACACAGATCGAATCAGATTTGACACAATGGAAGAAGGAATAAATATAGCCTTCAGAAGATTGCCTCAATTTAATAAAACTTATTTTCGCCGCCTTTAATGTTGTTATCATTATTGGAGGATGCGTAAAATATTTGCAAAAGCGTGTGTTTTATGTATTAGGGAGCCTCGGCTAAAAGTATTTTAGGACTTTTGCATAATGGAGCCACTATTAGTATTTTGGGAAGAAATTCTTTGGAGCGGTTGAAGTCTGTCGGTATGCCTTATTGTAAGTTTACCTCATTGGCAGTGTTCCTTAATTTGTCGGTGAATTGACACGAGGGCAACCTGATGACATCAAAATGCATGACCTCACCTCTGATCAGCTTCGGGAACTTGAGAGGATCAAGGATTCTCTCCCATTCTTTAAAGTCTCTGGAAAGGCTCTCGGAAAGAATACTTTGGTTAAGCATGTCATCGATGTTGGTGATAATGTTTCTGTTAAACAGAGGAATTACCCCACATCGTCGGCTGTTCAGAATTTTAGCAGTGCTTAGTGCTCGCCAATGGTGTTGGTTCAGAAGAGGTCTGGAAAGAGCAGATTATGTTTAGATCTTGTCGTATCAATTCTCTGACCAAGAAGGACGCTTATCCCTTTCACTTGATCGATTGCCTATTGGGTCTAAATAGCACAATACACATCTCAAGTATAGATTTAAGGGACGCTTTCTGTCAAATTCCTTTGGCAGAAGCATCCAAATATAAAACAGCCTTCAGAGTGCCTGGAGATCATTGTATCAGTTCAAAGTTATGCGTTTTGGACTTAAGTTAATTTGGAAAAGTTAATTTGTTTCAAGGCAAGTGCGTTACCTAGGTTTTCATACATCGTTTTATGGGTATGGCGGAGTGGTACCAGCGATTCATCCCTAACAATGCAAGTGTAATATCTCCAATTATCGATCTATTAAAGAAAGGTCCGAAGCAGTTAAGTTGAACTTTCAAAGTCCAATAAGCTCTAGCCTGTAAGGGGACGGTAGTGTCTTGTATCAAGTTGATAACTATAGGGACAAGTGTCCGATGACCTTCATGTCGAAGAAATTAAATAAAGCTCAACGAAACTATTCGGTTTGAGAGCTTGGGTGTTTTGCGGCAATTCTGAGTGTGAAGAAATTCAGGGCCTATGTTGAGAAATTCATAGCCTGAAGTGGCTTATGCCGCAGAAAGATTTGGGTGGCCGACTGGCTAGGTGAAGCCTAAAGCTCCAGCATATGAACGTTACTTTTATCCAAACCAGAAGAACACTTAAAACACAGTTCCTGATGCTCTATCTCGTCTTTATGACAATATACATGACTTTGCCGCAGCACTATAGCATTACATTAGTGACATAAAGCTTCATGATGAGGGTTATCAACACGAGGACTACATGGACATGATAGCTTAAATCCAATACTTTACAAGCTTTAAGAGTCGATTTAAATCAGCTTTCCATATCAAATTCAGTCTGGTTTGTTCAGAACAATTCAACTTTACTGGTCGAAATGAGTTACTTTGAGTAAGCTGCAAAATGCCAACCAAGAAAGCTTACCAAAATCAACCTAATTATTACCAAATGTAACTTTGAGTAGTACTGAATATACCATTGTTCTCATTGTAGTATATCATATTCTCAACTTGCTGATTTCTTCCTTCCTACAGACATTTTATTCTGCTGATATAATATGCTTACCGTTGATGCTCCTTTCATTCACCAATTATTGAGTGATTCATTCTGACAGACAATTTTGAATGCATTCTGAGGCAATTTAGATCTGAATGATCAGTAATCTTAAACAACCACTTAACCAGGATTAATTAGAAAAATTGATTGAATTATTAAAATTTATACAGAATACAAATTTATGAAATAATTTTAGATGCATTCATTTGACTAAAAACATGGTTTTGTTTGCTGGTATTGCCGTATGTTTAACTTTCGAATTGGCTTAACTTTCAATTTGATAAACTTTATTCCTCAATTACCTTCTGAATTCGACCACCTTTCAACACCTAGATTGTTTCACAACTGAAGAAAAATTCAGTAAACAACATTCCTTAATCAGAATATCCCTCAAAAGTAGAAACTGCATTCGTGCATTGTAGAAATTTTCAGTATATACATACAAGCAGCATCAAAATAATACACTAAATATTTCTATCCATTAATAGTATATTTCTATCCATTTATAGAGCTTAGAACGTTAGTAATTTTCTACGAGTCTAAAAATTTAAAACACGATCGTCATTCTGTGCAAGTTTTACACTATACCAAGGTTGGCAAATATCATGATATTTATATAAATATCAAAATATCCGATATATATATCAGATATATATCCGATATATATCATGTTCTGATATTTATTTTTGAATAAGTTGTTTACCTTAAATATTATTCAAAATATGGCCCTTTTCAGACTTGTGTGCAGTGCAGCGCATCACTTCCTCGTTTCTTACCTCTTTGCCTATAAACTAAATTCAAAAATGGCAACTCCAATTTAGTTTATCGGCAATTTATTAAGCCTATTCGTCCATATCTTCAATTGCACAAGTCCAAATGATGAATACGCTTACTTGCTTTGCTTTGTCTTGTTTATTTGGTCAAATTGCATCATCAATACCTATGCAATATTGTACAACTGGTCCAGTAATGGTCCATTGCTTGCGATCAGCAACGGTAGAGTTCTGGCAACTATAACTGGACCATAAACATCATGTAACTTTATGATGGCTCATACAAGGTTATACAGCTGGTCCAGTAATGGTCAATTACTGCCGACCAGTAATTCAACAATGACCAGGTACTGGCAACCATGGCTCATAGAACTAGCAACTATGACTCGATCATTAACATACTTTTACTTGTTGATAACTTCGGATAATAAATGACTGCCATTCATTTGCCAGAGAGAGCAATAAACTGGCCCAGTAACAGTCCAATAATGATGGTCAGTATTGCAGCAATGACCGAAAACTGGCAAACATGACAGGGTCATAAAAAAAATATCATCATATGTAAATTTAAATAAATTAAATACAAAATATTTAAAATAAAGTAAAAGTGTTCAGAGAAAAAAAATTTAAAACTTCTTATACCAATTTTAACATTGCATATTATCAGTCTTTCAGCATAGATGCGATAATTAAACTATAGGTGAAATTTTTCAAATTATATATTTCTAAAATGGATAACACTCTAGTGTATTTTAACCAAATGACAAAGATCGGCCAATTTATGGTCCAGTGCTGGCTCAATAACAATAGCCAATTGATGTTAACCATTAACGTGCCATTACTTAGCCATTTAAAGTAAACTGAACTAATTATTTTCTATAAACCGTAGATCGGGTGATTCATGGTTCCAGCAATGGCCCAATAACAATAGCCATGTGTTGTTTACCATTCATGGGCTAGTGCTTAACCATTCAAAGGTAACTAAATACTGGCTATTTTCTGTTAACCATAGATCAGCCGATGAATGGTTCTAGTACAGGCCCAATAACAAAAGTCAAGTCCTGTTAACTATTAATGGACTAATGCTTGGTCGTATTTCAAATTCTGGAATACCCTGCTTGGGTAGTCATTCCA
Organism: Diogma glabrata; assembly: GCA_963693315.1. NCBI lineage: Eukaryota > Metazoa > Arthropoda > Insecta > Diptera > Cylindrotomidae > Diogma > Diogma glabrata. The sequence goes on from OY856186.1 coordinate 208,659,259, forward strand.
TCCCACCACACCATTGGTGGTGTATTTCTGAACTAAGAATGAAATACATATTTTGAAAAAGGTGTAGATTCAGTTAAAAGCGCCATTACAAATGGAATGAAGACTGAAATAGTTATATTTAAATAAGAAAATATATGCTTCTTCTCTTTGGTGGCTGTTGTAACGTTTACTTACCTAAAAATCGATGGTCAAGCATAAATTAGCTAAGTGATGACTGATGAGGTGCATTTAAAGCCATTTCTATTCTTCGATAAAGTTTCTTAACTTCTAAAGGTTGCTCTAGTTGAAAATCGACTACCAGTTTTCCAATCAGGGTTTGCCGGACTCTGAAATACGGCCAAGCAAAGGGCCCATTAATGGTAAACAGTACTTTGCTATTGTTATTGGTCCAGTACTAGAACCATTCTTCGGCCGATCTGTGGTTTACAGAATAGAGCCAGTATATAGTTACCTTTGCAATGCTTGGCTATTGTTATTGGGCCATTACTGGAACCATAAATCGGCCGATATTCGGTTTATAGAAAATATCCAGTACACTTTAGTTTAAATGACCAAGCAATGGCTCGTTAATGGCTAACATTTATTTTTATTTATTTATTTATTATTGGTTGGTTTATTATTGGTTGGTCAGTTGGTTAAAATTCACTAGACTAAAATCCATTTGAGAAATACACATTTGAAAAATTTTCATCTTTAGTTTACTATTTGCTTCTCAACTGAAATACTATGATAATATTGAGATGGTTGGTATAAGTTTTATATTGTTTTTCATTAGACATTTTTATTTTATTTTTAATTAGGAAATCAAATACAAATTGTATTTAATTTATTTAAATTTGCCTGTGATAATATTTTATGATTTTTAATGGTCCAGTAACGGCGGCCAGTACTCGGTCGTTGTTGCAATACTGGTCATCATTATTGGTCCGTTACTTGGCCAACTATTCAACCTTGTATGCGCCATTGCTGTTTTTTTTCTCTGGCCAATGAATGGTAGCCATTTATTGTCCGAAGTTATCATCCAGTAAAATTATGTTAATGGCCAAGTCATGGTTACCAGTACTCGGCCATTGCTGCGTTACTGGTTGCCATTAATGGACCATTACTGAACCAGTTGTACAACCTTGTATGGGTTATGCCTACTTTTAACTACAACGGCAATAGTCGTTTTATCTCTTTGAGTTCTGTCTAAAGCGACTGCTATTGTCTTTAGATAACAAAGCATATGTTTAGCATTCATTACAATGTTTGTCATAAGATTAGTTTTGTCAGAATCTATGTCAGCTTTATGGTTTTGGCATAGCTGAACCAGGCTACCTCGATTTGGCATGCGTGTTGCAAGCAGTGGTGCGAATGTTAACAGTTTTTTCAACTTTAGAGTAGGAATAATTAATTATTTATTTTTTTATAAATATCATGATATATATCAGGGAATAAATATCATGATATATATCAATGATATATATCGGATATGTATCATTGATATATATCATGCCAACCTTGCACTATACTTTTTGTACAATCACATTAAAAAAATTAAAAATATTAAAAAAATTAATTAGAAATAATGTAGAAATAATCGTATTAAAATAATTTTGTTAGTCATAGCGAGTGAAATTCATTGAAGTTTGTGGATGAATTTGTTATATTAATTTTTGTTAACGTCTTTCTCTTTCTCAAAAATTACTACATGTTTTTCTCTATATTTCTATTTTCTAATTACATTTATTTTACTTTTTCTTATTTCCCATTTTTTTTTTAAATTTTCTAGCTTTCATATTTTTTATTTTCTATTTTTTCGTTTTGATATTTTCTATATTTGTAATTGTTTTAATCCTCTCAATCCCTGACTTTTTTAAAATTTCAACACTTTTATTTTTATATTATATGTTTATTATACGTTTTTCTACTGAGGAGTTTCTATTTTCAACTTATCACTTTACTCCTCGATTAATTTACAATTCATTTCTTAAAACCATTTCACATTCACATGTGTTTAGATTATCGCAGTCGAATTTGAATTATATCTCGTTCTGCAAAAGTAATTTCTTAAATACAATTTTGCTTAATTTCTCGATTATTCGAGGTACATTTTTTTACTAAGAAAATTAGAGAAATTCTGAGAATAATCGTTGTCATTATTTTGCATGCACATAATTTATTTAATGTTTTTTTTCAACCTCTTTTCTTGGAAACAGTATCATATTATGTTGAACAGTGATTTTAGTTTTGTTGTTGAAATATGGTATAGCAGAGGTTGAGGTTGAATACTGGTTGAATACAAATGTTGAACAGAATTTTTTAAATAGTATATTACTTGATGTCTTATATGTGATAGCTAGATTGAATAAGACATTTAGATGTACAAATCAAACTGTCAAACGTACAAAGTGATGCATTAGACGTTGCGAGCAAAAATAATTGCAACACAAATCAATGAACGTTTCCAGAAATGCACTAACCCATACACGATTCTCTCGTCTAACATAAAACACGAGCAAAATAAAACTGAGTCTTTTTCGAGAACATTATTTTTTAGCACTAACCGATTCTTTGATATTTTGATCATAATTTGCATTTCCTAAAATCACTAGTCTAATTGGAAAACCCAACACAATTTTGATAAATGCCAATATCGCTTCCTGTGTAAATTTACTAATCACAGTTATTCTTGAGATAAACAAGAAAAGAAAAATTAATTAAATCAAAACTGCATAGTATCAGTAAAAAATATATGAACCAAAAACAACAAAGAAGACTAAGAAATACGATATCTTGTGAATCGGAAACATGAATAATCACAGTAATTTAAGAAAGCTGGAGAAAAAAAAATATAATACTAACAAGAAGAATAAGAAAAAAATGATTCCATGAATGAATGAAGATATTTATTTTTGATTTAATTCAATTTTAACCCTTTCTCGTGTAATGTATATTGATATCAAGTCAAATTTTTTTTTTTTTCAAATAAATAAAATAACACATTTTTAACGTTCTAAGTGGTTTATGGTTCGAAGGGAACATCATGGTGAGTTCATAAAAATAATATAATTGTTGAATGTGAATTACAATTTAGATTTTGGGGTGCTGAAATCTATCAAAAGTTCATGATGTTAAACGATCGTAGACTTGTGTTATTTTTATTAATTCTAGTCTGGTTATTTTTTTTAATTGTTTTAAAGACATTCGAATATTTTTGAATTTTCTTAACAGTTTTGTTAATGGAAAACTAATATATTTTTTATGTTTATGTTATTTTTATGATTTTCAGATGTTTCGGAATTTTTTTTTGATTTGTTTGTAATTGTTAGTTTACTAATTGTTTTTCAAGCAACATGTTATAATTTAATGATGATTGATGAGTTCATTTTTGAAACGAAAATATTCAAGCTAAACTTGTTCTTTTGTGGCTTATGCGATGAAAATTGAGAAGTATCTGGTGGGTTGGATTTAGGGGGTTTTAATAACCTGCATCAAGTGTTAGTAACAACAGCGTTGGATCTTGATATTTTAGCTATTTGCACTAACGAATAACGAATTAAAGAATGTATGAACGATAAACAAAGGTTATCTAAAATTGCTAAAAACCGTTGTATGTGACAGTTATTGAACCGTTTTATTTGTATGAACAAAAACTTTTTTGTGAATTTTTTGTCAAACCTAGTTAAACTTATTACACAATGAAAATCATTTTATTGTTTGTTTACATACACTTATTTGACTTGCATTTTGAGTAGTTGGATGTTAGAATCTAGTCATCAACAAAATGCATGCAAATTGTAACAAATTAACCCATTTCCCATGAAGTGATAATGATCATTCTTTATATATGATTATAATTAAAGACATAATATACGTTTATGCAAATACAAACATAATGTATAAATAATACGATAACAATTTAAATGCTGTATTTATTCTATTAGCTAATAGGGCCACTACTAACTGTTGAAAGAATAAAATAATGACGTGAACAACAAATAAACTACAAATAGCTTTATTGTTTAAATTTTTTCTAGCTTTCTTGTTTAAGTCATTTAAAACATTTAAATCGAACAGTAAATTGATGCTAAAATATTCAATGATTAAAAAGAATAATATAAAAACTAAATCAACAATTTTATTTAACACATTTTAACAAAAAATAAACTAAAACTTTTCCTAAACTAAATTCGCACATCAGATTAGTAATAAGTTATATTGTTAATTTAATAATTAACAAAAGTGGGTGCAATATAAACAGTCAGTATAAAAAAATTTCCCGCAAAAACTAATGACATTAAACATTAAATTAATTTATATTAATTATCTAGCTACTTTAGTTTACTAATAAAAATGGCGCAGTTTTATTTGCTAAAGAAAACTAATCAAATACTTAAACATTTTATTTTAGTTAATTAATATGTTTATTTTGGGCGCAGAAAGTATTAGACAGAAGTCTCAAAAATTCTTTAATTATCTTTGTTTATATAGTAAATATTGGTGACGAAATCTAGTACAAATCGAAGAAAGTTAAATGGAATGGAAGAAAGTTAAACGGGAGAATTCGGGTCAGAAATCGGTCAATTTTAATTCCATCAAAACACAGTTGTTGATTATTGCCCGATCAATGATTGAGTTTCACAACGATACTTAAATCAATATTTGTGCGTAACAAGTAGAAGAATTTGAAATCATTAGTATATTGCATATAAACGTTTGGTTTGCAAATCGTTACCAACCCAACCCGTAAATACAACAAAAGTACTCAGAGCTAGTTACCAGAGGTATTTATAAGGAAGTGAAGTAAAATTTGGCGCTAAAGATTTTCATTTAAGGCTTTAAAGCATTTTTTCATCCACGATGAACAAAGGTCTGTACTGTTATGTAAAAATGCCATCAATATCGTAGGGAGTCGTAATATAATGCGAGAGGTTAAGAAAAAATTTATAGGTTGTGACAAGGAATAGTGTGATTGAATGAACTGAAGAATAAACTTATTTCAAGCTGCAAACTTAGTAGCGAGAATATTACAAAGGACATATTGGTGACCCCGAAAGGAAAGTAATTAACTTAATTCAAATTTTTCATTTCTATAGCAATTTTTAATTATAATTATTATTGTTTTTTTTAATTATTATTATTATGCAGTCATTTTTTAAACTGTTATTTAGCATATATTTTAAATTCTATAAAAATTAACATCTGCTATAAACTAACAGACTGATTCTGACATACCCTCACAGATGTAAAAATAGTCAGACGTTTCTCTTAGCTAAGACTAAAACCTCTTAAATGCGATTCTGTATGCAGTCACAACTGTGAGATGTCAAAAAGTAACCTCTTAACGTAAGATCATTAAACGTGGTCATCTTAAGCATCATAATTTAAAGTTTCATATTTTTTTATTTGTATTCTTGTATAAAAAATTATATTAATAAAGGATAAAATATTAATTATGAATTATTTATGTAATTATTATAAAATTTATAATAATTATCTATATTTTATTTTAGTTTGAATCAAAATTATAAAACAAAATATATATTGATATTGATTTTAAATAAATTGGCGATTGAAAATTTCATATTTGCAATATCAAACTTTGACGTCTCATGTTGTTTTATGAAAATTTTGCAAACTTTATATAAACTTTAAGAAAAAACAATCATTCTTTTCTCACAAATTTATTGCAAAATAAATAATAATTAATATATGGTATAATTTTATATTAATTGTATATAAAATAAAATACATTTTTGATTTTAAGATTGATATTCAATAAAATGGCGGTTGAATATTTTCACAAACAAAAATTATTTATATCTTAAAAAATTTTCTAAAACATAAACTTGATTTTTATAAAAAAATTTTATATAATATACCATAATTCTTATAATAATTTATATGGTATTGTCATTTGTATTTAAATTATTTAAAAAGAAAATATGACATTTTATAATAATTTTGTTTATAAAAATAGCCGTTTGAAAGATCTCCAAAATATATTTGTAGTTATTATGAGGTTTTTTATGACAACGTTCACAGAATCGCAATTAAGATATTCCTCTTAAAAAAATTGTCATAACAAAAATAATCATAGCTAAGACCTCTTAACTCAGAACCAGCCTGTTAATAAGGCGTGTTGAGTGGCCTAATGGTAGCACGCTAGACTTCAAACTCGGAGGACGCGGGTTCAACTCGCATCTAGCTAAAATTGTTTTTAAGCAAAACATTAACAACCATCAACATACCGGTTTCCAATTAAACGATAGTCAACTAAAATATAGTTAATAAAATGCAAAACTATAGGCTGATCACCCATAAAAAACTAATCGATTAAATTAAGTCTTCAAGTGAATTTCGACCATAAAATTTAGTGGATTGATGAAATTAATACAGATGAGGGGTACTTGTTGACAGCCTACGTTCCTATTTGGAACATATACGGCAAAAATTATTAAATTAATTAATAATTAAAACCCTACTAACACATTCATTATTTTTTTACATTCACAATAGGATTATTGCTATCTGCTGACTGTTACGAAGCTGTTGTCCCGGTAAAAATTCATTTGTCCGAAAAACTTTCTTTTGCATGAATCAATGCGATCAATACAACTTATCGTCTTTTTGGTCATATCTTTCTCAACCCTGTTTACAATGACTTTGTTTACATCGATTGCTGTCTCATTTTGATATGTTGTTGATTTTTTATTTTTTTGTTATAGGTACGTGAACATTTTGTATTAAGAAGACAGTTCCATGATAATATTCAAACTAGAGGTTTATACTTTGAAATGTAATTTTTTTTTAAATTCTAAACAAATGTTTTGGGATAATCCAAATATTTTTTGATCATATTTTTATTAAATTCACAGCTTAATTTGAAATAAAATAATTAGTTTTTTGATTAACCATATTAGTTTAATATATAACTAAACTATATTAGTTTAATTCAAAGAAATCAGAAAAATTAAATTTTAATTAGTGAATATAAAACAATTACAACAATTCTTTTTGTTTGTTTTGTTTCTAAAACATCAGTCGATCGGAATAAAATGAAGTTGTCGGTGGGAGTTACTTCTTGGAGTTTTATTTGGTATCATTATTAAAACGCCTAAGTTGATTAATTTTTCTTTTTTAAATAAAATTCTCAAACAAGTGTCGTGTTAGTGAGTATTATAATTTTTTTCTTAAAATTTGGATTGGTTTCATTAAATTTTAATAAGTGAATCGAAGTAAAAGAAAGCTAATCGTTTGTTTTGTCATTCGGTGAGTAAAATTCGGTCAAAACGCCATTAAGGTTTAAACTATTTGTTGTGAATTAAAAAGTTGTACTATAACGAGTAGAAGTGATTGACTATTTAATTGTAAAGAAACCACAGTTTAGCATTTACGGATAGATGTAGATTAAAAAATATATTTTCCTGTGTTTGCTAATTATAAAAGAACTAGGTAAAACCTGACTTTCGAGTTTGGTTGGATTTTTCCTTTTTGTATCAGTCCATACGTGTTTTTTTTTAAAACTAAAAATTAGTGGGATAAATAACCGTAGAACCGGACTTTTATTAAACCTTCGGGCGTGTAAAACCAATTATTTATAGGAATTTGCGTGATAAGTTTTACTACAACTCGGCGACACTAATTTTGGGGTTATATGCCGTTGGCACTTGGCGTAAGTTTGCAAATAACATTACGTATACCACTTGTTACTTTACGCAGAATAACTTTAGAAGTTAATTAATACGAAAAAAACAACAAATTTATTTTTGGATACCCTATGTATTGTATTTGTATTTCGGTTTGTTAGACCATCTTTATTCTATTCAATGCTCCTGAAGATGGTCTAACAAACCGAAATATATATAGAGTATCCAAAAATTAACTTAGTGTTTTTTTTTTTGTATTAATTAACTTCTGAAGGTATTCTGCGTAAGTAACAAGTGCTATACATAATGTTAAATATTTAATCTTTTTTAAATGTAATAATGGTAGTTAAATTGGTGTGTCTGTGGTGATCTCGGTTTCTTCGTTCCTTGAGGTCGTCAGAGTTCCTGCTCTTTGTCTTCGCTTATTTAATTCCGTTTACACAGTCTCATTTGCATGCATATCTGATTATTTGTACTGAACTGGGAGAAATTGCTTCTCGGACACACATGGCTGAAGCTCGCCGGAACAAAACGCTTGGCATGCAGTCCTCCGATTGCTTCCTGATAGTAACATCACTAGCAGGTCCCGTGTTCATTACACCTCTTATCGCAATTATGCTTAAAAAAAACGTTTTCACAACACGAACTCAATGACAAAATTGCAAATGCTGTAGCAGAAGCTACAACAAATTTAAGATTTAATTTCATTAATTTTTAACGATGAACACTTGTAAAAGCAAGGCCTACAAATTCTAATAACGACACTGACATTAATATTATAGGTTTTAGACCTTTACATTTTTGGCATATACTAAACATGATTTATGATTTCTCACACTTGAACACTAGAATTAGGCGAATTCGATTTTTCGATCGATTTTTTAGCATATGCCGACAATATACTCCATTTCCTAATGGTGTAATAGAACATGCTAATCTAACACGGCTAGGAAAATTAAAAATGACCAAATTTGCCTCTTGCGTCGTTGGCGATAGATCTCGGCGATTAATGCAAGTGTTGCAATAAGTCATTATGAAGGAGTTTAAACCTATAAATATTTATAATATAATAATATATAAATAATAATAATATATATAATAATATAAAATATATAAATATTTGATTTCGAATTAAAAATATAAATATTTTTTTTTGTTGTTCTTCGTTAACGTGATATTGTAAGACATTAATATCACTGATACGGGGGTGTATGTGGCGTAACGTCAGTCGCATAATTTATTTAACTTACAAATCAAATGCATCAAATTAATTTTTAAGTCAAGGAACTTAAGAAATAGTGCAGTTATTAAATTTTCAAACTACTCAACTATTACTAAAAATAATAAATTCATTGTTTCGTTTTTCTAAAATTGTAAAATGCATTTAATTAAAAATAAAACTAAAACCACATCACTTCATACATAGTATTATACGAAATAACAATATTAACACAACTTAGGTTAGCTAACGCAAATGTTTTGTAAACAGAGTTAATTTGCATATCTCTCTCCTAAGCTACTCATCCTTTCACCAAAAACAAACAATATTATATAATTATATGTTTTTATTAAAAATCGGATATCCTGTTATTAAAATATCAATAACAAAAATCACAGATATTGAACAAAACATGGATGAGGCGTTAGGAAATTCAGACGAAACCACTAAATACAATATATACATAGTTTATGAGTTTGTAATAATTTTGTTCTTGTAAATTTTCAAAATTTTCATGTTTTCCCAACGAACAAAATGAAAAAAAAAACAATTTGTGGCTAGTTGCTAAAAGGAAAATTTATCTGACAAGAGTAATAATAATATAATTATTTAGAGATATTTCTATCCAAGTAGCAGGTTTAATTTTTTGTTTAGGTTTTTTGCGGTTTTTTATTATACAACATCAAATTTTACTATTTTTCCCCTACTTGCTCAACCATAAACTTAAAAATTTCCTACATTACCATTTTAACTTTGAAATTATTCAAATTTTTTTTGGCCAAATGAATCTTATCAAGAAAATAAAAATCTTAATTCCTAAATGTATTTTCACTTAATTAATATAAGAAAAAAAAGAAAATAACTGTTGATGTATTTTGTAATTTGTTGTTTTTAAATAAAAGATAAACTTGTTCAATGAAAATGTAAAAGAAAGAAATAAAAAATAAAAATAAAATAAATAAATACAATAAAAAGTTAATAGAAAAGAATGCAAGTGGGTAAAAGTACGTTAACCTCTTTGACAACACAACATAACATCCGTTGAATTGTAATACAAAAGAAAATAATATTTTTTTCTTTTTCTCTAAGTTTGTAGTATTTTTTTCAAATGTGTTTCAGGGTTTCAACACTATAAAAAAATAAATAATTTTTTTTTAAAAAACGATTTGTAATCGATGTTTAACATATTGTTGGGTGATTAATAGATTACAATTAGTGTAGGAGTGGAACGGATAGTGAATTTAGAGTGGAATGTGGGAAATTAAAAAACATAGATTAACACGCATCGGTTAAAATACTTCAATAGCTGCGATTATAAAGTTGACCAAACGTGCTCCTTTCGACAATACAGTACTCTTTCGAGAGATTTGAAACTCCTCATGTTTTCTGTACCCCTTTTAGGATTGTATTCCTTGTACTGTGATTTGATTTTAACTATTAATTTTTAAAACTTCAAACAAAAGACAAAAAAAATAAAATTTCAACTGTAACCTAAATTTTATTTTTTTAAGGGGAGTATTAAGTATACTACATCCAAAAAACAAAATGTTAATAGAAGGAGACGAGATGTTGTGTATGTTTTGATCTTTTTTCAACCACAATTTACCGCTTAAAAATCTTTAAAAGAATAAAACTAAAGCTATTCAACATGCAATTAGAACTTTTATCAATTCAAAAGTAAAAGCTCCGCCTATTTGTCAAAGATTTTGACTTTTTGAATGCAAAAATTGTTTTGCATGCGTTCAGTGTATCATAATAAGAGTCTTGTATCGTTTTATAATAAACTATGACATATGCCAACATTTAGGATAGACCCGTAAGAAGTGCGCGTTGTTGGTTGTTCGGAAATTAGGTTCGTTTTTTTCCAACAGAGCACTTAATGGTTTTTTCCACAGCAAAGTTCACACTTAAGCCCCTTAATCACTAAATATTTTGACAGCTGATGACTGTCAGCCTTGTTTGTGAAAAATTTGATTACCGTAAAGAGCAACATTTTCGACATATGTTATTATTTTACTATCGAAAAGGTAAAAAATCTGTTCAAAGCCGCAGGAGGGGTCGATTTTGATCGATTACGATCAATGTCATCTAAGGGTCTGACTACTCCGCGTACTCTAGTCCCTGTCATTGATATATGAGTTAGCGTTAAATATTGGCATATGTCATATTTTATTGTATGATAAGGTTTTTTGCTTAGTTATCCACTCTTTAACAAAACAAGTAAAAAAAATAAGCCTTTTGATAGATATATGGAAGTACAACAGAAACGATATAAGTCTACAAGTGGTAAAGCGAATATGCGCAATCCACCCGCCCACAAAGCGGCATGTACACGGTATTTGCAGGGACAACACATATATGAATCAAAAACAAATTTTAAAGTACATGTTCAAAACACTTGCGGATTGAACGCTAATCATGACCACGTACAACATCATCTTGAGCACGTCAAACCGAAGATTCTATTCCTTACAGAAACACAAGTTTCTAAAAATTTTCCCTTTATAGAATCGCTTAATTCCCAATTTTTTTACTCCATACCTATTACTCCGTGTTTATAAGTCTTATGTTCGTCCCTGTATGGAGTACTGTTGTCAAGTTTGGGGTGCTGCTTCTGTTTTCATCTTGGCTTTCTTGGATTGTGTTCAAAAGCGGGCTATACGAATTGTGGGTGAACGAGTTTTGACATCAAAACTTGATTCCATACAACATCGTCGCACTGTTGCTGACCTCATTTTTTTTACCAATATCGTCATCAACAGTGCTCAAATGAAATCAGCAGCATCATTCCTCAAACTTCGGCAATCGGCTAGCGCAACCAGTCAAACGGTCAAGATCCCGCGCTGTCATACTGGCAGATCGCAGAAAGACTTCTTTGTCCGAACTGCATACAAATGGAATAGTTTGTCGGAATCTATAGTCTCAGGTGTTTTCAATCCGCAGAGTTTAAAAAAAAGCGTTCATCAGCACCTTAAAGCGCAAGTTGTTGTGGGATCTACGTCTTAAAAGGTATTAATGTGTTGTTGTGACACATATTGTAAACCCTATAACACAACATTTTTTATTTTTAAAAAAATGCCGATCCGCAAGAAAAAAAATTATGCGATGTCTATGGAGGTTTATTGACAGATCGCTAGTGTCAAAAGAAGTTTGCAAAATTTTGATCCAGCAATTTTGATGTTGAAGATGCACCATGTTCTGGAAGGCCAGCTAATATCGACGAAGACACAATAAAGGCATTTATTGATACAAACCGACGAATAACAATACGTGAGATCGTTGTGAGATTACATTTGTCAAATTCGACCGTTCATGATCATTTGAAACGTCTAGGTTTAATCTAAAAGCTCGAAATATGGGTTTCTCATGTTCTTACAGAAAGAATTTTGTGCCATAGCGTTAACGTCTGTAATTTGCTTCTCAAACGTCAAGAAAATGACCCATTTTTAAGCGCATCTTCACTGAAGACGAGAAATGGGTTGTCTAGAACAAGGTTAAACGCGGTAAGATAATGCAGTAAAAAATATGAACCGGCTCAAAGCACCTCGAAAGCCGATATTCATCAATAATAGGTGATGCTATCTGTTTGGATTTGGATTTCAAAGGAATCATTTTTTTAGCTTCTACCAAAGAATACCACGATTGATTTTGAAGTGCACAGTTATCAGCTGGACAAACTCAATGATTCACTTAAACAGAAAAGGTCAGAATTGATCAACAGAAAAGGTGTTGTGTTCCTCCAAGATAATGCTAGACTTCTAGACTCCATAAAAGTATGTCAACTCGTCAAAAACTTTTGCAGCTTGCATAGGATATACCAACCATATTCTCCAGATCTGGCATCTTCTATTTATTATTTGTTCCGGTCTATACAAAATTTTTTGGACGGAAAAACCTTTACTTCAAATGAGGAGGACAAAAATCACCTGGATCTCTTTTTATATAGTAAAGTGTAAAGATCAAAAGTTTCTTGAACGTGGAATGATTGCATGCGTTTGCTACTGCCGGTATGAATGTCGTGTTGTGTGTTTGTTGTCATTCGTTGAGGAGTGTTTCAAATAAAACAAATATTTTATGGCGACGAGATAAACGGACTTCATTTTGTTATGATGATCGGAAAGGTGTATACTGTGTTTCATGTTAAATTCAATGTTGTGTTGTATTTGATTATGCGTTTAAGGAAAATACAGTGCAGTATGCAAATAAAACTAGCCAATAAGATTCGTAGCAATTATGCTAATCCTACTAATCCTCCCCTAGAATAAAACAAATCGTCTACTGAAGCTATCAGAAAACAAAATATTTAACGCTCAAATTTTCGCCCAGTTGTGATCTTCTAGGGATGGACTAAATATGGCTCGTGTTCATTTAATATATTATCTCTGGTAGCACATTCACACTTTTGGTGAATACAAATAATATACTCCTATTTTTACAAATATTTACACAAAACGACCATATATAATCTTGCCACGCTTATGTGAACAACAGTATGGAATGCAAAGAACAACGTTGCAACATTAATTATGACTGGAAAAAAAAATTACGCTGGAATGTAGGGATCGGCTTTTGTTGATTTGGAAGTTTTTTCTAATTTTTTATCTACGCGTAACAATCCTGCATACTTCAGTCCCTACTATTGACAAATGAGTTAGAGCATGCTTTGCCCGAAATCAATCGAGGTCGTTCTGCAAAATCTACAAAAGTTTAAAAAAGGCGTTCATCAACACCTCAGAACGCATGTTGTTGTGAGACCTAGGTCTTAAAAGGTATCTATGTGTTGTTGTCACACATAGGAGGAGAAAGATTCACAACAATAGGGTGGCTCGATAGGGTCTGGCTACTGAAAATTTGCGAATAGTTTTTTTTAACTACTGCAACATATATACCAAAATTTAAGGAAAATCCAAGACAAAAGTGGGCGAAAATTAAATATATTGCTCAGTTATAATCTTAGAATATAATTGCATTTCCTACGCGAGATGGAAATATTTTACGCTATCGCTATAGTTTTCATCCCTTGTAGCAAAATGTATATTTTCAAAAAAAAAATAAATATTAAAAACAATAGTACATTATTTAATTAGGAGCTAAAGTGATACTTTTTGTGTTGAGTCTATAGTTTGACAATTACAGACGATACACAAAAAGTCACTTTAGCTTCGAAATAAATAAGCTATTTTTTCGGCAAACGTTTAAATTTTTTATAAATATGAAATTAATACATCAAAATTTTAATAAATATGAATTTTTATCGTCATAATTACATACTTCCAAAAAAGAGAAAAAAACATTTAAATTTGTATGAATAAAATTTTTTTATCAAAGCAGTCTTTTCAAAATTTCATAATCGCCGCAGGAGGGATCGATTTTGATCGATTATGATCAATGTTGATCTACGGGTCTGACTACCCTGCGTACTCCAGTCCCTGCCATTGACATATGAGTTAGCGTGAGATATCACATACCACTGGCAATGGCAGGAGATGTCATTAGCCAAGATGATATCTTAGGGTGCTGGCGGACGAACTTTAATTAGTCAACGGCAGCACTTCCAGTCTTAGCTGGGCAGCGTTCCGTAGCGGTACCGCTCATTAGCTTTTCCGAAGAATCGAACCAACACGTAGTTATGTGTTGGCTTTGTGCCTCGATTAAGGTGGTGGGCGGTGCGTCTGGGGTGCGCTGCATCAGCTGGATTATTGGCATTTAGTTTTGTTTTGTTTTCTGCAAATTTCTCACAATTTGTTTTTCACTTATTATTTTGTTATTATTTCTTCATCTTATCATGAAATATTGGCATATGTCATATTTTGTAGTATGATAGGATTTTTTACTTAGTTATGCATTTTAAAATAAAACATAAAAAAATAAAATAAACATTTTGATATTATATATGGCAGTACAAGCGAAAAAAAATAAGTCTGCAAGTGATAAAGCAAATTTGCGCAATCCACCCGCCCATAAAGCGGCATGTCCACGGAATTTGCGGGGACAAAACCCCCCAAACCCCCCCCCCCCTTTTATAGAATCACTTAATTCCAAATATAGGCTCGAATCAGCTTTCAAACTCCATCAGGGCGTATGCGCATTCATTCATGAGAGTGTTGCGTACACGCGCTTTCCAAATTTTGAACTACACGGTGACGGCTTCAATACAATTTAAAGATTTGTCTTCCAGAAATGACTTTTTTTACAATAGGTTTATACCGGTCCCCCAACAAACGTAACCCAAACTTTTTTAATATACTGACAAAAATTATGGACGAGATTAGAGCAAAGTCCCCTAATTGTGAAGTTATCGTTACCGGCGACTTCAACGTCCACAACAAATCATGGTTGGAATTCTCCAAATCGACCGACGATGTTGACAATAGTGGAAAACTGGCAGAAATTTTTGCCGCGTCTCAGGGCCTATTCCAAATTGTTAAAAGCCCGACTTTCACTCCCCGTAATGGCGGTGATAATAGTTTTCTACTAGATCTCTATCTTACCACAATGCCAGATATTACGAGTGTCGATGTTGCGAAAGGTAGTATTGGAAATTCTGATCATTATTTAATCTCATCAGTTATCAAAACTGATTTACTTAAAACTACAGCTCCCAAACCACGTAAAATATTTCACTACTCAAAAATGGATAAGAGTGGTCTTCAAAATTTTTTCCATGGTTTCCCTTTCGACCGTCATTGTTTTTACACTGACAATGTAAATGTTTCTGCTCAAAACTTTACAGAAACCATCCAATTTGCTATCAATAAATTTGTCCCTTTCTACATAGTAAAACCCAAACAAAAATACTTGCATTCGAAAGCTGCCAAAACGGCACTTAGAAACAAACGTAGATCATTTAATATTTGGATTCATAACAAAACTCCCACTAATCGATCCCAATATCTAAAGGCCAACAAAATATCTAATCAGATTATCTCAAACGAAAAGTCCGAAATTGACAGAGCGAAAGCCTCAAAACTTACGTCTATGTCTGTTTCTGACAAGAGTTTCTACAGTGCCGGTAATTCTTTAAATTCTGGTACAAAATTTTCTATTCCCCCTATTATTGATGGTGATTTAATCGTCAATGATCCCGCAAGAAAAGCTAACTTGTTCGCTGAACGCTTTGCTCTGAACTCCACTGTTTTGGAAACTCCTAAAGAAATACTCCAAATCCAGTCTTCAGGAGTTAATATGAATGAACTTCACTTCAAACCCAAAATAGTCGCTAAACTTTTAAAGGGGTTAAACATCAACAAAGCATCAGGAATGGACAATATTCCACCCATTATTTTAAAAACCTTTTCCAAAGAACTTGCACCAACTTTAACTAAAATATTCTACCAATCCTACAAATCTGGTATATTTCCCTCGTGCTGGAAGTTGGCAAATGTCCAGCCCGTCCCCAAAAAGGGACCAAAATCCGATATCTCAAATTATAGGCCAATAGCTTTACTATCGGTCCTATCCAAAGTCTATGAGCATTATATTAATACACATATTTCAAAATTTCTGGAAGAAAATCATTTAATATCCGACAGCCAATACGGTTTTCGAAACAAAAGATCAACTACCGATCTATTAAACTATGTAGCGCATTGTTGGAACAGCATACTTGATAAAGGTGGTGAAACATACGTTATCGCTTTAGACATCTCCAAGGCATTCGATCGAGTCTGGCATGCCAACTTAATCAACAAGCTCGTTGCGTACGGTTTTCATGCCAATGTTGTGAAGCTGATTCAAAATTTTCTATCCGACCGATACATTTCGGTAACCTTAGACGGATATTCTTCTGAGTCTAAACTAATTAACGCTGGTGTACCCCAAGGCTCAGTATTGTCCCCAACCCTATTTTTGATTTATATCAACGAATTGTTGAAAATCACCAGCAACCCAATAAATAGTTTTGCAGATGATAGTACTCTGCACAAGTCGTTCGAGCCCCTTCCTTCAAAAGGTAAAATGCACGAACGAATTAATCCTGCCCGGAGAGACACTGCCATAAACGTGAACAAAGACCTGAATAAAGTCGCCGACTGGGGTGACCAAAACTTTGTCAATTTCAACTCCACCAAAACACAGCTGTTGATTGTTTCCAGATTAAAGACCGAGTTCCCCAAAGATATTTTATTTAGTATGTGTGATGAACCAATAGGTGAATGTAAAAACATTCGTTTATTGGGTGTCACAGTTTCAAATGACCTACTCTGGAACGATCATGTAATGGCGATGGCAAAAAGCGCGTCTAAAAAACTCGGCCTCCTAAATAGATGCAAAAAATTTTTTACTCCATACCAATTGCTCCATGTTTATAAGTCCTATATTCGTCCCTGTATGGAGTACTGCTGTCAAGTTTGGGGTGCTGCTTCTGTTTCCATCTTGGCCCTCTTGGACTCTGTTCAAAAACGAGCTATACGAATTGTGGGTGATCTAACTTTGACATCAAAACTTGATTCCCTAGAACATCGTCGCACTGTTGCTGACCTCGTTGTTTTTTTACAAATATCGTCATCAACAGTGCTCTGATGAAATCAGCAGCATCATGCCTCAAACTTATTCTTACCCCCGTTCCACTCGGCAATCGGCTGCCGCAACCAGTGAAACGGTAAAGATCCCGCGCTGTCATACTGGCAGATCGCAGAGAGACTTCTTTGTCCAAACTGCGTACAAATGGAATATTTTGCCGGAACACTTATTCTCAGGTGGCTTCAACCCACAGATGTTTAAAAAAAGCGTTAATCTACACCTCAGAACGCCAGTTGTTGTGGGACCCAGGTCTAGACCTAGGTCTTAAAAGGTATTTATGTGTTGTTGTGACACATATTCTAAACCCTATTACACAACACATTTTATTAAAAAAAAAAAAAAAAAAAAAAATAATCGAATTGAAATAGTTGTTATTTTGTTGTCATAGTTATACAATAATTTAAAATTTCATTATCTAATGAAACTGTTTGTTATGTTTTGTTGTCATAGTAACATACAATAATTCAAAATATCATAATCCAATGAGAATCAACTTATTTTTTGCTGTCATAGTTATACAATTTGTTTAAAAAATCAAAAAATAACAAAAAAACAATTGCTACTTTACAGCCACCGTAGTTTAAAGTAAAAATGGCGTTACTTTTGCAGCCGCAGTAAAAAAAAGTAAGACTTTAACTAACTCCCTAGCGGCAGTAAAGTTAAACTTTACAGCCGTTTGCCGAAAAATATAATTTTACAAAAAAATATTTCAACGAAAAGTATTGGTTTGAATTTTGTATAAAGTTCAAAATATGTGTTAGACCCCTGAGTTAGAGTAAGATATCACATATTACTGGAAATCGCAGTGAGATATCACTAGCCAAGGTGATATCTTTGGAATGCTGGCAATGCTGGAACGGTAATACTTTCAATCTTGGAACTTTCAACCAGCCCTCATACAACTCTACATTTGGGCTTTGATCATTGAGAAAATCAGTGCGTCACATGATCAACGACTATGCCACTTGCTGTGTTATTGATAACCCTATTGGTAACCCTTAGTTTTGTTTTTCAATTTTTTAAAAAAAAATTTACTTTATTTAATTTTTGTTTCCTCAATTCTATCATAAAATATTGGCAGTTATCCAGTTATTGCTTAGTTATCCATTCTTTAAAAAAACAATAAAAAAACAACAGATTACAAAATTTACGTCAGAACGCATGTAGTTATATGGGGTCTACGTCTAGGTCTTAAAATGTTTTTATGTGTTGTTGTGACACATTTTGTAATTGCAACACATTTTAAAAAAAACACAATACATAGTTATTTAAGTTCTAGTTCATGAATCGACCGCTACGAGACCTTCTTAAATTTATTTTTTTTTGTGTAAAGTTTTTAATTTTGGATTACTTTAAGTCTAATTTTAGTGCATCGTGCTTTACACGAGTAGAACCCTTTGGTATCCGTGTTTAGTATCTGTAATCTGCAAAATAAATTTTTCGAAGTGAGTCCAGAAAGTACCCACATACCGGTCTTTTGTTTAACATATGAACGAATAATTGTTTTTTCATTTTGGTTTAGCTCCGGAGTCCGGACGTCATCGGTCAAAAATTCGAAAACTATTAATGGACTCGCTGAAATACCTTTCAACCTGGTTGAGTGAAGTATTCTATGATAAGATATACTTTTAAGGTTAGATGTGTTTAATTTTGAGTTTTAGTGAAAACCGTTACAGCACTTTAAGTCCAGTAACCAGACTATTATCGGTTAAGTCCAGTAACCAGACTATTATCTTACATAAATCAACGAAACCCATTTTTGCAGATTTTACACGAGTGTGACAACTAAAAGATATTTTGACAGTCATCCGATCCGGCATTATGCCGCTTCCCTGTCATTTTAGACCTGCTTTTAATGATTTTTGGATAGGAAGCCTGGGTTATATTAAATCTCTGAAAAAATAACATAATTAATGGATATTTCAGTCAGCTAGATAAGCAACCAAAATCCCAAACAGCTGTATTCAAAACTCATTTCCTACGACTATCAAATTATTTTGTCACCTTCCAAGAATAGAACATAACGGTTCAAGAGCAACTATTTATATCTACCCATAATTAAAAAAAAACAAAAATTGAAAAATCCAACTATTAAAAAAATTTTACAATAAATACTTCCATCAATTTAAATTATTTTCCACTCGCAAACCCACCAACAAGACCAAAAAACCTTCACCAAACAATTCATTATCAAAGAATAACTGTTACATCTCAATCATTTCATATCCATTATATTTTCACTATCAAAACCAAATACACAAAAAAAAACAACTCATCAGGAACACAAACATAAGCAAACGAAAAATCCCTAACAAAATTATATTTTCTTATTTACAGCGAAAAAAAATATTTTTTATTTCTAAATTATTTAAATTAAATTTTTTTTAGTCGATTGTGTGTTGAAATCGTTGAAATAGATTTTGTTGTTAAGAAAATAGAAAAGTTTCAAGAATTTCTTTCTTCTAATTTCTATAATTTAAAAAAAAATTATATATTGTACAACAACAATAAAATAAAATTCCTAGGGGAGATGAAAAATAATAAAAATATAATAAATATTTAAAATAATATTTTTTTTTGAAATATTAAAACTTTTCTTAATGTAAGTATATCTTTAAATTTAATGTAATTATACAAAGAAAAGGAAAACAATTGAGAAGTTAATTTTCCGAAAGATTGTTTATTAATATTGAAAATAAGAACAAAATTTTAAAATCTTATAACAATCGTTTATATCTAACGAAACGTAAACAATTTTTAATTGTTACAAATTATGGCAAAAATTTAATTCAAACAAAAAATTATATTGATTTAAGAGGGGGAGTTAGGTTGTGCTAAAAAATTATACTTAATTAATAAAATCGAATTGATGGAAAAAGTTTTAATTGAAAGTTATACTTATCTATATGAAATTCTTGGATTGAGTATTACCTGAAAGTAAAAGAAAATCCATAATTATAATTTAATTGTAGAAATTCTATTAGAATATATTTATAATTTTTATAAAAATTGTAAACAAACCCTTTCGCCTAAAAGGTTTTAAATTATTTTGTTTATTTTTAGTTTTTGGCATTTTCTTTGTCATAATTTTTTCTACATTTTTAAGTTGTTGTTTTGTTTACATTTGTTATTTTTATACTTTTCATATTTTTTCCTATTAATATATTTTGCTTGCTAGGAGCAAAATTAAAATGGAATCAAATAACTGAAGAATTTTAAGAGAGAATCAGATTGAATCGTGACAAGGTATGGTCGACGTTCGCATTATTTTGTTGGCAATACATTTGGATGGTCGGTAAATACGATACCTCCTAAGTTTATGCACCACTTTTTATCTCATAACATCGAACCTTTTTTCTTGGAGTTTTAACACATTTTTTATCCTCTTGAACCCTAAAAAAATAGGAGTGTGAAATTTTGTTCCAGCCAATTCTCGGACGTCTTTTGACACCCCAATGCATCATCCCATTCAGCCTAGGTATGTTCAAATACTTTATTTTTCTTGAAACCAGCTCTGGGTAGCTTTATTACCCTTCAGATAGGTTTATTCAATCTTATAACAAATTTAAAAAAATTGAATTTCAATAAAACAAAAATTTTAAAGCACTTTTCTTTTGGAAGTTAAAAGAAAGATACAAAATAAACGCGCGCATAGATCAAACCATACACAAGACGTAAAGAAGGTAGTTGGGTTTTCAAAATGTGCTAGATGTTTAGCATACCAAAGATAACTACGACCAAAGATATGGCTGCGCATTATAACACTCGGAGTCGTGAGGTATAAAATAAGTGGGCAATAAATAAAAGTAGAATCAAAAGGAGGTAAAATTTGACTTCCGAAAACTATACTCAAGAAGTTTGAGTCGTTCGAGTCATTTTGCCAAAGAAGAACAATATTTTTTTAATAAAAAAATTAGGAATTACAACATGTTCACAGTAACACATAAATTTTCTCAAGAGCTCAAATAAAATATTTTATTGGAATTAAATCATGCAATGGACAATAATTTGATTTATACTTCACTTTTCATATAAATAATTAAAAGCGTATACAAATTATTCAAAAACATAATAAATAAACACTGAAACGCTATTTCACTAAAAAACGTCAACACGTAATTACGTTCGCCACATACACCCCTTTATCAGTGACACTGATATTTAAATTATATTTTAAACTCAAATTATTTTATTTTTATATTTAAAACTCTACAATATCATAACATGTTATTTATAAAAAGTGTAGCGTAATAGGAATTATAAAGTAATAGGAATAGGAGTTGGTTGCGTAATAGGAATTATAAGACAACATGGGTTAATTTTTTTTTAATTTGGCCATAAAGAATGGATAACTAAGCCGTGAGTGCTCACGTTGACTTAATAGAGTTTATCTGCAAGTGACTACTCCTAATATATTACCTTGGATAGTGATATTGCCTGTGATATGTGATATCTCATATCAACTCATATCTCAATGGAAAGGATTAAGGTACTAGGGATTCTAGCAACCGTAGATCAAAAACTAACAAAAAATATCAAATAAACAAAAATTGATCCATCCATGCGTATAAATTCCTAAAGTTTTTGGAACAATTGAAAATCTCTTGTAAGAGAAGAGCCCATAGGACAAAAGATAAACAAATTAATATATGTGATGCTCCTTCAAAACCCAAACACTTAGCGTGGATGTACAAGAAAGTAAAAACTACATCTAAACCACCATAGAAAAATCGATTATAATAAAAGTAAAAGCATCCTACAAATAAACATTTTGTTTCCAAAGATTTCATAACACCATTTGCAAAATAAAACTAATCTAATAAGACTTCAACTCTGCTGAACGACCAAACTACTAATATAGAAGAACAAGCATCTTGAGAAAAAAATTATCCACAAAAAAACGTATGTACTTTCAACCTCAAGATTTTTACTCTTCTCTCCTACACACATAGTTCATAAGATTTTTTTTGGTTGCATCTTAAATCATTCTCAAATCCCTGTTTCCGTTTTTATTACAAAAAATCTCTATAATCCAAGAAAAAACCTAAAACACTATTAATCAATGTTTATATTAAAAGCAAAAAAAAAACAAACAATAAAAAAAAAACAACTCAAAAAAACAAAAAAAGCACAAAAAAGTTATTTTAAAAAAAACAAAAAGAAAGATTGAAGAAAATAAAAAGAAATATATATGGATTTTGTTTTCTTATTCGAAAATTATTGATTTTTGGGTGCGTGTGAGAGAGTGGTTGTGTTATTCTATGTTTCTTGTATACATATTAACAAATGAAAATATCTTTTAAAAATTGCTCTAATCTTATAAGATTTTGATTATTTTGGATAATAATTTTTATATTCTTCCGAACATGAGTTGAATTGAAGATGAAATTTGAGATTTGAACAGCAAAAAAAACTTGGATAAAATGATGCTGGGTTTATTTTAGTTGTTTTTCTTTTTATGACGCTTATTGTGGTTTATGAGAAAATTCAATTGAATAATTTTATGGAATATTGTTGTGTCACTTGGTTCAATATGTTTATTGTTTTGAATTTATCGAATGCAGTTTTTCAACATAAACTATCTGATTTGAACACTAAATTGGTTTAAATTTTAATCTTAAACGTTTAAGGTGGTTTATCTGTGCTCTTCAAGTGTTAACATTAGAATACCGAAAAGTATTACTTTAAAATTTGTTTAATGCTGCTAATCTGCATTGAAAGTAATTGTTTTGTGATAAAAATATTCTCGTCTAGTTTCAAATTTTTTGTCAAAAATTAAAACAAGTCATGAAACATTTGACCCGGCTTAAAACGCTCTCTCGGTATAAGGTCTAAAGAAATTTGCAACTGTACAATTTGTTTTCGGTGATCCAGTATGTTTTATCTGAAAAACGAAGAATTCATTTTTCTTTGTTCAATGCATGGAGTTTGAATTTTATTACAGCTTCCGCATAAGCTAAAATCTATTTTCTTAAATTAAAATTAAGGTTTGATTTTATTTGAATTTAATGCAAGGTAATTTAACCGGGCGGCGGAATATAAAAAAAAGAGTAAATATTTTTACCAAATAGATTAACGTACAAATGGAATTGGATATTTCTGATTAAATTAAAATTATTTTTGTGGCTTTCATGCTTAGCTTCGAATATTCAGCATCTTTCGCCAGTGTTGTGACTACCATGATAGCCGATTTTATTAAAGTCGTTCATTACGTCCGTGACCCTTTATAGTAGTGGTCTACCTCACGGTCGTCCACTCCTTGGGGCTCTGGGTTTTTTAAATAAAAAAATTAAATTAAAATCAAATTTGTAAATAAAATTAAATAAACATTATGCAAATTACTTCGGTTTTGAAAAAACCTAAGTATTACATTCATGAGCCAAAAGTGAAATTCTTACCTCCACTTTTTTGGCATTTTTCAACGTTTTAGGACCTACTGATTCTAAAAAAGCAAAAAAAATGTATGTCTGTCTGCCGGCCGGTCGTCACAACCAACGACATCTCGAAAACCGCTGGAGGTATTTAAAAAATTTCTAAAAATAGGTATACTCAATGGGAAGAGCCGAAAGGACGATGTGTTCGATAACTGTACCGGAAGTGTGTCAAAAAAATCGTCAAGTGTGTCAAAACAAGGATATTTGCATATTTTTTGCTTAAAAAACGTTCATTGTAAGTGATAATGGGGATAGTCGGGATTGGTATTTGAGACCAAAAACTAGATTATTGCATTATATGTTAGTCAAAAAGTTATTGTCAAGTGTGTCAAAAGAATGATTTTCATTTAGTTTTTTACCCAATTTTTGTAAAAAAAAAAAAATTTTATTATTTGTATGACATGAAAATTTAAATGTGATGAACTTGAAATTGGGCATGGAACTTTTAGATTTTATTATAATTTTTGGAAGATTTTTGGAATTTTGGAAAAAAGTTTGTATTTTAGATTTTGTTATAATTTTTGCGATATTTTTAGAATTTTGAAAAAATGTTTGTTTTTTTGATTTTGTTATAGTTTTAGAATTTTGAAAAAAGTTACTTCGGTCTGAATTTGAATTTTTGGAATATTGAATTTTGAAAAAGTTTCAATATTTGATTTTATTATAATTTTTGGCATTTTGAAAAAAGTTTGTTTTTTTGATTTTGTTATAATTTTTGCAATATGTATTTTGAGAATTTTGGAAAAAGTTTGAATTTGTGGAATATTGTTGAAATTTTGAAAAAAGTTTCAATTTTTGATTTTGTTATAATTTTTGAAATATTTTTTATTAAATATTTTTAAAAGTTTGTATGTATTTTTGATTTTATTATAATTTTTGCAAAAATTTACAATTTTTGGAATAAATTTAAATTTTTGATTTTGTAATAATTGTTGGAATATTTTTAGAATTTTGAAAAAAGTTTAAAATTTTGATTTTATTATAATTTTTGGAATATTTCTCGAAACGCTAAATGGAGAGGTTTTTGAGTAGTTTGCTGAGTGGATCATCTTTTCACTAAATTATGTAAATATATGATCTGTTATAATTTTTCGGCAACGAATTGATGGCACGATGTTTTGTGTTAGTTTTGTAATAAATTTCTAAAGAGAGATAAAATACTTGTACGTTTACAGAGAGTTTTATGATCGATATACATCGCTGCCGATAACTAAAAACAATGTCCTCAATTTAGTGATGCACCGAGTACCCGGAAATTACCCAGTACCCGGCTTACCCGGCCCAATTTTGAAATACCCGGTTTTTACCTGGAACCGGCAATTTTTCTATTACCCGATACCGTAAAACTAAAATAAAAAAGTTCTAAAATGAGTAAATTAAATTTATTCTTTTAAAATATAATAATATAAATCAATCGTAAATAAAACCTTAAAAAAAATTAACATAATTCACTGTAACTGTGAATCGCTCAGAGGCCGAAATTCAGCCATTGTAAATAGAAATTGCAAATAGACGACCTCCCAACAAAATAACTGCAACACATCATTTCACAGTTTAAGTTATTGATTCAATTGATTTTGATCAATTGTGAAACAAATAACTAAGATATAACATCAAACATTTATTTTGCCTATAATCTTAAAATTTCAAATCCTTGTGTAGCAAAATTGTACGGTTTACCGAAAATTCACAAAAGTGGTAATAAAATGAGACCTATAACATATAATATTAATTCACCATCATATAATATAGCTAAATGGCTTGTAAAAGAATTAAATTTTTTAACACCATATAAAAGTTTAAAAGTTAAAAACTCATTTGAATTTACTGATAGAATTCAGAATTTAATTTTGGAGGAAGATGAAGTTATGACTTCATTTGATGTTACAGACCTTTTTCCTAGTATTCCTATTCCAGTAGCAATTGAGGCTTTAGAAGTTTGGCTAAATTCTATTAATATACAAAAAGAAAAAATTGATGTTTTTGTTAAAATTGCAAAATTATGTATGGAACATAGTTATTTCCAATTTAGAAATAAATACTATCAGCAAACTTATGGTACAAGGATGGGGAATCCACTATCACCAATTATTTCTGATTTATTTATGTCGAAATTTGAAATAACATTACAAAATTTAAATATACTACCCCGATTTTGGGTTAGATATGTTGATGATATTTTTGTTATAATAAAAAAGGATAAAATTACTAGCACACTTAATATTTTGAATGAGCAATATAGTACCATTAATTTTACTTATGAAATTGAAAAAAATCAAAATATTGCATTTTTAGATTTGGAATTAAATAGAGTCAATGAAAAAATTGATATTGCTGTTTACCATAAACCAACAAACACTGATAGATTAATAATTACTAGTGACTCATATTGTTCTTCACAAAATAAAATGGCTGCTTTTCATTCTATGGTTCACCGTTTATGTAAACTTCCTCTTCAATTCAAAATTATATGAATGAATACAATTACATAAAAGAATTTAGCTATAATTAACGGATATCGACCTGCCGTAATCGACAAAATTGTAGAACAGCATTCTAATAAAAATAAAAAACATAGTTTATCAACATTATTTCGTCAAAATAAACTAAAGCCTGATTATTCAAAGAGATTTAAAATAACTTTTGCACCCAAAATTATAAATAAGTTAAAATCTGTTTGTAAAAAACACAATTTTTTCCCAGTATTCGGCAACCAAAAGAAATTAAAAAATATTTTAGGGAGCACAAAAGATAAAATTGAAGAATTAGAAAAATCAGGAATCTATGAATACAAATGTAGTGATTGCTCTAGAATTTATATTGGCCAAACAAAAGGAAGTGTAAAAACAAGATTTAAAGAACATAAAAGCCATATTAGATTTAACCGGCCAGAAAAATCATGCATTGCACATCATGCTTTGACAGAATGTCATTTGGGAGTTTCTTTGGAAAATGTTAAATTAATTAAAGAAGTTAATAAAGCTTCCAATTTGGATGCATTTGAAAGCTATCTTATTTCTAAAAATCTTGATAAATGTTTAAATTTTGATCGGGGAAATATTACTTCCAATTTATTTTCAATTGTATAATTTCTAAGTTTAGTTTTCTTTTAAATTTTGTATTACTATTTTCGTTAAGTTTTCCTTGAAAAATTTTGTCATTTTTCGATTTTCTTTTAATTTTACTTTGTTTTGCATTGCTGAAGATGGGATCTCTTGAAATGCATACAAAATAATTTTGTATTTTTAAATGTTGAAAAATAGTGATATTTTTGTAATATTTAAATACAATTTTCGTTGGTGAAAATAATAGAGGAGAAAACGTTTTTTTTAATTAATTATTGCAGTAATTATAATTATTTTTTTAATTATTTACTATTTACTGTTTACTATTTGCTATTTACTATTTGCTAATTACTATTTACTTTTACTATTTACTATTTACTATTAACTATTTACTATTTACTATTTGCTATTTACTATTTACTATTTGCTATTTACTATTTACTATTTACTATTTACCATTTACTATTTACTATTTACTATTTACTATTTACTATTTACTATTTGCTATTTACTATTTACTATTTACTATTTACTATTTACTATTTACTATTTACTATTTACTATTTACTATTTACTATTTACTATTTACTATTTACTGTTTACTATTTACTATTTACTATTTACTATTTACTATTTACTATTTACTATTTACTATTTACTATTTACTATTTACTATTTACTATTTACTATTTACTATTTACTATTTACTATTTACTATTTACTATTTACTATTTACTATTTACTATTTACTATTTACTATTTACTATTTACTATTTACTATTTACTATTTACTATTTATTATTTAATATTTACTACCGAATTCTTAGCGATTTTGCTATAGCAACCGTGTAAATTTCTGTATCCCATGAACCAAATGGATCACAAATTTTTGGAAGAACATTTTTCTCTTGTTTTATCGATCTTAATAATAAAAAAATAAATTTAGGCAATGCCTCACTTATCATGGCCGAACCACAAATTCAAAACTTACAAAGTTATTAAAATATTTAATTCAAGCGGCCATGTAAACGGTTCAAATTGTTTGGCATTAATTGTCAGATTTTTTTAATTATATATTTATCCAAAACAAGGAACCGTGAACATCATCCACAGCTGCTATCAGCAAAATGCTCTAAAGATCAATGTTGAAAAATATAGCTGGTTCCGTTAGCCAACAAAAGGAAAATTAACAATTTTACTATTCCATCTACTGGTAATAACACCTTGTCCCTCAAAGTAGAGATTATTCTCGAGAATTCTTTTTCTCGATTTCTCAAGAATTCCCTATAGATTTTTATTTCTCATTTCTCAAGAAATTTTTTTTATTTCTCGAGAATTTGAAAAAAGTTAAAAACAAACAAAAATCACTCATTAAATTTTTTAAACCTTAAATTTAAATTTTTTAAAACTCACCAATAAGCTTTTCTTGCAGTCAGCGCAACCCTTCTACAATTTTACGAATTTTTCTGTCAGAATAATTCATTAA
The DNA here is from genome assembly GCA_963693315.1 of Diogma glabrata. Classification (NCBI taxonomy): domain Eukaryota; kingdom Metazoa; phylum Arthropoda; class Insecta; order Diptera; family Cylindrotomidae; genus Diogma; species Diogma glabrata. The sequence goes on from OY856186.1 coordinate 208,687,614, forward strand.
ATTAGATTGAAAATCATGCTTTATCTTATAAACTAAAGTTTAAATTAGACAACAAACACTATGTTTGTTTTATATGATAAATATTGTAAATATTGAGAGTCCATGGACTCCGTTATCCATATGATAAAAATGATGAATCGCTGACGAATTATTAGAATATTCTTTTTTTTTCGTATAATGTCTATAAACGAACGTAATTTTCATGGCCGAATTTCACTTGAAGACTTAATTTAATCGATTAGTGACCTTTTTATGGGTGACCTAAGTGAGGACCAAAGTTTATTCAAATAGTAGAGTTGTTTTAATTACACTCCCCACAGAAATTGTGTATCGCAACACTCTGTAAAAACCGAGAAAAAAACTGTTTCCTCTTTTTGATTTCAAAATTCGTAAGAATAGTTTGTTTACTTTGATAGAGTATTTTTACAGGACTGGTTTTCCATAGAGAAAATGATTTGGCTGTTAAGAAACTTTAACAAAGCGTCTGCTGATTTAAACAGAAACATCTCTCAATTCTAGTAACTTTAAAAAATCCCAGATAGCGATTGATAATTTGGCGGGTATAATTAGAGAATAGGGTTTATGAGGGCTAGAAAATTATTTATTAATTAAAGACAATTAATAAAGAATTATCTCGAGAATTCTCGAGAAACAGATTTCCCTTCTCAATTTTTCCCGAGAAACAGAAAATGTCGCGAAAAGCGTATCTCTACCTCAAAGTAAGTGCCTACGTTTAAATTTTAATTACGTTTAAACTTTACTAACTACGTTTAAAACTTAATTAAGCAACTTACCATTAGTAGGTACGCCCAAATACCTTCAAACTGGGTTCGATGATGGTCGGCTTGCTGTTCAAGGTAGTTGTTAGACTTTAAGCCAGGTACTTATCGTTTGAAAAAATGTTATGAAAACCCAGGTAAAAAAAAGCTAAGGGACCAAACTTGGGCCAAACCCACGCCACAGCTTTTGAGGTTTGGGCCAGGGTTAATATTTTCAAACGGTCCAAGCTTAAACTGATGTCCTGGTGCTAAGTCTGGCAAATAAGACTTGGGCTAGGTCTACCAAACCAATTTTTTTTCCAGACCTCCTTTAAATGTGTGGAAAGAGTTTATGGAAAAAGTAACATATGTAAAAATAAAAATAAACATAGCTTGCACATGTTTACAATGCATTAGACTGAATTTAAATTCAGTCTACGTTTACAACTGTCCCAGACTTAAACCGAAGTTAACTAGCCAAGGCTTGAGTCTTGACTCTCCTAAACGGGCCCGAATTTGGTTCGTTTAATATTGGCAGCTCCCATCCGGGAACGAATCAAAAACGCTTTCTGAACAACTCAGAGTCAGAAAATCAGATAACAAAAATGCTTAAAATCCAATGATTTATCAGAAACTGTAGGCTAAATCATCAAATACTATAAAATGATCTAAAAGAAGAAAAATTTCTATATTCCGTCAGATGATACGGAAGACCGAAGAGTCTGAGTCGCTGAGAAATTAGAATGTGGCGCAATGGAGGGAACTACTATAATAGGTTACAATCATATGATAAAACATGAGCGTTGAGTCTGAAAGTATAGAAAGCGAACATCCCTTATGCGAAGTAGGAAAGTGTTGGTTCTCTAAGTTAACCCTAAGAAACAACGTATGTGGTCTCAATTTGAGAACTGAATTATTACAGCAAACAAAATTAATATTAAGTTTTCTAAAATAAATTCAAATTAATCAAAAAAAAACAGGTTGAAGGTTCAAGGTTATTTCATGACACCTAACATAAAACAATCGACTAAAACTGATCGTCGGGAAATGTGCGCTAAATTAGAACTTTGGCATATATCCAATTGTTATTTTTTTATGTTAGATGTGATTATTCATTGATACTTCTACATGCAATCATGATTATCATTTTGGCATAGTAAAGATCCTCCATCTTTGTTTTATTATATTTCTTTCGAAAATTTATTATGTTTACAGTTAGTTAATTTTTTGTTTTTTATTTTTATCTTTTGTTTTATAAAATTTGAATTCTAAACATTTTGAATTAAATTAGTTTTTTTTATTGTTTAAAAAATAAATTAAGAAACAAAAAAAAACAAAGAAATAATAATAGAAACGAAAAAAAACATAGTTAAACACCAAACAAGTGTAACATCGTAAACTAAAGCACTCAAGTGAATCACCAAAAAGTGGTTTAATATCTTATTTTAGTTTGTTGTTGTTGTTATTGTTATGTTGGTAAATAGGGCTAAGTCAAATGAACTCATGAAACATAATATGAGATTTTATTTTTGCTATTTTCCTTAAGGTTTGTTTTAGTTTAGTGAGGGGTTTATGATATAAAATTTATTTTTATATTTTTTCAGACCTTTTAATTTAATCCAACGTTATTTTTCGGCTATTGAGTATTCATTCATTAGCTTTGATGGTTTTCTTACTTATTTTGTATGAAACACACAAAAAATAAAGTAAGTTTAAGATTATAAGATATTATTTTTTTATTTTTGAAGACAAATTGATATTCAAGATGGGATTATGTTAGAATTTTTTTTATCAAATTTATAAAGAGAATAGAATCAAGTAAAAAATTTTTAAAGTTTTATTCAAGATTAATTTTCAATACTTCAACCAATAACAAAAACAAGTATTCTTCTATTCGATTGTACTCGTTCGTCATTAATCACCTTTGGTTACATAAATTTAAACATTTTATAAAAACTAAGTCAACAAGTTTTCTATTAAATACTTTCTTCCTTTTAATTTTTAAAAATTTTACAATATAAAAAGATAAATGAATCTATTGTTACTTGGAAGTAATAACTCTCCAACTCAGCTCTATCGATATAAATATATTTATTTATAAGTTACTCAACAAGAAATATTTCTTTAATATTTTTTTTCCTATTCAAGTCTCTATAATAGGAAACATAAGTTTTTAAATTTTCTATAGATATTCGTTTATAGTATTTTTGTGTTTGTTATTGGAAAAGTTGTTTTCTGTTCGATTGTTTAAAATTTTATATCTTATATTTTATTTCTTATTTTAAAAAGATTGAGACGTGCTAATATTAAAATATTACAATCAAGTTATAGACTGAATAATTAGTTTTTGTAATGAAGGTAGAATTTATAAATAATTTTTATTCCGATAGTTTTTAATATTATATTAAGCATCTGAGGAAATAGGATCGTTATTGGAACTTAATAGGGTAATTATAAAATGTCGGTTGGCTTTATGATTGGTATAAGAAACAGAATATTATGATTTATTACATTAATATTGTTACCAGGATTTGGGTTGATTTAAGGAAATTAAACCTGTTAAGTAACAACATTTGTTGTTTTGTTGGTTGACAGATGTTCTTTTGGTCGTTACTAAATATGTTACACCTTTTGCTAGAAATTGCAATATTACATCGCACCCTATATCTTGGTCTAATTTCGATCACAAATGCAGATATTCCATTTACATATAATCTAGGCATTTCTTTTAAACAAAATATGTTGTGTAGTAGGAATTACAATATGTATTACGACACACATAAAAACCTTTTAAGACCTAGGTCCCACACCAAAGTTCCATCTAAGGTGTTGATAAGCAACACTTTTATTTTGTTTTTTTTTATCCAATCTTTCTTTCATGATAAGATGAAGGGAAAAAAAATAAAACAAGAATGAAAACATAAAATTTGCAGGATCGGAAGGGTCATATTCTTGATCATGTGACGCCATGTTTTGATAGTTTTGTGTAAAGCTGAATGATTCAATAAAGAAACATTTTATTCACCCATAAATGCTGGAGTCTATGTACAATAGCTGGTTATAATTTTTAATTAAATGCAAAACAATCAAATCCCTTAATCAAATGCCATTAAACGTATATTTATATAAAAAAGTAATGGATATGTTACCATTAACTGGTTTAAAATTATTATTAACTAGATTGAAATTTGAATTAATAAGGATTGATATTTGATATGAGATTAAAAAATTCAGACTAGTCTCTAAGATACGTGATTTTAATTGCTCACAAAAATCCTAATTAATTCGAAATCCATACAAATTTCAGTCTAGTGAATTATAATTCCATTTTACATGTTACTGATATTGATATTTACCATTTTAAGTGTATGGTTATGTTGTCCACCTTGTCCGACAAAAATTTATCTGTAATTTTCGAGTCCAACAATACAATTGACATTTGGTCATGTTTTTCGGACTCGACAATAGCAGACAAATTTTTTTCAGTCTAGATTGCCCTCGTTTTCCAAAACCCCCAAAAGAAAATTCTGGTAGTAAATTTACAAGACCTCAGGTAATCATCATGTTTCGGTGGTAACCATCAAATAAAAGAAGCAAGGGCCTGGTGACTATACACCTTTAACTAAAATATCATTCAAATTAATTTATTAACGAATTTATTATAGTATCGCAACAAGTTTTAAATTTTGGTTTGAACAAAAAAGATGTCGGCTTTTTTTTACTAAAAGGAGCAAATCGAAGGTCAAACGCAAGACTGTTGAAAACAGTACTAAATTTTTATGTAATAACTTACAAGAAAATCGGACATCCAGGCATCGATGATATTGTAGTTTCAAATAAACAGACGGTACGGACCTCAGACCTCATCACTTACCATAATAACGGCCTTTACCACTTATCCCAATATCGCCCACGAACTAATCAGTTCCTTCCCATATATAAATCTACATATTTGTCCAAAATTGCATCAAAGTTGATTCAACTACGAAGGTTAATGTGTCCCACAAACAAACTTTTTGTTATGAGAACAAAAACGTGAAATACATTTTTTTACCGGAAGTGATAAATCAGAAGTTTGGATGCCGAACGAATCAAACTATAAGCGTATCCAATTTCATAGAAACGTATCATCAGGTATTGATACTATTGAAGTTTCAACTGAACAGGTGCTTCGGAAGTCTCTTACCACTTTGCTCCAATATCACTCAAAAACGCATATCACTCTTAAGTTTTGGAACACCTTTTATATATAAACCGATATGAAGTATAACGGAATGTAGCAGCACTCACGGTCGAATTTGTTCCAAACAAAACAACTCAGAATTTCCACCATCAAATTAGTTGACCTACGCATCTTCCGTGCCTGCAAATGAACACTGTCACTCTAAATCTCGTAGCTGTGTATTTGCGTATGTTTCGATTAAAGCTCTGGATTCCAGGTGGAGAAATTATGTTAGAATGAAACGGTTTAAACGGTGCCTGTCTTAAGAAAAAGTGGTCATCCTTAAGTTGATAAAAATAGTATAGTATATGAAAATACGCTACAAGAGATGAAAACGCTGTTTTCGGTGAGTAAATCTTTGTTGGCAAGCTCATAAACGAAAAAGGTTTTCATTTACCACTTTTTTAATCCTTTTTTTGCAGCGTCCTATGAGTATTTTGAGAGTCCTATGCGTCCTTTGAGTATTTTTAAGTTGGTCCTACTCAATTCTGAACATATTTTGATCTTTGTGATATTTCTGTTAATTCTTATAGGACAGTTTTAGACCTGAACATGGTATTCTTCTAGGCCTCAGACCAATCCTTCTCACTCTCGTCTCATATTCTTTTTTGGATTGATCCTTTGCTCAGTTCACAACATTGTGCCGAGACAGACCGCAAAGGGCTGTTGCAACCTTCCTTCCTAACTTATCGGCTTCTGCATTACCTGGATGATCTGCATGACAATGCACTCAGTACAGTGTGTTTCCATCACAAAAGCTTACTTACACAAGTCCTGACTAGTTTTGATGTAATGATATATGCCTGAACAGCTGCTTGCTGTTCCATAAGATGGAAATACACTTGTTCCGATAATTTATCATAAGGCTTCATTTTGAACAACTTTTAATTGCGTGAAATTTAATCTGAAATACAGGTACCTCAACCAAATTTAAGATTTTTCACACCAACTGAAATATTTGATAATTTAACAATTTTACAACAATATTATGTGTTTAAAAAAATTTTCTATTTTGAATTGAAAAAAAAAAATTAAGGTGAAATTTAGACGAATTTTCTCACAAAATACAAAAGATTTGCCGGACCTAGCAAAATTGTTGAAAATGCCATTTAGACGAATTTTCTCACAAAATACAAAAGATTTGCCAAATTGTTAAACATGCCAAGTCTGGAACGCGTGCCAATTATTTGCTATCACTGGGCTAGAGCAGGAGAATACTGAAATAATATATGTTTTTGAATTATCAAGTATTAATTTAATAAAATATTTCAAATTTACATTAATTAAATTTGATGCACTTATTGTTTAAGCGGGTAATAACTAACTGTAACGGATACAAAAGAACAGTCACACTATCGGTACATGCCATTACAAGTTCGATCGCGCTCACACAAAATTTCTTCGAGACTGATCGTAAACTTTTCCAGATGTCATAACATCAACCAAGGCTAATTCCATTTTTCAAATTCTTAAGCCAGTCTCATAATTAAATTTATCATTATTTATCATATCAAATAATATTCTCTCGATCAAACAATTGATCGATGTTTTATAGTAAAATTTTTCATCTCTTGTTTCTTTTTATTATCTCTTTCATCATACAAAAATTAAAAATTTCCCATATCTATCAATATAATGCAGGTCAACCATTACCATGTATCATCTCACCAAACAACTTCTCTACAATTATATAAATTAGAACAACAGTATTACATATACATGTTATTATGACTAAGCTTTACAAAAAAGCGTTCATCAATTAAGTACACAGAAATTTGTATATTGTGTGGTGTGGTGACGCAACAAAGCAATTAACTGATAAAACGTAAAAATATCATTGTCTAACTTGTAGCACACACAAATGCTTTTAGGTTTGTTTTAATTTGTTCAAATTATCAGTGGCTTTCTTTCAATATGAATTAGGTATATTTTTAAGTGTAAAATTCGAAATAGTCCGTCGTTACAGACTATCACGAATATTTTACTTTTTTTTACAGGAATACTTATGAATTAATAAACGTCTTCAAATAACATTTTTTGACTAATCCAATTTTCTTTCCAGCAAAATAACTTTCATAGTCTGTCATCTATCATTTATAATATTTTTCTGGTTATTAATTTTGTTTGACGCCTCGATGGATTTATAGTGATATATAGAATAAATAACAATTCACATATAATTCATAAAATATAAAAAAAATATAAAGTAATCAAAATTGACAAAAAATTTTCTAGACGAATCCCCTCTCGACCGGCGATAGATTCTCATAATTTTTTGGAATTCCTCAAGCAAGTGGCATTGATAATAGACCTCAGCCTACGGCCTCGTGCTATTATCAATCAACATGCTTTCGAAATTTTTGGCAAAAAATTATTTCGAAATATCACCGCCCTTGGGAAATTACAACTGATAATTTTGTTTGAAATTATATTTTTTTATCTAAAATAATCTCCATATATTCGAATTTGTACACAAATCTGTCTGACCTAAAATCTATCTATTGAAAAGCGAATATCTGACCGATTGACCTTATTCTTATTTTAAACCGCTTGACAAACGATGGAAAATTAATTTGAAGTGAAAAAACTCCCAGTCAAATTATCAAACTGTTGCTTGAATTGTTGTAAAAAAAACATCAGGAAAACCACAAATAATCATCCTCGCATAGAAGAGTCAAATAAGAACTTTTGGTATAAATTAAAGAAGAAAGTCTCTCCCTCTCTTTTATTCATATAATACAAATTATTTGAGATATCATGTAAATTATTTGTGGACGGTTCTTGAAAATCCTCATATCACCTTCCATTAGCCGACTAAAGAGGAATTATTTCAAATAATTACACAATCGTTTAGATAAGGTTGGCATCCCATCGTCCGTCTAATATATACCCAGCAACTCAAAAGATCAGACAACATGTTTAAAAAATGCTTATATGGCGGATGTGCCAAAAGTAACGGCGATTGTGTGGCAAGACAGCTGGTTTAAGTAAGATTTTTTTGCACGAAGCATTGACTTATCACACTGATTACACTAATGTCTGACACAACACACTATAAAAGTCCTTAATATACATAATTACACTACATCTACTAATACAATTTTATTTTCTATGTACTTTTGCATCAATTTGTGTCATTTCCCGATTTATTATTAAAAAATTACAACAATAATTAAATAAAATTTCAAGTTGAATATTATTATCTAAATTGCAACGATATAGTATCAAACACTCAGACAACTGTGGATAACGATATAATATCAAATATACGCACTCGATAGTGCAATCATTGGGAAAACTAAATAAAATCATATATAAATTGTAGAATGAAAAACAATTGTATAGTGTGCGTGAATTGTGAACAGCTTAATTTATATAAAAGTTGTAGTGTTTTAAATAGAAATACCGTATGCTTTTTTGGTGCGTTCATTAAAAATAACTAAATCACTATCAGAAATGACTAAATCACTAGCAGATTAGAGCATTACGTATAATTAATTGAGAGAAAGCTTAATTCGAGAGATGAACTTGTTACACGCAAAACCACTTTCCAAATTAATAAATTTAGCAATGTAAAATGCATTTCGTCGCTTATAAAAAACACTAAATACACCATATTTTCAGACAGCTAAGCTGATTTAAAAACCATCTAATTTAAAAATTGTGTAGGCGAGATGGAGAAGTGTTAGGATGACAACATCACTTACAATGAAGTTAAGCAACACTGAAGAAGGTTTTAAACTTAAACGGGTGACAGCTTGGGAACTTCTTCAAAAAAATTTGGAATATGATTGAATTACGTTGAAACAAGAATATCTTGCTCACGGTATGCCAGCATACATTATCCAGCCGCCATGGAAACTGGCTAGGATTCCATGGCCCAATCACCTGTTAATCCGAAATTAAAGAAACGTATACTAGAAACAAAAACAAAGCAAATCAAAACGGGAAAAATCAAATATCGACCCTTGGCTATCGTACCCGGACCCGAGTAGGAAACTGGAATGTCAGAACTCGAGCAGAACCACCGAGGTTAGCACAAATTGCGAAAGTAATGGGAGAATATAACATCGAGATACTAAGACTCATTGAAGTAAGATGGAAAAACAGCGGAGATCTAAAACGAGTAGAGGAAATTACAAAATATTCTCTGGTAAATCCAACAAACATGAACAACGCGTAGCAATATTAGCAAGACGCAACCCAAAGAAAACATTTCTCGAATGGAAACCAATGACCAGCAGAATAATAACAGCAAGATTCCAGTCGAAAATTAGAAATACAACGATCATATAGTGCTATGCACCTACCGAAGAAGCCGATAATGCAACAAAAGATAAGTTCTACGAACACCATCAAGCAGCGCTAGCTAGTGCACAAAGAAATGACATCAAAATAGTACAAGGTGATTTCAATGCCAAAATTGGAACCGAAACACCGGAATGGAATCAGTCAAGGGCAAATATGCACTAGAATCAACACGTAACAATAATGGAGATAGGCTCATCGATTGTTGTGTCACAAATCAGTTATTCATAGAAGGCAGCAAGTAACCACACAAGAACATATACAAATACACTTGGACATCGCCAAATGGAAAAACCAAGAATCAGATTGATCACGCACTAGTAAATAAGAAGTTTCTATCTTCACTACAAGATGTCAGAGCAAAGGAGCAGAGATACACAGCGCTAATCAACTAGTAATTGCAAATTGCAACATTCAAAATTAAACCAGCCGCCTGTAAACCTGTAAAACACAATAAGTCAAGTCAGAAGAAATTCAACGCCAATAGATTGAACGACAAAAATACAAATAACATCTTCAAAGAATCGCTCTAGCTCAATCTATACCAAACAACGAAACCACCAGCATTGATGAATTATGAGAACAAGTTAAAGAAGCTTACGTCAAAACATCTACAGATGTGCTTGGATAAAAAGAAAAATCGCGGAAGCCATCCGGATCAACCGCGGATTAGTGATGATATCTGGAATAAAATTGAAGAGCGTCGTCCGCTCAAGGTGCAACTCTGTCACCAGAACACAACCAAGATTCGCAGCAAATAGGATAGTACAGCGAAACAAGTAAAAAAGATGGCAAGGAATGATCGCAGAAGATACAGTGAAAACACTCTCAAGACTGCAGAAATAGCTAGCAGCAGCTAATAGATATATGCGCACACTACACAAATCCGTGAGAAAGGTCACTAACAAATATACAAACATTCCACCAATAAAGGATGAATCTGGTCAAACCCTCACAACACAAGAACATCAGCTAAATAAATGGAAAGAATACTTTGAAGACAACTTCCAACAATATGAAGATAATTTGCAGTCTTCGGATGGCAACTATAACGAAACTATCAACACACATCCACCAACGGAACGGGAAGTTTAGCGATGCTATACAGAAACTCAAGAATAACAAATCTGCTGGTACCGATAATATATCGGCAGAATTACTCAAAGCAGATGTAACCAGAACCGCGGCAGCTCTAACACCACTATTAGCTGATGTATGGAACAGAGGTAAAATACCAACCAAGTGCAAAGAGGGTTTAACCATAACAATTCCAAAGAAAGGTGATCTAAGAGAATGCAAGAATCGGAGAGGTATATCTCTGCTTAACATCACAATGAAAATACTAACGATGATCATTCTCGAAAGAATATCTCCATCAATTAACATGAAACTAAGAAATGAACAAGCCGGCTTTAGACCAGGAAGAAGCTGTACCGATCATATCAACACAATCCGTATCATCATAGAGCAATCAAACGAATGGAATTCACCACTGTATCTCCTCTTCGTGGTCTTCGAACGCGCCTTCGACTTAATTAACAGAAGCGCGATGTGGAAAACACTTTGTGAAATGGGCGTCCCGAAGAAAATAATTGATCTAATCAAAGAAATGTATCGCGATGCTGGAAACAGAATACAATACCAAGGATATAAAACAAAGAAAATCTGAGAAAATCAGCTGAAGATATAACAAGGGTGTCCCTAGAGTGGAATCCACCAGGTAAAAGGAAAGTTGGAAGACCACCCATGACGTGGAAGAAAAGTGAAAACGGTGCTAGCCGAAGCAAAACAAATTAGCAAGACATGGGGTCAACTGAAAGCGGTTGCCACCAACAGAGTTAGACGGTCCAGTCTAGTAGACGCCCTATGCTACAAATGTAGATAAAGGTCAATAAACAAATTTGAAAACAACTTAGATCACCTTAAAAACGTCTTGTTACAAGGCAGTTGTGTCTGAAATAAATCCACCCGCATTTACTGATTCGATATTGTCGATATGATTTCTCGATCAATTTGCCATGATGCACCATGATGATCAATTCAGCGGTTTTTTTTACATTTCTTGCTCGCGTATTTTTCGCCATTTTTTTTTTACATATGTACTGGTGAAAAATATATTAGTCAAGGGAATATACAAAAAATATAGTATATTCTCCTACAAGAGATGAAAACAATGCTTTTTCGTGAGTGAAAATTTGTTCACAAGACGCGTTAGCTTTGAGAGGGGCTATTTCACGAACGTAAAATGTTTTTATCTCGAATAGGATCCTAATGCTATTTTTTCTATGATAGTTAATATATAAACGATATTTATTAGATTTATTAAATTAGAAATCGACAAAATGACATTTAAAATAGGGTTGCTCTTTAGGGTAGTTCTTTATCTTTATCGGCCGATACCGATTAATCAGCTGCCGATTATTTGATGAAAATGAGTAAAACAAATCTACACAAAGAATTTTTTAATTAGACGACTATTAATTAGAACGCGGGACTTTTCTTTAAAAGTCGGGACAATTCCACCAAAATTAGGACGCTTTGTAACCTTTTAGTTTAAAATATTATGCAAATGTCGCTTTTATTTTTTTAATTTATAGTTCGACTAAAACTGTCTGTAACTGTTGAAAGTGCTTTTTTGCATTTTTCTACACAGTTTAGAGAAGTGTCATTTGAAAGAGCTTTTAATTTAAGTAACATCGCAATTTTTTGTATAATTTTCAGACAGATGTCATATTTTTAAGCAGCCGTCAATCTTATACATGTTTAAAAAGGTTTTTAACTATGGCTGACTATGGTGTGCAACCCTAATCGGTGCAACCCTAATTTAAAATTCATATTCTATTTTTTTCAGTGAACCATAATAATTTGATCCTCTATAAAAAAGATTACGATTTTAGAATGACAAGTCCATACATGTTCCAAAATCTTCTATGAAAAAGTTAATTCTTAAAAAACCTGACCACTTTTGTGCTATACTCGTGCTTAAAGAAATTATTACAAACAAATATAGTGCAAATTAATTGTAAATCACGCAAAATATCATAGAATTGTCGTTTGTTAATTGTGATTTTTTTATTAAAATATTACATTTGACTCATTTAAAAAATATGAAACACTAATTATTATTTCTAAGAAAATTAGTTATAACATGAAAAATTATTCACCTTAAACAAAAAAAAATTAACTTATAGGTACTAAGTATCGCGTTACCATGTGAATCAGCGGTTTGAAACCTGGAAAACAGAATGGCCTCTATTTTCACTTTTTTATCTAATTTAAGTATCTATATTCGTTATCTATAATTAAATCAGTTCAACCTAAATCAAATAAAATATCTTATGTTAAAACAGAAAATTAATTAATTGTAATCAGAAGGAGATCTTACTCTAGTATGTAGATGTCTGTGTGTATGCTACGGTCATTTTATAATTCAATGAAAATTCAATTAAATTAAAACAAACAAAAAATTCACTATTGATTATGCTACACTCTACAAATAAATTCACCCTCAAATTTTATTTTTAATAGTTTCATGTCTATCTATCCTTATTCGAAGGAATAAAAATAAAACTTTGAGTTATATAAAGGAAAGTCGTCGTCGACGTCTGCCAGTTGACGGCAACAGCACACGATAATAGTTATACTGTCGCAAAATTTTTACGAGGAGGGTCGGTTAATATAGTTTTTAATATTTTTCATTTTTTAATGCAATTTTTTAGTTTAACCAATTATTTGCTCTTGAAAATTATACATATTTTTTGCGGTTTTAAGCTATAAAAATGTTTTTGTTGGGGTTAATTTTTTTATATTTTATTATTCATATGTACGCTTAGTGGTTTTTATGTAAACACAAACAAATTTTTTTATCGAGAAATATATTGTTACGTATGAGATGCGTTTGAGTGGACTACAAGCTTGTGAAAAAACTTTCTGTAGATAATATTTTGTTGTTTGGGTTATGGGTTGGTTTTATCAAAATAAAATTAGACTATACTTATGTAGATCAAAATAAATGTTAAAAAATTTGATACCAACCAGTGGAACTAAACACGATAAACCATTTCATTTCAACCGATATACACATAGGGAACTAGTTTGCCGACGAGAACAAGTAGCTTATTCCCGGCGATAATCAACCCGTACTAATACCAAGTAATGACAACCAGCATATCCACGTCATGACAACAAGAAATGGTGGAATCGGTCAAAATTTATAATATAATATTAAATACATAAACAACAATCCAATATTCATAAATTGTCCATCAATTAAAAATACATAATCAAATCAACAATAATATTAAATTAGCATCAATTGCATAAATTCATCAACAACCTAATATTATAAACAATATAATAAGCACATTCTTTTATTGTTGTTTAAAATAACGGGTTTTTTTCTTAACAAACAAAAACCATATAAGTCAATAAAAGAAACTTTTAAAGCAACAACAACAACAAAAAGCGCTGCATATACAAAAAATCAAATCAACTATCGAATGCATATGAAAAAAAAGAAACAAAACTATTCAACTTCCAATAACGTTACAACATAAGTAACATAAGCAATGCGATAATAATTTAAAAAAAAAACATAAAAAATGTAGCGCTTTTGGTAAATTTAGGAGAATTGTAAGTTAAATCGATAATCTTGTATAAAATTAACTGCAAATCTTCATAAATTATGATGAATCATCATAGATTAATTGTACTGATTGATTTTATTCAATAAATTCCATAATATTCATGAAAGTTCATCATCAAGTGACATAACATTTATTTAATTATTCTTATTTTCAACTTTTAAGATTAATACCAACATAACAACCATAAATAATAATAATAACGATAAGGAAAAAAATATTTAAACTAATATTAATAAAAAAAGAAGAAGAAAAACCTGAGAATGTGATTATTTCGTAAAAGTTGAAGTTAAAAGTAAAGAAACTTTAACTTTGTTTAATTGTATTCGTTCATATATATATGAGGTTATGTTGGAGACATAAAAGTTTTAATGTTTTTTTTCGTTATGTTGGTAGTTGTGTTTCTTAACGTTTTATTTTCTTATTGTTTATATTTAAATTTTATAACAACAAAATGTCATACATTTATTTATTTTTTTATACAGGGAAAAAGGTGAGTATAATGGAACATCTTTTCTAGAACATTTTTTCTCTTTCTAAAATGGTGATGTAATTTAAAGATAATAAAAACGACGTTTTACTCCTACTATGGTAATGATTTTGATTAAGAAATGAGATAGATAAATATTTATAGCTTATAGTGTGATCATTGAGTAGAATTTTTTTATTGGATTTAATATTGGAATGGAGGAAGAAATTATGTGTTTGTAGTTTTTGTTGTTTTGTCGGATATTAGGAAAGATGAGTATTTTAATGGTTTTGGGCAGATGTTTACAACCGTAATTATTCTGATGATCGAATTTTATATAATATTTCGTTTGTAACAGGTCAAAAATTTATGAAAAACATAAATTTAACTTATGGTACAGGATGCCTCCAAATGGCCAGAAACAACACTCACAGTTTTTAATTTTTCGTTTGGAACGGTTTAATGTTGAAGAAAAAATGTTGGTAGAGAAATAATTGTTCTTCCTATGTTGAGAGGTAACAATTGACAAAACTCGTTGGGTAAATTTGGACCACTGAAAGTCTAACAAAATCACAAAGAAAAATAAATTTGAAATCCGTTATTTTGAAAACGGGGTTAGTAAAAAGTTCTAGAGATTTCTCTGAAACTAAATGGGAAGATTTTATCATCAATCATTGTTACTGTCGGCTTATAGGAGAGGTTGGGAAATATCAGAACTAACTATGGATACTACAACAAACACGTTTCATAAAAAGAAAGCATGTTTCTGGATCTACCGAAAATAAATTTTGATCATATAAGTCAAAAAAACATAAATCAAGAAACTCAAATTCAATGTTTATCGTTGCGTAACTGATACCACAGTGGCAAAAATAATGGTTTTGGTAATCTTTGATGTTTTTATTGGGCGATGGCATTATTATAAGGGAATTGGTATCGTTTTATGTGTTTTGAGGTATTGCAATATTTCATCAAATGTAACAAAGTTAAACTTTTACTTTCACAACCGGCCAACCGCAACTATAAGATACATTTATGACTCATACAGTTGGCGATTATAATATCCACTTGATACATCAACTATCACTTTGAAGTGAAAATAAACTACATAGACGTAAACATATTATGACACGTCCAAAAACATTTAATCCATTCTTAACATTTTTATCCTTATTTAGGATTTAGTAGAACAAAATTTCTTTGAATGCTGGAGATAGAGAGCACAAACGTTATAGAATATTAATTTCTTTTGTGGTTCCCATTTGGGGGAACCTTGCCATTTGTAACGGAACCTTGTAAAGACAGGTTTCAAATGCTCTAAATTTGGTTTTTGAATTACAGAAACTAATAGCTTCGTTTATTCCTTTTTTTTACAAAATCATTTTTGTTAGTAAGACGCACAGTTCAAACTTCGTTCAAAAAAAAATTTCAGTTTTAGGTAGATTTCATATAAAAATCTACCTATTGCAACGTGCTTCATTTCGGAATTTCGGAAAAATTTTGGTGCCAAACGAATATATACGATAAGCGGAGACGGAAAAACAAAATGAAAAAAAATTTATATACATATATATAACGATATGAGCTATAACGGAATTTACCAGCACTTTCACGATCGCATTTTTTGACCTACAAAGAAAATTTTTTCTGGATACGGCAAAGAATCTCTTGGACGAGTTCGCGAACTGGCCATATCCGGGTACAGGCTAAGTTGCTAGAGCTTAAAAAGTCGAATAATCTAGGACGTTATAACTTTCGTTTGAATCACATTTTAAGAAAATTTATAAATATTGAATATTTGAACATATTTCTATCATTTTTTCCAAATGACAATCTTGGTTCCTGAAAAATCAGCTGTTTTAAAAATTTGATAAACTTTGTTGTCCTTGATCTTGCTGAAAATGGCCAATCTCACATTTGAAAAGTGTTACGTAGATACGTAAATAAATTCTATCCAAAACTTAAAAAACAAATTGTTTAAGTTCAGAGGTTGAGACCCTGGGGCTGTTCAAACGAAAACAAACGCAAACGGCCATGCTTTCATCATTTTTGAGTCCATTTTGTTTAAACTAAAACTAGCTTTTAATTCAACTTTTCAATTATAACCTCAGAAATTTTCAGCTTTCTAACCCAAGAAGTTCCAATGCAATTAGCATTATACAAACTTAATGCAAGCCACTCTCACGTTATATAATTACAACAAAATATCCCAAAAATATAAAAATATCCCATAGAAATATTAAATAAATTTTCTTTTGTTTCTTTTTTTGAGTTTTTATTTTTGTTTCGCAAAAATTTAAAAAATGTTGTTTTGAATGTTTGTTGTTGTTGTTTTGAAAATTCATTATTGTTTTATAGTTTAATAGTTTCATTATTGTTTAATAGTTTCTTTGGAAATTTGGAATGTTTGGAAGTGGTTTAGTTGAAATAAATTGAAAATAAATTAAAAATTCCAGTTTCTGACGAATTCTAACCTTCCCCTTCGAACGTTCCTTTTGCCTAGAAATTTATAATGTAAAAACAATTCCATAATATGGAGTCTAATGGCAGTGGAAAAATTCAACTTAAGTAAAATAAATAAGTGATGAAGAAGTTTCAACTTCGAAATTATCATCGCTTTAACAGCATAATCGATAGCGTGTCTGCCTAAGGATTCGAACCAGGCACTGAGGAGGAAGGTTCGAATGCATTCGAAACACGAAAAATGAGAAGTGAAGTTTTTTTCTGAGAAACTTCCAACCATACTTTTAAATTGAAAAAATTCCAATTACTTCTTTACTAACTCAAGTTTAATTGATCTCGAAAATCCCCAATATATTTTTAATTTTATTGAAACCACACAGACTAATAAAAACCGGTTTTGATATAACAAATCAATTAGTGGTTCATTATTGCTAACGGGATTATCAGAAAAGTTTGCACCGATGATAATGGCAATTAAACACTCGGGTATCACAACTTCAACCGACGCAATCTAGTAAATCAAAATTATTGGACATTAAATTTTATCAGTAAAATCTTAAAAAGAGAAAGTTTCACAAAAATCTTGGGATTTTAATAAAAACATTGATTCGGGCGCTCAGTGTAAGGTTTTGGGCGGAAGCAGCTATTACAGTTGTCCATCTTAGAAGTCGGTCTGTTGCAGCTAGTTTATTTGATAAAACACCAGAAGAAGTTTGGTCAAAACAAAACCAGACTTAAGTCATTTAAAATTATTTGGTTGTGTTGCCATGGTTCATATTCCTAAGCAGAAGCGAACCAAATGGAGTAAAAAACCACGAAAAATGATATTTGGCTACAACGAAGGTCCAGAATTTTTTAGGTTAACCGATCTTAATACTTCTAGTTGAATGCCGAAATGTTAAATTTATTGAGTTAGTACAGCAACAAAATATCGTTTTACCACTGAACAATGAATTAATGGAACCAGATTCAATAGGGGGAGCAGAAGCCACAATAAATTAAATCAAAATTGATAGTTTTGTAGAAGACTCTGCAGAAGACACGTATTGTGAGGAAAATGTTTCCCAGTGTATACTAGATATTGAGATTTCAAAGATAATGACAATGAAATTCTTAGAAAATCTAACCGACTAGCAACGAAAACCAATAAATATGCTGCAATTGAAGATTCATTGAAAAGAAACTATAGTACATACAAGATGGAAGCAATGCAGAACGAATATGATTCGTTGATAGAAAACAAAACCTGGCAGTAGTGACTTTAATCAACAAATCCAATAACTTTGATGAATCGTATACGACTTAGACACTTTAAAAAACTTTTTTAATTTTTTCTAAATATTTTCGGTTTCTATGAAACCTTCCTCAGGGAAATGTTTATTTCTATAGGTTTCATAGAAACCGAAAATATTTGGAAAAAATTAAAAAAGTTTTTAAAGTGTCTAAATCGTATACACTGAAAAAAAATTGAAGTTCATGACAACCTCATCTCGAAGTTGGCAGTTGATTATTCATGCAAAGAAAAATTATTTGCAAACAATTTCACTGTGATTGGGACAACTACACGATAACATTTTCCTAACAACAGAATGAGGTTTATTTCAAATATAAAGTGTTATATCCAATATAACAGTAGTTGAATAAAGATAATAACTATTTCCCTGAAAAAAATTTTCTTTGGCCTTATATCATGAATTTTGCATTTTAAAGTTTAAGTATTTGAGATTAATTGAACTATATTTTATTTTCACATAAATATTTCGTGTGATTGTCTCAACTTCATCGATTTATATTTGTAGAGTTGTTGAAGCAATTTCGTAGTTTGACTCGCCATATGTGACCGCACGGTGAGGTTGAGACAATTGCATTTCGATTGGAAATAGGACATATTTTTTTCAGTGTACGATTCATCAAAGTTATTGAAATAACACTTTAAGTAGTTTATAAACAATCTTCATTCAACAATTCCAGATGCATAAAGTGTAAATGGGTTTCAAAGCCAAAACTGGGGATATCGCAAACTGCGATACAAGGCCAGATTGGTTGTCAAAGTTTGCTCACAACGTAAGGCAATTGACTACCAAGAAACATTTTCACCGGTAGTTCGGCACAATTCCATTCGATACTTGATAGCAGTTGCTGCAGTAAATGGTTTGAGAATCACACATATGGATGTAGTAACCGCACACATATGGATGTAGTAAAATATAGATGTACGTCATCATTTGATGTAGTCATATAGATGTACGTCATCAATGTTATAAAACTTAACTTTACTAGAACTAAAGAAATGAATACTGATATATTGACGAATATCAATACTTATCGAAATATCGAAATATCGATACTTATCGATATGGATATATGGATACTTATCGATATACCGATACTTATAGAGGTATCGACACTTTTCGATAGTTGTCTATAGTTAAAAAACTCCATATTTTGACGATTTCTTGCAATTTTAGACTACATATTTGTTCTTTGAAACATAAAAATACGCAAATCGATAGTTAAGCTAAAAATTTTATTTTGACAATTTCGTTTCCATTTATTTTATGTTAAATTGTTCAAGTAATAATATTAATCCAAATTAGGGCGGGCCGATATTAAAAAAATATCGAAAATACATATTGATATAAAAATATCAATAAAATCGATATATCAATATGGCGATATATCGATAGATATTGATATATCGATATATCGAGATTTATCGATATTTTTTTGATATCGATGACTTTTTTAATATTACCTAACCCAATATACTGATCAGAAAGGTGGTTTACGTCAATCAAGCTGACTTTAACCACTCAAAAAAGCTGGATTACTGTGATTAGTAAAATGTCAATTTGCATAATTGGACAATGGACTCACGTGCGAAATCGACTAATATCAATTATAAAATCGGATAATTGGAACTGGTATTGTTGGTTAATGCCAACGAAGGAAAAGGAATATCTAATCTCGTTTTTTGATTACCCGCAAAGCTGATATCAGCAGACAAGGCCAATTACGTCAACCGGCATAGATAATGAATGTCAACCAGCCAAGCTGACTTACGTCGACTAAAAATCTTTGCTGATCAGTCAATCTGATTCACGTTAATTGTTCTTGACTTATCAAACAACAGTTGCCTCATCCACCTACCAAAGCCCCATAACACTCCTTCTACTAAATGTTAGAAATCCCTTATTCCAACTGTGGATGAGCTTTAAAGTTTTATAAACAAAAACAAAATTAAATAACTTACAATTATCAAAAAATTTAAATTAACGACTCTATAAACAAAACATAAATAATTAAACATTTTCATGAATTGATAAGAAAAATTTATTTAATTTGTTTTACATAACACTAATAAAAATAAAATTATAATATTTGAATTTTTTTATAAATTTTTGATGCATTTATTTTTTTTTTCGTTATCATGTTTATTTTCTCTGTTATTTGATTGATAAAATATTAATATTTTAATATATAAAAAAAGAGCTAATGCAATTTATGATAAGAAAATAAATAAGAACCGTAATGTTTTGAATTTAATCAATTTTTTATTGATAAAAAATTAAAATGTTTATGCGGTAAGCAAGCCGATTCACAGCGTTGCATATGAAAAGTAGATTAGAATATTTCATGTTTTCTCTTTATCTCTCTTCACAATTAAAATGATAGATGGTAACCTTGAAAATAAAAACGAGTGAAGTGCTCGCTATATCATAAATACTATTTTAGTATTTATTATTATTATTCTGTTTTTTTTTCAATTCAACTTGTAATAAATTCCAAAAATAAATATTTTATAATTTTATTTTCAAATTTTTTTATATCTAACAGAAATGCTATAATAATAATATGAAGTATCAAAAAGATGACATCATAATCATATTATTATTTATAATAATTTTTCAACGTTTATTTCATTAGTCATTCGTTCGCTTCATTGAAATACATAAAAAAATGTAAACGTCAAGTAGTGTATTGTTAAGTTTTCTGTTAGATAAGTTTTATGATTATAATATATCGCGAAAAGTAAAAAATTAAATTAATTTTAAATTGTGGTATTGAATTATTGTATGCTAATGTGTGAAACTGAGGCAGTGTATTGTTTCTATTGTTGCAAGTTATTTATGTTTTTTTTTCTAACCACTTCCATGTTTGATTGTGTGTGAAAGGTTTGGATTTGTATCAATGTGGTTTTGAGTTTTTTATTTTGTATTGGTTGATTTTTGTTGAGTTACCTTGGCAACACATACCTTTAACTTGTGTACCAATATTTTATATTGGCTTTGATTTAAATAAAGATTTTGATTTTTAAGTTAGATTTTAGTGGATTGAAAATGTGCGGCAATTATGTTAGTTAATATTGCAAAACAAATAAAACCAATTAAGTATAGCTAAAGAGGTTAAAACTGGTATGCAAGGTCGGCGAAATTATGAAGTGCAAATGATCTAACTATATCGATGATGCCAAGTAAAACCGAGTTAAGCCCAGTTGCTTGTGTTTTGTAACTCTTTCTGGAAGTGAGACAGTCGAGACTCCTCCTCATTACTCCTTCCTTGCCTACCATCCCATTTTATGAACAGAAAGCTTTCAAAAATTACGTACAGCATGTTTGATCGGTGGCGATAGCAAATATATATAAAATATACACCAACTGCTGCGTCTCAAAAAACAGATTAAGATGGTGATGGATGTGGATTCAGAGTCAACACCAGCCATTTAAATTAACGACGTTAAATATAAATTACATCATATCATACCTGGTCAACTGATTTAGTTGTAAGTGTATTCACTTTACTAATGAAGCATAAAGCATCCAATCCCTCCTTAAAGATTAACATAATTCAACCGGATAACATTGTTTCTGTGCATCAGGTCCTTCGAGCCGGAAATTAGATGAATGGTAAACAGAGTAAAAAAATAAACAGTAAAACAGATATATCAGGTAAACTAATTTTGCTGTGAATGTATTCTTTTTACTAATGAAGTATAAACAATTAACTTACTCCTTATAGATTATAATGAAACATAATTCAACCGGATAAAAATTTGGTCCTTCGAGCCGGGAATTAGACGAATAGTGAAACAGTCAAGAAAGGTTAAAAATGAATAATTTCTTTGTACTAATAGGTTTTATAACGACTTATATCACTCTATGAGCTTATAACTTAAAATACAAGATCTTCAAAGAACAAGCAATTCAAAAAGACTGACTTTCTGTCTTGGGTCATAAACAAAGTTGTTGGGAAAATCTGTTCAAAAAGATTGCTTAAATCACTTATCAAAAACACAAGAAAAGTTAATTTAAACGGATCACAAAATTTTGCACGATTTAACCGTTAAACAAGTTACTAGCAAATTAGAACAAATGTCTCCAGTCAACCCGCAATCACGGGTAAAACGAATTAGTGATGAGATCGCTGTTCTTTGAGAGACACTTCACGAAACATGCAGATCTTCGACGGGTCTAAATGCCTAAAGAATAAAGGGGTGCAAGAAAGCCTAATGCTACTCTAACTTCTAAGATGGGGCTAATATGAGCACAGTCCCATATATCTAATCTAATCTATTACTAACTGTGTGAGGTTTTCTATGAAGCCGTTTAACGAGATAATATCACCTTATAACATTGGTGTATTTCTGAAAGTGATAAAAGGAAAGCCAGCTAAAATGATCATGTGTTGACCTTCTTATTAAAGGAATTTAACGTCTTACCTAGACATGTGATGTAAATTTTTCAATTTTTTTTGCGTTCATGCTCCATGTAGGAGCATTGCCAAGCTAACCAGCTTTGAATATTCATAACGGTCATTCGTAACAGCGACATAATTAGCATGGCAGCCAATTTTTTAAGGTCGTTTATTACGTCCGTCTCCCATTGCAGTTGTGGTCTACCTCGCGGTCGCCCACTCCCTCCCCACGTACACATATTTTCAATCATTCCAGACTGTGAATCGGCTCGTAAAACATATCCAAACCAAGCAATCCTATTGGAAGGGATACAACCTATTATATCTGGACCCTCAAGAAGGTGCCTGATCTCAAAGTTATATCGCGTTCTGTACTCTCCATCGTCTGTCTTAAGTGGACCAAAAATGTAGCGTAGGATCTTACGCTCAAATACAGATAAATGTGATTCGTCATTTTGTCTAAGGGTATATGATTATGACCCATACATCACCACCGGTCTAATCAATGTCTTGTATAACTTGAGTTTAGTGTTAGTTGATATACATACGGTGATCCAAGGAGAGGCTTAATTGGGTAGAAAGTTCGATTACCTGCAGCAATTGGAGCTTTTATATCTGAGTATGCTGTTATATCTGAGTATGCTGAGATAGCTAAGTATGCTGTTGTTTGAGTCAAGCATTGATCCCAATTATTTTTAAGGATTCAACTCCCTCAATTCGTTCATAGTCGCACATCAAATCTTTCATCTCAACCTCTCTTGAAACATTCATATGTTTGGTTTTATCGTAGTTAATTTGAAGTCCAATCTTTCTAGCACCACTCTCAAGCGACTTGAAAGTCTCACTCGTAACAGCCTCACTTCGGCCGAGGATGACAACATCATCAGCGTAAGAGATCATCTGTACTGAGTTTATTGACAAGATATTGTTGTTAGTCGGTAGTTTCTTTTGACAGCACACATATTCTAAGGCTAAATTAAAGAGCATATAGGAGGGATAGCATCACCTTGTCTCAAACCGGAGTCAACTTTAAAAAACTTTGACATTTCGTTCTCTAGTCGTACACAGCATTGAAAATTCTGTACTGTCATTTTGCATAGTGATACCAAATTACCAGGAATTCCCATTGACACCAGAGCAGACTATAGAGTCTCTCGTTCGTGAGAGTCGTACGCCTGCCTGATATCAACGAAGAGTTGGTACACAGGTATGTTGAACTCTCGACACTTTTCCAAAAACATCCTTATCGAGAAAAGTGCATCGGTGGTACCTCGGCCTTGCTGGAAGCCACACTGATATTTTCCAAACAGTTGTTCAGCAAAAGGATTGATTTTGACTAGCAAAATGTATGAAAACATCTTATATGCTGTGCAGAGTACAGCGATTCCTCTGTAGTTTGCACATTGTAAGCGATTATTTTTCATCGGTTGGTATCAGCATAGCTGAGTTTCAGTCCTGTGGCATGGTTTCAGTCCGCCAGATTATTTGAAGAAGTTCAAACAATCTTAAGGATAGAGTTTCACCACCATGTACAATCATTTCGATTATAACGTCAATATCAGGAGCTTTATTGGGTTTTAATTTTTACAGCACCGCTTCGAATTTCTCTTTGGTTGATTCGTCTACATGTACCTTTGACGCACGAACAAGCTTTGCCCGTCGTCCGACTTGTTGTCGGTCACTTAATTAGAGAAGATTCTCAAAATAGGCGACCCAAGTATCTAAAATATTTTTAAGGTCTACTTGTAGCTCCCCATCTTCGTTTTGAATAGTTGTCGATCTAGTTTGAGGTCCCTTCTTTAAGGTTTGAACCTGTTGAAAGAAGGTGCGCGATTGATATTCTTTATTTAAGCTTTCAATCTCCTCACACTTTCTCTTCCACCATTCTCGCCTCGTTCGTCTTAAACATTAAGAACTTACCCTGATAAAAAAGATCAGGAGATCATCATTTTCTGGAATAATAAATGATTCAATAATTTGAAAGAAGAATATGACACGAGTTTAAAAGATATCGAAATTCTGCATAAAACGAAGAACTTAAAATAAAGCAATTTGATAATTTTTAATCGGATTGATTTTTTAAATAATTTAAAGTTCCGCTGTTAACTTGTTGTTAACGGAAAAGGAACAGAGAAAAAGAGAAGGAGAGACTACCAGTTTACGGAAGTGCAAGCAATCCTGAAAATCGCGAGTCAGTCAAAAAAGACCAAAATCATCAAAAAACTTTTCTTGACCTTCATTTTCCTAACGAACGTCAAAACCTCAAGCTTCAATATTGTTTAAGTTATAACTGTCAAATTTTCATTGATGAAAATATTTTATTTGTATAACAAAATTTTAATGTAAAATTTTTAAAATCTGATATAAAATTGTTCCCGAATATTAAAAGTGCTGTTTTATTGCTCCATTTTACCGTAAACCATGAAATCAATACAAACCAACAAACATAAAAAGTGCAAATAGAGATAAAAAATTTTATAGAATATTTCCACTTTCAATTTATTTTTAAATAAACATTAGCATTAAGTTCAATGAAGTAATCACCATAAATTACATCATAAAAAACGAATGAAGTCATTTCTATAATTTTATAGCACCACACTACAGATAAAATTGAACATCATATTATGTATATACAACAAAACTAATAAATGTTACTCCCGCCATCTATTCGAGACCCGGTTTTTTTCGATTTCTCCAAGCTTTAACCCATACCCTCAACTTTTATATAGTTTTATTTTTCTAACTTTTTAATAACAAAACAAAAATTTCTTTAAAAAACTTAAATAGAATTTAATTTTTTATATAAGTACATATGAAAAAAAAAACAAAAAGAAAACAAAAACAAAATTATATTGATTACAAAAAATAATGTTTAAATATTTAAATGTAAGTTTTACTGATAACAAATATTTAAACGAAATTGTGTTTTGTAAAAATTAAAAGTAAATATTTAAGAAATTACGTAAAAAATTATATTTTTTTATTTGGAGTAATAATCATGTTTTTTTTTAAGATAAAAAAAATATTAGTTTTTTAACGTAATCCATGTTAAAAAGAAAAGAGATAGATAAGAAAATATGTTATTGCATGTTTGGGGTTACTGAATTTACGGAATGTACGAGGTATTTGTAAAAGTGAAGTTCTACTCTATTCTTAAATGACTTGAAAAAATTACCTGCCCATCAAAGTTCAATTTTTGGTTTTATTCTTATTCTCATTAATTACTTAAATTGTACTTAAAAAGTACTTAAGTGATAGTTTTTAATTATTTTTTATTTTAATTTGTAACGATAAGACTGGCGACTTACTTGTAATTAATAAAAATGCAAACAAATAATTCTAAATCGTTTTGAAGTTCTAAGTTTAAATAACATTTTGTTTGAGGTAAACCTTTGGATATTTCATTTAAATTTGTATGCAATTTAAATGATTTTTTTTCTTTAGGTGGAAAGATGAAATATGTACATAAATTTATAGGCAATGAGTTGACATTCCCAACATCTTTAAAGGGTAAAATGCACGGACGAATAAAAAGGTTTGGAGAGACGCTAACATTAATGTAAATGAGGACCTTAAAAATAGGAATGATGCCCAAGTATTTCACTCTACCAAAACATAGCTGTTGACTGTCTCTAAATTACTATTTTCAATGACTTACTCTATTTAACAAAAATGCCAAAAAGCGCGTATAGAAAACCTTATCCTTTAAGCAAAATATGTACACTGATAAATAACGACATTATTCTATATATTAAGCTAGTTTTGATGGCGAATTGATTCTGCATAACTCGCAGCTTTCCTAGTTGGTTATAGTTGGTTTTTATCTAAGTTTTTTTTTAAACCGCATGTTGTTGTGGAATCTTGATCTTAAAAGGTACCTATTTGCTTATATGAATTTAAAATGTTGTCACTGGTTTATGAGCCATTTAACTTGCAATAAATTTAAATTTTGTCAATTATCTGACCCAACAGTGAATATAAGTTTTACTGAAGTTTATATAGTATTAACTATAAAATAAGTATATAAAATTTTATATAACAAAAAACACGTTATCTGAAATGATATTCGTTGGTGACGACTGACAGCGATGGAATTGGGGACATTGAACATTGATGAACCGCGATGAAATTGTAAAAAAAATAATTAACTGGTTTTATAAGTTGATGTTTGTCTTAAATAATAAGAAGTATAAGATAATTCAAAAAGCATTTGGAATTCAATAAATAGCAATTTATCCCAATTTTTCAAAAATCTATGTACAAAAATGTTCTGTACAAAAATATTGTCAAAAATATCCCAAATATATTAGGTGTAAAAATAATTTCGCATTTATTTATCTAAAATTTTCGATAAGAGATAGTAAAATTTGAGAACAACTGAAAAGTTACTCCAACAACTGCATGGTCACAGAGCAGTAGGCCTATAGCACAAAACGTCTCTGATTTAGCCGCACATCATCAGACAGACTGTAACTGTAACGACGGTCTAGTTCGATTATTTCCATAAAATGAGAGTCAAATCTATCTACAAAACAACATCATAAAAACGATTCATTACATTTTAATCCATGACAGCCTACCGATCACCGCAACTAATATTTAGCGTCACTCGTCTTATGTCAAATCATTTTTTTTTGTTTTCCTCCCTTTGTCTCAGACTCCCGGAGAGGCAGTTATGTCTTCCCATTTCATTTGATTCAAAATTGTAGAATTATTGCGAGTTTTTTTAAATCTATAAGAAAAACCCCTACCACAAAAGTAATAGTTTCTTCCTCCCTGCAACTGTATAAAAAAAATGACGTTTTGAATTTTATCATAACCAAGTATATAATTTTTGATATTTATGAATTAAAATTTAATTTGTCTATAATGATAAAAGTTGGACAGAAAGTTTTCATAATATACTTTGAACATATATACATAACTTAAATATTTGTGAGTGTCGTTCAAAAATATTGCTTGTCCATTCTAAAATATTCACTAGTTAGATAATCACCGAAAATAACACAATAAATTAAAATTACTCTAGTTATTATTTTCATTTATTTTAAAAAAATTAGCACAACTATTAAGAAAACATTTAACCTTTTTTCGTTTTAAATTATTTAATTGTTTTTAATTTATAATTTAATCAAAAAGTTTGTGGTTGTAAAAAATAACAAATAAAAATGGCGAAAACTGGATATGACATTTCAATGATCACCATTTGTTATGCCTCACTTCATACAATATTAATGTAATGTTCTCTCTATATATACTCTAAGATGTCAACAAACATCAAAACTATTTTATTCTTTATAGCCAATTTAAAAAAATCAAAAATTTTGATTTAAAAAACCGAAAAAATCGAAAATTTTTGATTAATTTTTTTGTTTAGAAAAAGCCATTGACAATGAATAAGAAATTTATTCGAAACGTTGGGTAGATAATAATAACCAAAATTGGATAGAAATAATACATTTTTTTAATTAATTAACTAAGCCAAATGAAAACATTATATAAACATAAAAACATTTATGGGTGCTAAAGGTCAATCCACCAATTTTTAACATTTTCTCAGTTGATTTCTTTGTTGCATCACACAAGCAGTAATACATACATGTTTCTTTCTACATAAATAATAAAACTTTGGTTATGTAAAGCTTTCGAAATAATATTATATGTAGTCTATAGATACCTATACGGTTGTTCAAATTTATAAAAAGTAGAATGCTGTTCTGTCTGTATTTGTAGAGGGTAATATTTTCTCGTTTGACCAGAATTATTTATTGAGATGATTTGGGGAAGTTGTAAATTAAATGGTTTGTGTGTGATGAAAATAAAATTAAAAAGAAACAAAAGAAAGAGAATTTAGGTATAAATGATCAAATTGTGTGATCAGAGCATTATGTAAATATAAATCAAGTTTTTGTAGGTATATTATTTTAGCTAATTGTTTATGCAAATCATATTTGTATTTGTTTAATCTACAGATTGTTGTATTGGCGATTTTTCAAATCAAATTTGGGTTGGTGCAGACTGCAGACCATAACATTTTTCCAAAGGACTTGTTTTGGAAAAAATATTAATGTAAGTTTTTTTTAACCAATTTATATAAGTTTTGTTTGTTTGTTTTTCCGTAATTGTTGTTTTTGTATTCAACTTCAACATTGATTTGTTTTTTTTTATAACTTTTTTTTATAAGAGAAGAGATCTTCTGGGTTTAGATTCGCATAGGTACAGATTCGGATTTTATATATATATTTGAATTATTAATAGTGTGTTAAACAAGATAACAGAACAGAACAAGAAAACAGAAATATGAAGGTCAACGATAGTACACCTTTCTTGCAAA
This sequence comes from Diogma glabrata, assembly GCA_963693315.1. Taxonomy (NCBI): domain Eukaryota; kingdom Metazoa; phylum Arthropoda; class Insecta; order Diptera; family Cylindrotomidae; genus Diogma; species Diogma glabrata. The sequence goes on from OY856186.1 coordinate 208,716,508, forward strand.
GCTCTAAGGTCGTGTCAGAAGTGGTATACCACAAACCCACTTAAAAAGATTGCTCTAGTATATCGAATATGTCAGATGAAGAAGAACATCAATTTGGAAATGAGTCTAACTCTGCCACGAAATCTGCAATCAGCAATAAGAATTTATGCAATTCAGAACGCGAGAGCAGATCCGATAGGTCGATAGCAACTACCACGCCGGATATTAACCAAAAAAGTTACTACTATCCTCGTGTTCAATACAGTCGAATTAAATAACCTGAAACCGGCCAATGCTCAATTTGATAGCCAACCTAAACATCTTCCTACCACAAAAACGAAAGAACCAAAGTCTCTGTCCCTTTCTATACATTTTGACATGGCAGCCCTGCTCAAAGGAAAACCTAGCCAAAAGATCTGATAGAATAACAGGAATTCGTGGTATTTATACTTCACTTCGAGGTTTACCAACAAAATAACATTTGGTCGGCGCTTAATTGTGGCGATAAAACGATAGCACAGTGAGCAACACACACACTGTACCAAGAATAACTAACGGGTAGACATAACTACAAACACTAAAAGAGACCTATCAAGATCATAGCTTAAATTGAATGTGAAATGAAAGAAATCAAAAATACTCCAAACCACCCCACACCTCAAGCGCAAAACCGAAAGAAGCATTACCAGTTACCCAGTTTTGCCGAGATTGTGTTAATAACAGGCCCTTTAACGTCACGTTGATTGGTCGAAAAAACGATGGACTAAGCAACCGGAACTGTGCCTGAACGTGCATACTATGGCAGCTAGCAAACAACTGGTTCAAAAAGTACTAATTGCCTTTTACCAACTTTAACAAAAAACGACCAACAGATTTTCGAAATCTTACTCTCAGCTCTCAATATCCGTGAGCACGAAAGAGCCAAATAGGGAAGACCTTGATACTTTGGGCCCTACAAGTTGACAACTGGGAAAGCATGGGTCTATGAAGATCAACTATCCAACACCATATTAGCCCCTTAGAAAACGAAACAGACTATAGAGTTGTTCGTACTAATCCAATCCTGTGTTCTTGCAAAAAGGACTGTGCATCATTTTACTAGCTTGTTAGGGTAAAACATGGGAGAAAACAAAGATATAGATTATTTTTCTACTTCTTTTATTGCATCTACAGTTTGAATCTATAGCCGTCAAAAGCTGAAACTTGTACGAGTCCTTAAACCAGGATGCTAAAATTCTTATCGGCACCTCAGAACGAAGTAAATTTCTATGTGACATTCTGGATGGTATAATAAAAACATTTAACCTCGCAAAACAATTCGAATATTTCAAAATAAAAGCCATGGACGGTATTAACAGCTGCTTATGGTCACTACCACACAATGTTTGCGTCTAGTACACGTGCGGCTCTCGAACTAACGAAGACATTGAAGGGATGTTGTGTAATGAAATAAAAAATACGATAGCGTTAGACACTTCTTCAACAGGATTCCAAGCCATAACATTTTACAGTATTTGTTACCCATAAACGTAATACAAATTTTTTAATGAACTGACAAATACTGTGGACGAAATTAGAATCAAGAATCACTTAATCGTCCTCAGTCAACAGTGAAGATAGTCAACAGTCCTAGTGCTGTTTCTTCCATCCTATCATGAAATATTGCCCTATGTCGTACATTATTATGTGAAAGGATTTATTATTTAGTTTTCCGTATTCTTTAAGAAGAATATAAAAAACCAAAAAAAAAAAAGAAAAAAAAGAAATCCATCAACGTCTTAAAAAGCATGATGTTGTGGAACCTAGGTCTTTAAAGGTTTTTATGTGTTGTTGTAAGTTGTGACACATATTGTAATTCCAAATATGTCAAATATTTTGAAAATGCACAAATTTTTTTGAAATTTTCGGTAAAAAAGATGATGAACAATGCCATTGAAGTTACACTTTTAAATGGAAAATTCGAAGGGGAAGATGTAGTGTTGCCACGTATTCCAATGATGCCAACATATATGGCATTTGAATTCAAATGTTTTGTTTCCAGTGCAACTCTCTTTTGCAATGAACATAAACAAAGCACAAGGACAGTTACTGCAAGTATGTGGACTAGATTTGGAGAATTCGTGCTTCTCACATGGACGACTGTATGTGGCTGATGCGTTAGGAAAAACGAAATCAAAAACAAAAAATAAAGTGTACTCACAAATATTTGAATAAATAAATAGAAATAAAACGACATTTTGAAATTTTTTCCATATTAAAATAAATAAGTTGCAATAGCAAACGTTGAATAAAAATGACACAATGTAAATTGAATATTTTCATAACGAGTTTTCCTGATTTCCCTTTCTTATGAGATATAGCGGCAATATGCGACGCGCATAGTGTTAAATAAACAAAACTTTTACACTATTTGGGATAAAAAATAAAATTTTGAGAGATTTTGTGAGTGATTAAGATCAAAGTAATTATTGTAAATCACTTGAATTTTGCAATTTGAAAGCATTTTTCATTTTCTCTCAGAAAAACTACTTTAGAACAGTTTTTGTGTGTTTCGTGTCGGGAACAAATACAATGCATCAGCACTGAACACTTGTGAATTTTTGTTTTGTATAATGTTTTATATAGAGATGAACACCTCTACTAATTCAATAAGTCATTTAAATTTTTTTATTGCTTACTTGAAAACTTATTTGATCGCTAATTTTTCATACATCCGAAGCTAGAGTGCTGATTATTTTTCATTCATATTTTTAAAAAGAAAAATTAAAAATTATATGCTATCATTTCTCATTGCCGCTTTTTGAAATCAATGGCTCCTACTTCAACAAAATGTCTGCGCAAAAACTTTATTTATAAGCGTAGCAAAGCACGCCGGGTCCTGCTAGTTAGGTATAAAATTTTCCAATTTATTATTAATAATGAATTAGCTATAATATAGAATCGATACAGTTAAGTGCAAAAAAGAATTCCTTCCGTGCTAAGGAAGTATTAAGTCACATGACTTAAGTCAAGGTTCACCATATGGCGAGTTTAGTACGAAGTTTTTTTTAGTTTCGTATTAAAAGATTGGAGGTTGTTTTTTAATATTATTTCCGTGCTAATGAAGTATTTAAGCCATATAACTTAAATCAAGGTTCAAAATTGACGAGTTGAGTACCAAGTTTTTTAAGTACTCAGGTAAGCTCCTGGACCAACTAAACCATTTTTAAAAGAGTAGCCAGGAAAACTACTTTCTTTTGGTGTTAGCTTGAGGTCTGACTGATTTTTAATAATATGTCAGTGCTAAGAGTTGTAACTTTGCATCTATCTATACCATCATATAATTTAGGCATATGTGTATTATGGTCGTACTTTGCTCATGTTGATAAAGAAATACCCCTCTGGAATGCTATAAGTGCAAAAGGACTTTAATGTTCGAATAGTATCCGTTTCGCGTCCATCCACTCCTCCAAGTGTATGTAGATGTGAAACCTAGGAATGCCAGGTTTTGTTTTTGTTTTAACACATATTGTAATATCTATTAAAAAACAATTTTATTTTTATTAAAACATAATAAGTCTGTCGAGTTTATTCCCATTGGGAATAATGAACTTTACAAAGCAACACATCAACAACAGCACCATTTTTGTTCACAAAATACTGGCGCCCTAATACGGGACATTTATTTACTCCTTATTTTGGCACGATTACGAATTATACTATCGATATTCCATTTTATCTAAATAATAGCGTTTATCACAAAACAAAAACAAACAAACGTTCTATTGTTCTATTAGGATTAATCACATGTTCTTCGAAAAACATATCGATTATCGAAAAACAAGAATTACATATATCAAAATACAAAACCATTTAAATAACCAACGAAATTATTTAAAAATAAAAACAAAATATATTACATCATCAAATCTTGTTGAATTTTTTTTAGCAGATGAAGATAATAGGTTTTCTTTAAATTAAATATGCACAAACCTGTTATACTATAAAGTTATCGTAAACAAAAAATCTAAGAGCATTCCAATTATTCAACTCTCAAAAACTATACCTTTAAAAAATCAAATTGGAATTTTAATAAACAACTTTCCCTTAACCCATATACATACACGTTTATATTTTTACTTATTAACACAACAAATATTTCACGCAATACAAAGAAAAATCACCCAACACAATCGAACAGATATAATAAATATAACAATATTATTGTTTATCAAATCCCCGGCTATGTGATGTGATATAAACAATCAAAAACTTAATAATAACAATAAAAAATCACTTACCTGTTCCCACAAATCCTCCATCGATGCCTGAGATGAAAAATATCCAGTATCGTAAATATCTTGAAGTTCACGAAAAATATTTTCACTTGGTAATATATCCATTTTGTTGGTTGGTTATCTATTTTTATTTTATTATATTTATTTAACTATATTATATCCGTTAATTAAAATATTTTTTTTTAAATTTTATTATAACTCAATACACTCACAATATATAATTTTTATTATATCTCTTTTTTATATAATTATTTTATAGTACACTTTTATTTTATTTTGTTGTTAATTAAATTTAATTTAATTTTATAAAAATACAAAAATGCAAAATTTACTGCAAACGAGAGAAAAAAAAACAAAATGATTTTATTGGTGAATTTCCAATTAATAAGTTTATAATCACAAATTAAATTAAACACATTTTTATTTTATGTTTTGTTTAACTAAAGTTTAATCATATGTTGAGATAGAGAAAATTAAAAATTAATTAAAATTCATTACAAATATATAGAAATAAATAAACTTGCACAATATTAATTTAATTTTTTTTAAATTTTTTATTTGGAATTAATATTCCTCGCTATTCCATTTTTGCAAGGAAAATTTTTTTCTTCACACAAATATAAAAATGAAAATTTTAATAAATAATATTTTTTTTGTTATTAATTAAATTATTTATGGAAAAAATATAAATCAAAAATAAAAGCACAAAAAAACTATTTTAAAATCTGACCGAATTCTATATATAATTTTTTTTTTAAATTTAATTCCGTTAACACAATCGATTACAATATGAGATGTACCGGCATCACTGAATAAATAACCGTCATTACTCGTTCATGTCTCGTCTCATTTATCGTTACAAAAGAAAAAAATGTTAGTATAAAAATTACGAATGCTATAAAATTTTGGTTTTGTTGTATTGGGTATAATTTTTTTGTTTATTTCATAACGAAAAATTAACGAAATGATAACGAAGGTTTTGTTCGGTTTTTTATAATCAATATGCTTTGTATGTAGTGAAATGTTGATTTTTGGTTTGTTAAAGATACAGCTAGTCAAAAAATTAACAATTGGAGGAAACTTATTTTGAAACAATTGTTATGGAGTGAAATTTTTTTTTAAATCAATTGAGGAAACTAGGTTTTTGGAAATTGTTCTTTGCCAGTGGTATATGATTGTTCAAGAGTAAGATTAGGAATTGTTACGAATGCTTTCATATTGAACTATATTTCATTTGACACACATACTAATTAATACATCGATGGGAAACTACCATCTTCCCTCGAAAAAAGGGACTGGTCCTTCTATTCAAGTAGCATTTAATTTTTTGGAAGTTTAAAGTTATTAAAAAAAAATTTGAATAAAAGGTCTTTCTATTCCAATAGACACTTCCGAAATAAAATTTAAGTTTTTTCGTATACTAAATGTTGAAATTTATTTATTTTAATGTATGTATTCATAAACCATTTTGTTTTTTAAATCGAATATTCTATGTTAAATTATTAAGAACCAATTAATCGAAGCTGTTTTCCAATATCATACAAAATAATAAAATAACTATGTTATAAAATAACGTTTTGCAGTTAGCTTTTGTTATAAACTCGTCTAAGTGGAGCTGTAGACTAGTGCAAGTAACTTTTGGTAAGGAAAAAATTAGTAATAGTAGACTTGAGCATTTTAGTTCAATTAAAAGATCGAACGAACTAGTTCGATTGGTCTTCATGAATTAGTTCATTCTTTTAGTTCTATCAGTTAACGAAAATATTAAAAAAACTATGTTTTTGTTTTTACATTTAATATAATTTTGAGATTTAGATTCAACTGTTTCAAAAAAATTGCCGATTTCTATTAATTGGTAAAATATTATATTATTAACACTATAATTATCATCTCAAAATCTACTAAATTGTGAAATTGTTTGATAAATTATTTAATTAATCGATTACTATTTTTCTCGTTTTTATCAATTTTTCACGAAAAATTCTAGGTTATGTGAAAAAATGGCTTGTACAAAAGTTATAGACCATTTTAATACGCACAACTTTTACTTTTAACTTTTATCGATAGAAGATCTAGTTTCACTGCACGTCGTGAAAAACCATTTTCCACCTCTTAAAGCTCACCCCATTTCACCCATATAACTCGGACCACTTTTAATTTATTTTTCCCATCATTTGCACAATATTTTCTTCTTTATCCAGTAGTTTTCATGCTGTTACTAACATTTTCCATTTTTTGCGGTTTTTTTAAGGTATCTGCACCGGCCCACTGTTTGTTTTCCAACAGAATAATTTTCAATAAAAATTATGAGAAGCAACATTCTATCATTTATTTCAAGAAATTGTATTAAAGCAAAAGATTGTTTTTAACAGAAATATCGTCGTGTGTAGTGTGTACAAAAAAGTAAATCATGATGATCCCAAAGTAATATGTGGCAGATGTCAGAAATATTGGCATAGTGCATGTGTTAATTTAAATCAAGAAGATATTAACTATTTTCATGAGGTCGATCACTTATGGTATTGTGAAATCTGAATATATTTAATAGAAGTGGATTAGATCTGAAAGTACTCCGCCCGGCTAAAAATTTAAATCAGAATGATAAATAAAGTACAATCTCCAGAACCAAACTCGAATAAGTTTGTTAACACATTTCTAGATTTGCACTTCATTTCACAACAAATATTTGATTTAAATAAAAATTTTAATGATAAATGGCAGCATCTGGAATCATCTTTACAAGACTTGAAATCGCAAGTTATTATCTTAAATGGCAAAATGAGTGGTATAGAGGACCTTAAAAAAAATGCGGCATTGAAAATGAAAATGAATTCTCTTGAGCATCAACTGGATAACCTTGACCAGAATAACCGAAACAATAACGTTAAAATTCTTGAACTGACTGAGTATATTGATAATATGGACATTAAAACAAATTAAAAACTTCATCATATGTGGGGCTCAATTTTTCATCCAGATGTCGTTATCATACAGAAGTGTAAATTTGCTAATCATCTTTCTGTGAGTAAAATATTTGGAAATTCTTCAGAGAATAAAAGTTTTCAAAGAGGCATCCCGGTTGAAATGAGAGAGAAATCATACAAATATATCTGAATTAGAAACTGAAAAATTTTGCTACGCAAAGCAGATGGAAGTCCTGTTATTCTGATAAAAGATGTTAGTGATTTAAATTAAATTAATTTTTAAACCAAAATATAGTATACCAATAGTAATAATAATTCTCTTTTATCGGAAAACAATTACAGATCAATTAATTCAAATAGTTCCAATTCTAATAATTTCTCTTTTTTATAGAATTCAATTCCTGTTGTATTGCTAAATATCAGAAGCTTGCGAAGAAATTTTGACGTTCAACTAAGAAAGTTTAAATTTTCTACCTCTTCTCATCTTTTAAACTGAGATTTGGATAAGTGACAACGAATCCGAAAATTATAACATAAAAGATTGCAAAATGCATGCAAACTGCAAGAATGAATATGCAGCTGGAGGAGTTGTGGTATATTTGAGTAATTCTATTAATGAATATAATATTACTAAGCATTCTCTCAGACCAGGTGAATGTTCGCAAATCAATGTATGCATCTACGGTATTGATTTTTGCTTTGTGTGTTTTTATAGATCTCACTTTCAATCTGACGAATTCTTCGATTCAGAATTTTAAAGTTTATGCAGCCCAATCAATTGCAAAAATTTCAAATTCTAGTCGGTGATTTGATATGGTATACTACTAATTCTCTGGAGCATCGACTTCTGTCATCTGCTTTTGGTCTTGATTCTCTTGTTAACGTTCCCTCAAGATTAGTGTCTTTAACTTGCATAGACCATGTTTATCATAGATGAGCAATTTCACGTCACCGCAACAGCATTTGTTCTAGCATCCAAACTGATCCCCTCTGATTTCAATGAAATTTCATACACCGATAGCTAATGACAAAATAAAAATACTATTTCTTTCCAAAAATGGAATTTCGCTCTGGGGATGACACAGGGTGGCGGCAAACTTTTACGAGTTGACGAGACATTAGTACCTTTGGTTACCGATTGCTAACGGTTGACTAAACGGATTTAAGTCATTTATAGCTCATTAGAAAGGTAATTAATAGACCTTATAAAAAAAATTATTTAAAATTTTGTAGTAATTTTTTAAAACTGTGTTAAACTTAAATAATATTTTCAAAGATAGCGCTGTTGAGGGTTCTCTCACTTTTACCACATTTTCCTTCCAGAAAAAAATTTTAATTTCCATTTTTAAAATTTTTTTTAAAACAATGCAGTCGTTTTAACTAAAACCACCATAATTATAAGGTCCATCAATTACCTTTCTAATGAGCTATAAATAACTTAAATCGGTTTAGTCAATCGTTAGCAATCGGTAGCCAAAGATACTAATGTTTCGTCAACCCGTAAAACTTTGCTGCCACCCTGTGTCATCCCCAGAGCGAAATTTCATTTTTCGAAAGAAATGGTATTTTTGTTTTGCCATTGGCTATCTGTGTATGAAATGTCATTGAAATCAGAAGGGGTCGGGATAATCGATGTTGCGGTGACGTGAAATTGCTCAGATATGAAACTAATAGTGTAGTGATCAGAATTATTTCTGATAATTTAAAGATAACTGGACCATAACATGATCACTCTTCATTTTAACTATAACCCAAAAAATTTACCATGCAGAACAAATTTTAAAATAAATTCAGAAAATCTTGTTGAGAGTCAGACTAACGAAAATTTGAATGAGGTATTTGTGGAATTGAAATTGAGTCTAGCATATAAAAGTTTTATTAGCATATTTAATTCACACGTTAAAAATTGCCCTCAAAACATTAACAAGATATCAAATAAAAAACTTAAGCCTTAGATGACTGATAAACTATTATGCTGAATCAAAAAGAAAAAGGTTTTGTATAAGAAAGTGTTACGATCGATACCCTCAAAATAAAAAGCTATCAAAATATTACTTGGAATTTTGCGATAGATTAAGAGTCTGTTGAATCAACTAAAATTATACGGATAGTTTTCGAGCTAGTTCGAGTAATAGCGAAATGCAGTGGAAACTTATTGATAGCCTTTTAACTAAGCAATGTAATGAGAATACTATACACTCTATAAACCATGTTGATACAGATGAAAAAATTATGATTTCTAAAGATATTGCAACTGAGTTTTTTTATTTTTTTGCAAGTGCTCCCTTAAAGATATTATAATCTATTCTAAAACATTCTATGGGGTCAGACACAATTTATGATAATTGCAACTCTAATGGAAATAGTTTCTTCTTTAAACCGGTAAACGTTTGATGTTTTAAAAGCTACTGCTGAGTAAAAAAATAAGCAGTCGCATGGAATTGATAATATTAGTAATTCTTCATGGAAGGAAGTTATTCCATGCTGTTCGGAAGCTTTCTCGCATATTTTCAACCGTAGTTTCTTGTCTGGTTGCTTTTCCGTAAAAATTAAATTAGCTTCCAAAACCACTTCTTCAAAAAAGAAACAAATGGACTTAAAAGAAAAGATAAACTTTGTAGACGAAAATCAATTCGGCTTTCAAAAAAATAATATCACTGACGATATCTTTCATAAACTACGTAAAATTTAATCTAAATATTAATAAATCAATTATTAAATTTATTAATTTAATAAAAACGTTTTATTTTCTAACAACTTATTTAAAAATATAAATCAGACCAGTTTCAGATATAAATATCTATCTTCGGTGAAAAATTTATATTTATGACAATATTATTTGAAAAATTAGTTTGTTTCTAAAAATATGCATTCTAAATCAAACATAATTATCAAAACAAAAATGAAAAGATTAAAATTATAAAATATGACAAGAACAAAAACAATAAAGGAAAATATTAATTTATAATTAAATTGTACAAAATATTAGAACTAAATGATAGTTGTTCATTCAAAATTAAAAATGGTGACTTCTTAATAGCTTTATATATTTCATACTCAAATGTCCTCTTATGGATTCAATGGATCCATGAGAGAACCTTTGTTAAAAAAATGTAAAACTTTAAAATTATTTTCAAAACTTGTATATGAATGATTTTCGTCGACTAGATGTTGAGCAAAAATTGATTTGGCCAATATAAAATTTATCATAGGAATCACAATTTATTTGATATATGCCAGAGCGTTCTTCTAGTTTAGGTTTTTCTTTGAATTTGAAAATTTTTATACGGACTGTTTTGAAATAAATTTTAAATTTATTTTTTTTAAATTGATTAATTATTATGTTGGGTAGTAAATTAGTGTGGAAAACACTTCAATCAACCATTGTTGTTGCAGCACAAACTACAATCGGAAAACGACCACCGAAATCACACAACGAATGGTTTGACAACGAGTGGCGTCAAACCGTTGAACATAAACAAAAAATGGGAGAAAAATGGTTAACAAGGAACACCCGAAGCTCCCAAGCTGATTATGTGTGCGCCAGGAAAGCCTCAGCAAAACTTCTACGTAAAAAGAAACGCGAACACATGAAGAGCTGCATCGAAAACATCAACCACCATGCGGCCAACGGAAATTCAAAAGAATGCTTTGCCAATACGCGGAATCTGACAAAAGATTTCCACCCAAGATCTACAGTCATCAAAAATGGAAATAATGAACTTACAATAAGTGAACGTGTTGTACTGGCAGTGTGGCGATCCCACTTTTAAGACCTACTGAATAGGACGAATGAAGTTCATCCTATTCGCGCAATTGCTCCATCAACTGATGAGATTTTTGTCCCTCACCCAGAAGTAGAAGAAGTAGAAGCAACCATTAAAAAACTAAAAAATGGCAAATCCCCAGATATCGATGGAATTCCCGCGGGGGGGGGGGGGGGGGGGGTACCGAACCTGAGTAAAAAAAATCATTTTGTTTCAACAAAATTAACATAAATCATCATTAAATCAACCCCCCCCCCCCGCCTCTCCCCCACGATTTTTTTTCAACAAATATATAATATTTATAAACAAATTTATAATATTTATTATAGAAAACTAAAAACCAAGGTAAAATTGAAAGTTTGATCCTTTATAACTCATTTCCGCAATTTTTTTTCATAATTAGGATGCAGAGGACCTAATCTTTCTATTTATCTAAAAAAATCAACTTTTTATTAACGGGGATAAAATGGGATTGTACCTGTTTTGCTCAATTTTGCAAGTATTATTATAAAAATATGTAAAAAGGATGACGAAAATTTACTATTTTTCTTCTTTTGCAAATGAAATGAATGAAAATAAAAATAAAATAAAAACTTCAAAGGAGTGAAATAGAAAAACTAAAAGTTTTGCTCTTCGAGGAAGAACGATATTGAAATTAAAAACATTTTATTTATGAATACTATTTTGAGGAGTGAAATGAGTGCTCGAATAAAATGAAATTGTTAACTCTCCCCAAAATGCAACTAGTATTTTTTAAACAGAGCCCAAGAGCACTCAAATGAAAGCAGATGCACAGCTCCATGCATAACAGCAATACCATATACAGGAACAGATATATAATTTAAATACGAAGAATATTTAAAATGGTTTGAAATAATCTTTGCTTCTACTGAATAAGATTTGTTTTTTTTGAGACACCAAGAATATCGGTAATTCTTCAATGTTGAAAAATTATGCAATGCAATCGGCTCTATTGATTTTTATAGTTCATCGGTGTTCAAATGGTTTATGAGCCATTCTTTATTGTATACTTTCAAGTCAGACAGGCTTCCTGAAGAGTTAGACGAACGAAATAGCCCAAATACAAACAGAGTTTTACCAGCAGATCATACCTTTGCATAGCATGGTGTTATGTTTATGTGTGCAATCATCAGGATTGTAAAAACAATAAAACAATTGGACTTTTTTCGACCAGCTGTACTTATGTAGCATTGGACGCAAAATAAAGAGGAACAGTTGCGGTTTTACTAAACAACACAAAAATCCATTTAAATTGTATAGGTATTAGTTTCATGTTCTTTACACATTCTTTATTCAATAGAAAAAAAACTAACCAATATTTCGAAAGATAATTTAATATTCTTTAATTTTATTTTCACTTAATTAAACGTCAAACAAAAATTTTAAATGCATATGTTATTTGTTCTATCGTTAAATGAGTGAGTGAGTGCTATAAATAAATGTAATTTAAAAAGTATTTTATCCTTCTCTCTTTTTTTATGTGTGTATGTGTATAAATATGATGATTAATTTATTTTTTTTATGAGTATTGTATATATATTTATTTATGGTTCTCTATAAATATTTCTTTTTTATTTTTATTGTAACGAATCATACGCCGGCCGCTATAATTTTTAAATTTTTTGTTTCATTGTAACGGAAATATTTAAATGGCTTTTTGTTGTTATTGTTGCTTTTTTTTTGTTTGCAAAATTTTATATGGTTTGATTGCATATATAGAAGAATTAAATTGTTTATTTTTACAAATAGCAAGATGAGTAATAAAAATATGAAATGAAAATGGTTATAAGAACTATTTTGATTTATTTATCATATTGATGGATTATATTATGGTAGAATGTGAGCGAAAATAAAGCGATTTTGTTTAAGTTCGAAGATTGAACTGATATGTTAATAACGAATTTATTCGGAAACGGAAAACATGATGATTAATTTCAAATCAATAAATCAAAATGAAAATGCAAAAAAAGAAACATAAAGGAAAAGCTTTTGTAGATTTAAATTTGGGGTAGCAAGAAAAAAAAAAGAAATTTGCTATGTCATTTGAGAAAATAACATAGTTTAATTTAGAACAAAGAACTTCGATGAAAGGAAAATGATGTAGGAAGGTGTGGATGGGCTAGTAAGACATAATACAAATTATATCATTAAAAGAAATAAGTCATGATAATACTATTTTGGAAAAACCAATTAGTTTTTATTTTTAAGTGGACTAACATGTTACTTTTCTGTATATTTCTTTATTTTTGTTGAGCACTAGATATCTTATATAAAAATTATGGCGAGCTTATGAAAAACACTAATTTTTGATACTATTTGAATTTATTGATTTACCTATCGATTTCAACAGCTATGCTGTCATTCTCAAGGTATTTTCTAAACAGTTTAGAAAATGCCTTGAGAATGACAGCATAGCTGTTGAAATCGATAGGTAAATCAACAAATTCAAATAGTATCAAAAATTAGTGTTTTTTCATAAACTCGCCATAATTTTTTACTTCTCTGCTCAATATCATCGAGTTATAAAGAGGAAACTCGACCTACCCACACAAGTTGATTCCACTTTAAAAAAAAATCGGTGTAACTTATAACATATACAAAGAAACATAAACTAGCTTCTCCAAAAAACGAAAATAAAATATAAATAACAAAAATAATTATAATTTCGAATTAATAAAAAACAAAATTTGTACGTGGGCTGTTCCATCACGCTATGTATATATTTAGAAGGAATTCAATTCGTTTTTTTGTCTAACTTTAAATGACATCTGCATTTTATGTTCAATTACATCATTATTAATTAACAGCATTAATTAACAGAATTCATTTAACACGATTATGTATTTTGAAATGGAAGACTGGCAAAATTGATGATTGTTTGTAATAAAAAATGTTGAATGAACTCTTTGAAGAAAAGGATTTTACGTATGACGGTAAAAAGTTTTTGTTCGAGGTAGACGGGACACGGTTGTTGTTCTTTTTGTTTTGAAAAATGTGTTCTTATATACAAGGGTTTCCTCTCTATCCAACTTGCAGATCTATCGAAAAAGTTGATAGGGTGGCTTCTTTACTATCTACTTCCCAGCTTTTAAGTTCACCAACTAGCAGCTTGTAAACTATCTCAAAGTAATCGATGTTCAATAGAAAATTCGTATTAGAATTTTCATTTGGGAAATTGGAATGATGTATGAGCGTATGAGCGTTACTCATAGCATATAATATTTAATTTTTAGGATCATTTTTGGTTTACGTGTAGTCTATCTTGAAGTCGCACACTGCCCGAGGCACATAATTAAATTTTTTATAATCTATTAGTTCAATGACCCGAGAACGTGAGTGTTAGTTGACAAAGACGGTGCTACAAAAAGGTGCTGTTGCTTAAGTCAAACAGTTCGTTCAACGCCGCACATCAAATCCTTTTTCTTTTGCACATTTAAATCTTATTTTTTTGTTGATTTATGTTCATTGACAAGACATGGTTTTAAGTTACTCGTTTCGTTTTACGTGTTCCGAGCTCATTACAATTGTAAGTTTAAAAAAAGCGTAAGGAATATCAGTCATAAATAATTACCATGTGATTTAATAAAAAAATTAACATAGCACACTTTGAGAACGGGTTTAAAAATCAACTATGGTTATTTGTTCTGTTTATTTTAATACATTTTCTTTTTTTGGAAAATATATCCATAAATAATTATAAAATACAACAATTTTGGTCCTTTGAGCCGGATTTCAGTTTAAATTAGGAATTAGGACCAAATGTTGTAGAAATTTACAATTGGTATCAAAATATGAAAATTACAAATTCGGAGCTAGGAATAGTCAGTTGGAAACCGAAAAGTTTGAGATGTGGTATATTGAGATTAGAAAGGTATTTAAGAAACTGTTGTTTTGCAAGCCGTGGTTTTTAACATTAAGAAACCGCGCCTTTTGACTATGTGTTCAGTTTTCTAATTAATTGAAGAATTTAATCAGGTAGAATATTCCTTCCAACTATCGATTTGGTTTATATACAAAAACAACATGTAGCATCTTTTCTCGCAAATATAAAAACAATGCGTTCTTGTGGCTGTAAAAAAATTAAACCAGTGTCGGTCGTTTGAACTTTGAACCATTTTACGCGTTTATCTATTCGGTAGTTTTTGTAACTGTTCACAACATAAACTCGTTTATCAATAACTTGTAACCAAAATATCAATACGATCACAATAAAATTTAAAAAAAAAAGATATCGTACTTTCTTTTACATAGAATACTAGTTTTGATGGTGGGTAATCCTTCAAGGTAAAACAACCGTTATCCCTGTAAAATTCCTCCCTGTGCATTATTATTTCTTTTAAATGACTCTATATTTGCCTCATTATCATGACTTTATTTGTTGTGGAAATTATATTTAATTTTAATTATAAAATAATACTGAAACCTAAAAAAATTAAGCTCACGCCATTGTTCGACTTCAAACTTCAAGGATTTTTAAAAGCTACGTTCTTATATCAAGCTGTTTGATAAACCTCTCCTTTTTTTGCAAGAAAGGCATTTTGCACGGGATGTATTTGCAAAGGTTCTTAGGTAGAATACAATGAATATGGTTGCAAATTTGAGTTGCTACTTCTTAAATGATACATTTTTCAGGTTCTTGTAGATTCGATCAGCTTTTGAAGTTGAGTTCTCTCTTCTGTTGCGATTTAAAACACTTCAGAAAAGTTGTTTTTTCGTAACGGTTTGCACAGTTTCACTGAGATTGGAACCAATCAGTAGCTTTATTCTCCTGAATGTTCAAAAAATTGTTTTATATTTGATTTTAAGATTTTATAACTTTTACCATGTCATAACTACTTGGTCACATCAGGACTAAAACCATATTTAGGGGTGCGAGATTACCGCCTTATAATTACCGACAGCATTTAATTTTTACATCGAGCGCTGTTTCCAAATAAGGCTAATAACCGTTTAAAAAACACACAGCTCAACTAATTTATGACTACTATAGAAAAATTTAGTTGTAGCCTACGTTCCTATATGAATCATATAGGGCAAACAAAGAAATACATAAACTATTTTGTGTACTCCATTTTCCAGCTTGGATCAACTTATAAAGTCGCTATACAGTAAAATTTTTGGGAATTTCGATAATGACGTCTATCGCAACTAGTTGTTTATTATATGAACTCTACCTTACATAAATCTATGAAACTATGAAAGTTCTTTAGAATTCCCAAACTTACACGATTGAATGAATGAATAAATCCTTAAGTCGGCGATTAACCAACAACCTACCAACAAACTGGAAAATACATTTTCGCAATATTTTGTTTTTGTTTATCTATGTCTCATTCCCAGTCCCATAAGAATCATATAACTAACTTTGTTTTCTGAGTCAAATATTAAATTAAATTTTTATTCAAAGAATAAAAAAAATATGTAGGAAAAAAAGTTTTCTTTCTACAAATACTCGAAACAAAATTAAGTCAACATTCATTTATTTTTCATAAGCTAAACCGAAAATTCTCAGTGGAAATGTACTAAAATCAAAGAAATGAAAACTTATGATTGTATTTTTTTTTTCTTACTCTATTTTTTGATTTTGTTTACTTTATTAATTTTCTGTTTGTTTGTTCGCATGTTAGGAGAAATTTTTATTTATATATGAAATAAAAGAGTAAACAGATATATGAACGAGTGCCATTTTATTACCAGTCAATATTAAATGCTATAGATTTTAATTAGAGTTTGTTTAGGCGTAGTTTTACGAAAAAAAAAATTCCAGTTCCGACCTAAACGTGTAATACGATTACAACCTCAGTCACTTCACCTACAACTAAATTTTCCAACACCAACTCTAAGTTTTAAATTGCAGCCTCGACAGCTACATTTCTAAATTCCTTTATTTTTATTTCCAAAAAACTTTTTTTTCTCACTTCTAACGGTCAACCCAAAACCTCAATCTTATGTTTCCTATTCCCAATTCTTAGTTTTCTATAATTATCAATTTTCAATTTACATGTCCGGCGGCTTTTTAATTCCTCAATAGGATTCGTAACAATTGAAAAATCAACCAAAACATTGAAAATGATGTTTCGTTTCGGCTAAATCGGAAAACATGAATCTGAATTTTGTGACTTTTTTGCTATATGAAGGGGGATGAAGGGGGGCTAAAGTAACAGGCTAACTTTACCACAGCTCTGGCAACAAAATGTTCTGAATATTTTGAGCTTATATCCATAAAATAATTCAATTAATGGCTAACTATATTGTTATATACCCAGTGAACACAAGACATAAATATGGCATCACACGAACGTCATATATATGTGATGTAGTTGTTACGTAAATTTGACATAATACTGACACTTGTCATGACCGAAGCATCATATAAATGGTATCATTTATATGATGTTTGCATGACATCATACTAATCTCTTATATTTGACTTTGATATGATGTCATAATTTGGACTTAAATATGACTTTAATATGATTTATTTAAATTTCATTAGAGGTATATCCGTTTTAAATATATATATATATATATATATATATATATATATATATATATATATATATATATATATATATATATATATATATATATATATATATACATATATATATATATATATATATATATATATATATATTATATATATATATATATATATATATATATATATATATATATATATATATATATATATATATATATATATATATATACATATTTTTCAAAATTATGGTTAAAATAACCAATGTTTATTATCTTCTCGACTTTTTAATTATTTGTAATTATTTTATTTGAGTTAACTGAAGTTTTATAGTCGAGTTGTAAAACTCGACTATAAAACTTCAGTTAACTCAAATAAAATAATTACAAATATATATATATATATATATATATATATATATATATATATATATATATATATATATATATATATATAAATATATATATATATATATATATATATATATATATATATATATATATATATATATATATATATATATATATATATATATATATATATATATATATATATATATATATATATATATATATATATATATATATATATAGTTTGACTGTTTGAAAAATCCTGCGCAAAGTTAGTGCGTGCTATCTTAAAGCATATGGAATAGCGGGTAAGTAATGAGTAATAAATGTTTAACGGGTAAGTGTTTTCGTCAATTTTTTCCTATACTTACATCGCAGTCACAGAAATTTTTTTATATTGCCATGATATCAATCTTATATCATAGCAACGTGACGAATATCACCACAGACATCACATTTATGTCATAGTTATATCATTATTGTTATGTCATGTTCTTACGTAAATAAGTGTGAAATAATGACAAATATATGACTGATATATGACCTGGTTCTTACATAAGATGCGACCTAGCGTGATGTATTTTTGATGTCACAATGACGTAAATGTCTGGGTATAGATTTTCGTAATTCTAATTATAAAAAACAGACGTTCTGAAGGCCTCTCTACTTTGCCCATTATCGCGCAAAAGCTCATCAGTTACCTCTCACATAAATCTCTATCTTTCGCTATAAGTTTAACAAAATTAGTTCATTAAAGAACTCTGTATAGTGTATAGTATCCCAACAGAAGTAAATTCTGTTGTACGAATAGAAAAAGCAAAAACAATTTTTACCGGAAATGACAACCGGGAAGTTGGAATCTAGAACTCTTACAAATCATACTCAATCAAAATCAATTACTAGGAAGTGATGTTATTGAAGTTTTAAAAAAACAGGTGCCGGGAGCTCCCCCTTCCCGATTATACCAATATCGTCCAAAAACTAATCAGTTCCTTGTCATTCAAATCTCCATCTTTTGTCAAAGTATCATCAAAATTGATTAATGAACGAAGTCTGTATGCTTCCAACAAACTTTAAAAACAAAGCGAGAAAGTCAGCAGTTGTGTGGTGGGCCACCTCGCCACTTTCGTCGATGTCTTCCAAAAGTTGATCATTATCTTCTCAAACTAATTGAAACCTTTTCATCCTAATCACTTTATTGTTGAAGGCTGGAGTGTGAATAAAACACCGAAAAACATGCAAAAAATTGCAACAAAAACTTTTACACGAAGTGAAAAACCGGCAATTGTGATGCGGAACTGTTATGAATCATATGGAACTGTTATGAATCATCCCAACCTACATAGTAAATACAGTTATATGGAAGAGGTGGATCTCCCACAAATTTATCTAATGTATTATTATAAAGCCAATCTAATCTATTTATTTTTATAAAGCCAATCAAATTTTTCTCATACTTATTTTTCAGTACTGGCAGACTATGTAATTCCAAAACAAAAAAGTCGGACAAGTGTGTATATAAAAACACAGTTTTAGAAATAAACCAAAAACGTTGCCTTCGCAAATTCCAAAAAAGTGCTTTTGACTAGAAAAAAATTCAACTTTCATATGACGTTCGTCAAGCTCAAAAATTTTTTTTTTCAAAATTTTCCCCTCAACGGATCAAATAACATTTTAAATAATGAGCCGACCGCTATAGATTTCATTCACTCTACAACATTTCCTATATAATCTTGAATTTTTCAATTTTGTTTTATAATGTTCGAAGTTATGGTGGAGAGGACTAGAAACATTTTTGTAAATAAGTCGAAAACTGTGAGTTCGAAAATTACAAAAAAACTGTTTTGGACTAGAAAAAAATTCACCTTTTATATGACACACCACGTTAGGGCCAAGAATCAGTTGTAATTTCCCAAGGGCGGTGATAATTCGAAATAATTTTTTGCCAAAAATTTTGGAACGCAAGTTTTATCAATACTACTTGCTTGAGGAATTTTTCAAAAAATTAAGAGAATTTATCAACGAACGAGGGGAATTCGTTTAGAAAATTGCCATTTTTCATTTATTTATATATTTTTTATGAATTATACGTTGGCTTACTTTGATAACAGTGAATTATTTCAACATTAGAATGATAATTTTTAATATCCCAGTAGGCCAGACGTATAATTATTTTTATTAGTATAATTCAAATTTTATTAGTGAAATTGAATGATGTCATTACATTTTAGAGAATTTCATTGGTTTAAATTAAAATAAAACTAAGGCAAAAAATTTTCATTGAAATTTTTTCTAAATTTTCACCCTAAACCCCCTCCAAATAACATTTTAAATGATGAGCCAACCGCTATAGTTGATTTTTTTCAAAAATTTTCTTTTGCAATATTCGAAGTTAAGGGAGGAGAGGGGTGGTACAGGAGATACATTTCACGTTTTGTTTTTGAAAATAACTCAAAAACTAAACAATCAATCATTTATCTTGGCTATTATTTTGAAAACGTACATCGAAAAAAAATCGACTATGTATTTTTAAAAATCTGAAATTTTGATATATTGTTGGTATTGACGAAAGAAAAAAAGTAATTTCAGGTTTTATTTTTGGAGTACTCTGAATCGGAGTTATGCGCGGTTGAATTTTTTAGGCTTTTTTACGTAGTTTTGGTAATGGAGTCAATGTTTTGTTAATTGACGACATACACCATGTGCTCTAGCGGATTTTATGTTAAACTCGTTAAACAAATCAAATTGTAAACATATGTCAAATACCATATATTTTTACT
The DNA here is from genome assembly GCA_963693315.1 of Diogma glabrata. Lineage (NCBI taxonomy): Eukaryota > Metazoa > Arthropoda > Insecta > Diptera > Cylindrotomidae > Diogma > Diogma glabrata. The sequence continues at coordinate 208,737,087 of OY856186.1, forward strand.
CACAAAAATATTTAAACCATATTAAAGTTAATATTTTTAAAATTTGTGCAACAATTGGTGTATTTATTTATTCAAATGTAAGTTACAACACTATTATCTATTATAATTTGATCGCAATTTTATAATTTTTAATAGCAAAACGGAAAGTAATCGTAAAACTGCGAAATATTTGGGTCGCTATTAGTGTCGTACCACAGTGCAAAACATATTTAAGTCGTACCACAGTGCAAAATGTATATGATATTGACGGCGTGTCCATGCATCATATTCCCCGTAAGGTCATGTTAAATAAAATAACATTAAATGAATGGAAACATGTACTAAGGATGGGAAAAAAAATTCGCAAAAACTTTGTGTTCTGTAGCAAGAAAGAACAGATTCTAATTCCATTACCACGGGCGAATATATACGAAAAAGAGCATCACATCAAATGCTTTTCCTTCAGAAATTTACCACAATCAAGCATAATGACGAGGAAGCCAAAGGCAAGAAAACTCAGGTTAAATATAATGAACAAGTATGTACAATTTTGAAAATAAATGTATAATTATAAATCTTGTATGTACTTATATTTTATTTTTTAGTTTATCAATTGATACGTCCAGTAGAACAGAAGATGGCTTTGGAAATATTTATCCTACTAACAGCAAGTATGATGAAGGGTGCCACCCATACACCAATTTTGCATAGGTACTCAATTCAACATTCACGAGCGCGGCGTATCTGTGAAAATTAATGGTGAAACAGAAAAACTTAATAAACTACCGTTCCTTATTGAAACTGACGAAAAATTAAATTCCATGACTGGAATTCCAACCCTAACTTTGTTAGAACGGTTACATAAGTGCTGTTTATTAATAAGGTCAGAAGAGCCCTATAATATTGGGTTGTCTAAAAAAAAACAGTATAATATTGACAATGTGTCGAATAAAGATGAATATGAACAATATACAAACCGCTATACTATTTAATATCTCCTCAAGATGTGCTAAAAATTATTTTACCGATTGTGTGCAGTTCTTAGCAAAAGTTTTAAAATGTTGCATATATTGGCAGACTCGAGAAGAAAACCTAAAAAATTTTTATTGTTACTTCAATTTAAATCTTTTATACTCATATTTTTTAAATTATATATCCAAAACAAATCAAAAAGAATAAATTTTAATATTTACTTACTGTTCGTTTGAATTTTGATTTGTTGAAATAGTTTTTAAATTTTGCTAAGAGAGTGCGCTGTTATCACTTTACCAGTCGTCAATAGATCCCAAAAATTTCATGCGATTTACTTATATTTTTGCAAATAAAGAGAAAAATAGTTGAATAATCGAAATGTGTAAGTTGGAAATTAATAATTTTTCTCTTTTCCGCTAGGTGACGAGTTAAACCTTGGTTTACTTCAAAGCTCATATCTCAAAAATCGTAATTTTTTTTTCTTAATTTTCACAAATTTTAAAGTAAACGCATGCAGCTATGAAATTAAAAAATAAAAAGTGAGAGATTCCATATGGATTTTTTTATACGATTTTTTAAAGATTAGTATATGAAAAATTCACATATGTTTTTACATCAAATTAATTATGCTTTACTAAATGTGAATCTAATATGTTGAAAATTTTATATTTTAATATCTGTACTAAATCTGAAACATATTCTGTTCATTACTTATTACTTACTTTCAGATTTAGTACAGATATTAAAATATAAAATTTTCAATATATTAGATTCACATTTAGTAAAGCATAACTAATTTGATGTAAAAACACATGTGAATTTTTCATATACTAATCTTTAAAAAATCGTATAAAAAAATCCATATGGAATCTCTCACTTTTTATTTTTTAATTTCATAGCTGCATTACTTTAAAATTTGTGAAAATAAAGAAAAAAAATTACGATTTTTGAGATATGAGCTTTGAAGTAAACCAAGGTTTAACTCGCCGCCTAGCGGAAAAGAGAAAAATTATTAACTTCCAACTTACACATTTCGATTATTCAACCATTTTTCTCTTTATTTGCAAAAATATACGTAAATCGCATGAAATTTATGGGATTTATTAATAAAACATTGACATCATTACCAAAAATACGCTAAAAAGCCTCAAAAATTCAACCGCGTATAACTCCGATTCAGAGTACTCAAAAAATAAAACCAGAAATTCCTTTTTTTCTTTCGTCAATACGAACAATATATCAAAATTTCAGATTTTTTAAAAAACATAAATTTAAAATTCGACAAAAAAATGTACGTTTTCAAAATAATAGTAGTCAACGAAAACGGTTGATATTTTTTCTTCTCGTTTCTCAAAAAAAATTTATAATAGTAGATTTGTGGCGAACGAACGCACCAACATGTGCATAAGTGTGAACGCGCCTTTAAAATCTATTAAATCACCATCTTAATATATATATATATATATATATATATATATATATATATATATATATATATATATATATATATATATATATATATATATATATATATATATATATATATATATATATATTGTAACGACTCTTCGTTGGTTCTTTTAGATTATTGAACAAACACGACAGTAAAAGACAGATCTTTAGTTAACAGAATCTCAAACTTTATTTGTCATCAAATTACAGCAGCTTCCGTTTTTCCTTACAATAAATTCCAGGGTCTCCAATTTATGTACACTAAACTTCACCGCTTTTCCACAATTTGAATCAATAATATTCGGAATGGTAAAATCTGTATTTACTATTCCACTAAGTTCAGATTCTTTCTCTATTAGTACCCAGGCTCAGATACCACCGATTATTCCTTAAACTTGCGAATATTTATAAACACTTTTAATTGCAAAAGTAAAACTGACTGTCTGATATTTTTGTTTGCTTATTTATATCGAAAAATAAATAAATCGAAACTTCTATAATCCACTAGAAATCAATACTACGTAGTCCGTACATCTGAAATAGGCCACACCTGTTTTCATTCATACTTGCATTTGTATTAGCGAACTCAAATTTAATTTATGGAAAATGTATTAGGTAACTCCTTTTAATTCATTAATGTAAACATTTGTATAACAAATTTAATTTACATTAATTTATGCAATACAATTTGCAATACAAGTAAAAGATTGAAAAAGGAGTTAACTTTTAATTAATGAATGAGTAAATAAAATTAACCCATTCTGGACGAAGTTTATTACATTGCCCTCCATTTAGTTTTGTTCGTCCCGAACAATATCAGAGATCGCATTGGTGATGTTACCTTGGTACGGTGCCAACCTTTGCAGATGTATCACTTTCATCTTGGTACGGGGTCCCTTTTGTATGCGGTAGATGACATCATTAATTCGTTTGATTATTTTATATGGGCCTTCCCAATCTGGCTGCAGCTTGGGTGATCTTCCCTTAGTTCTTCTGGGGTTGTATAGCCATACCAATTCTCCTTCTTGAAAACCGCCACTATTTGCATTTATGTCGTACCTGGTTTTCATTTTGTCACTGGCAATCTTAATGTGGTCTCGAACCTGCTGATGGATTTTATTCATCTTCTCCCTTAGTTGTCCCACATAATCTGTTTTCGTGGATACCAGACCTCCAGGGATGCCAAACTCGATGTCACTAGGAAGATGTAGTTCTCTTCCGAACATGATATTCGCTGGCGTTTCACTTGTCGTATCGTGCACTGCGCTACGATAGGCCATCAAGAATAACGGAAGATCCTTGTCCCAATTTCTTTGGTTGGCTTCTACTACCTTTGACAAATGTTCTTCCATGGTTCGGTTGAATCGTTCTACCATGCCATCTGACTGCGGGTTCATAGGTGTAGTTCGTGTTTTTCTAATGCCGAGTGTTCTGCACAGCTCTTCCATCAGTTGAGATTCGAAATTCCTTCCCTGGTCGGTATGCAACTCGAGCGGTGTTCCATATCTGCAAACCCATTCATTGACTAATGTTTCCGCGACCGTAACTGCTTCCTGGTTCGGTATTGCATAAGCTTCCGGCCATTTTGTAAAGTAATCAATGACCACCATGATGTATTTGTTACCTTTTGTCGTTTCCGGAAATGGCCCCGCGATGTCTATAGCAATTCTCTCCATTGGGGCACCCACATTGTACTGTTGCATCTCTCCTCGAGTTCTAGTTTTTGGTCCTTTGCTCGCCGAACAAGTATCACATCGCCGACACCATTGCTCCACGTCGGTACGATACCTTACCCAATAAAACCTCTCCCTTACTTTAGCCAGGGTTTTATTGACTCCCAGGTGTCCTCCAGAAATACTTCCATGCAGCTTTCCCAGTACCTCCTCCACTCGACTTGATGGCAACACCAGTTGTTCTAACACTTTCTTTCCATCAGCAGACTCCCATTTTCTTTTAAGTATCCCGTTGTCCATAAATAGTGAGTCCCATTGCGCCCAGTAGCATTTCACTTCCGTACTTAAAGGTGATACCTCTTTCCACTCTGGCCGCCTTCCCTCGGTTTTCCATTTCAATACTGGAGCCGTAGCTGGATCTTCTAGCTGCTCTCTTTTAATTGCCTCGGTACACCAATCTTCAGGAGTTTGGAACTTGATTCGGTTCACTTTCATTGCCTCATTTCCCTCAGTTCTGCTACATGACTTGCACTCCTCTATACAGGGTCTTCTGGACAGGGCATCGGCGTTACCATGGATCCTCCCCTTGCGGTGTTCAACTTTGAAGTCGTAGTTCTGCAGGATCTCTATCCATCTTGCTGCTTGTCCTTCAGGAAATTTGAATTGTAATAACCATTTTAGAGCAGCATGGTCCGTGCGAATCAGGAATGGTTGTCCACACAAATACTTGTGGAAATGTTTCACAGCCTTGATGATAGCTAGCAACTCCTTCCTCGTGACACAGTAATTCCGCTCCGGCTTTGACAGAACTTTACTGAAGTACGCCACCACTTTCTCATCGTCTCCAACTTTCTGTGACAAAACAGCTCCGGTTCCTACATTGCTTGCGTCTGTGTCCAGAATGAACATCTTTCCGGATTCTGGATAGGCTAGTATAGGGGTGTTGCATAGTTTTTCTTTTAAACGGCAGAATGCCTCATTACATTCGGTTGTCCACAGAAACTTGGTATTTGCCTCTGTCAATTTATGTAGACTCTTGGCGATATTCGCAAAATTCTCCACGAATCTTCGATAATAGGTGCATAAACCAAGGAAACTGCGTAGCTCATGAACATTGTTCGGTACTGGCCAATTTTTCACAGCATCAATCTTCTCGGGATCGGTTCTGACTCCATGTTCTGTAATGATGTGTCCAAGGTACTTCACTTCTTTGTGGAAGAGATTGCACTTTACCGGATTCAACTTCATGTTGGCATTACTTATTCTTCTAAGTACTTCTTCGAGGTTCATTAGATGCTCTTCGAAGTTGCGACCCATTATAATGATGTCATCAAGATAAACTAGGCAGGCCTTCCAGGTTAAACCATGCAACACGCATTCCATTAGACGTTCAAATGTTGCTGGGGCATTGCATAGACCAAACGGCATCACATTGAACTCCCACAACCCATTGCCAGTAGAAAATGCTGTCTTTCGTCGATCTTCTGGATGCATTTCAACTTGCCAGTAGCCACTCTTCAGATCTAATGTGCTGTACCATTTGGCCCCTGATAGTGTATCCAGTGTGTCATCAATTCGTGGCAGTGGATAGCTGTCCTTAATGGTTACCTCATTGAGCCTTCGATAGTCTACACAAAAACGAGCTGACCCATCTTTTTTTCTAACTAGCACCACTGGTGAGCTCCATGGACTCTTAGATGGCCTGATGACTCCATCACTTTTCATTTTGTCCAGCATTCCTTGCACTTCCTCGTGTTTAGCCAGTGGTAGTCTTCTAGGAGGCTGTCTGATAGGATGAGCGTTTCCAGTGTTGATCCTATGTCGCACGATGTTTGTTCTTACAACATCTTCATCTCCAGTAGAGAAAACACTGCTCATCTTCGTTAATACCCTCTTGATTTCTTTGAATTCGGCTGGATTCATTCTTTTACTAAGATCTTGCAGTATTGCTACTAATGCGGGATTGTTTCTCTGCATGAAGACCTTTTGCTCTTCTTCACAGCTGATTATCTCTTTTATGGTGCTGCATTTCGCGATTTCTTCTCCATGATTGATGACCACTCGTTTATTTGAGAAGTTAATCAGTTGCACTGGAACTACTCCCTCTTTTGCTGCAACTAGCGTTCGGCCAATCATAATGTTTCCCCCAAAGTCGTTGTTAGCTGGCTCAATCATCACAGGTGAATTTTGGTCACTTTTATCTAGTAGCTTAGTCCATATGATTTTCTCAGATTTTGCCGGGATCTCAGTTGGTCCATCACTAATAACACGGACCTCAGCATTGTCGTTGGTGGCGTTTAGCACTATTTCTGTGTTTCCATATCTCAGTACGTGGCTTCCCAGATCTAATATAAAATTGTATTCTTTCATGAAGTCAAGCCCAATTATGCAGTCATCTTCTATATCTGCTACAATAAATCGGTGCCTAAATGAATTTCCTCCAAGGTGAACCTCTTGGTCGCTTTCTCCATGAACTAGAACTGTTTCACCCGTAGCTGTTTTTAGGGTGAATCGTCTTGCTGTCTCGATCTGACTATCACAAACCACATCTGGACGCACTATTGATCTCGAAGCACCTGTGTCCAAAGTCAACATGCACAATCTGCTCCCAACGGTTGCCTCTAAGACTAGACTACTATTTTCTCTTTTTACTTGTGATACCACCAATGTAGGGCATTGTAATTGAGCCAGCTTTCGCCCTTCAAAACTGGCACAATCTAGTTTCCCGAATCCGGAACGCGGCCTCTGTCTTCCGGGTGTGGCTCCCATTTACATTCTCTTCGGATGTGCCCTAACTTCCCACAGTTCCAGCATCTTACTCTGCTAGATCTACTTCGTTGATTTCGTTCAGGTTTATCTTCCAAACTTTTGACACGCATGATCACTTCATCAAGCGCTGCTTTTATAGGTTCTTCAATAACTTCCATCTGACGTACTCTATCTGAACCGTACGCTCTTTTTCCAGCTTCCATTTGCAGGGCCAATGCTAAGACTTCAGCAGGTAGCTTCTTTCCGCTTAGATAAAGCTGGTTTCTCATTTGCACATCTCGAAGAGCATTGATGAATGTATCAGCTGCCAGTTCGTCTCGGTGTTCAGCGTTATAATTCGGATATGATAGATTAACCAGTCTCACAATGTCAGCCTCTAATTCTTGCAAGGTTTCGCTGACTCCTTGTTTTCGTGTCTTGAGCTGCATGCGATGGAGAGCTTGCATATGACTTTCCCCATATCTTACTTCTAGGGCCTCCATTATCTTGCTGTAATCACGCTCTGTCGCTGATAGTGTCTGCAAAATTTCAGCAGCAGGTCCCTTCAATGCCAATATAAGCGAATTTGCTTTTTGCTGGTGATCAACTCCAGTTGTTGCTATCTCAAATTGCATCTTAAATATCTGATACGATGTAGATCCATCAAATGCGGGTGTTTTCACTCTAGCTGGAGCTGAAGTAGTTGATGGATTGATCATGTTACCTGACTTTACTTGTGCTATTTCTTGGCGGAATTCACTCGAAAGATTGCGTAATTTCTCTTCATGTTCCTCGGTGATTTTCCGCAGCTCCTTTTCCACGTTGTTGATTTTAACCTCCGCACTGGATAGACGTGACTCGATTACTTCACGTAGACTTTCTTGCTTCGCCATAATATCAGCAAACTGTTGTCGTTGCTCTACTTTTTGTTCTGCTGCCAGAACTTTTTGTTCTGCTGCCTGTTTCTCTTGTCGGGCCATCAGATCAGCAAGTTGTTGTTGTTGGTTGTTTCCTTGTTTGGCCATCATATCAGCAAATTGTTGTTGCTGCTGTGCCATCATTTCTTTCATCAACGCCATCATCGGATCAATTGCTGGTGCACTCTGAGCCGGAGCTTCTTCCTGCTCTATTTCTATGACCTCTGTGTTTTGGCCTGCTTCTTCTAAAACTTTACGCAGCCGGAATGCAAGTTCTGCCTTCGTTCCATGGATTGGAGCATTCCTTTTCTTCAACTCATCCTTCAGCTGGGTCTGGCTGAGATCACTAATATTTACTGTCTTGACCATTATTTCAATAATCCCACTTCTGACACCACTGTAACGACTCTTCGTTGGTTCTTTTAGATTATTGAACAAACACGACAGTAAAAGACAGATCTTTAGTTAACAGAATCTCAAACTTTATTTGTCATCAAATTACAGCAGCTTCCGTTTTTCCTTACAATAAATTCCAGGGTCTCCAATTTATGTACACTAAACTTCACCGCTTTTCCACAATTTGAATCAATAATATTCGGAATGGTAAAATCTGTATTTACTATTCCACTAAGTTCAGATTCTTTCTCTATTAGTACCCAGGCTCAGATACCACCGATTATTCCTTAAACTTGCGAATATTTATAAACACTTTTAATTGCAAAAGTAAAACTGACTGTCTGATATTTTTGTTTGCTTATTTATATCGAAAAATAAATAAATCGAAACTTCTATAATCCACTAGAAATCAATACTACGTAGTCCGTACATCTGAAATAGGCCACACCTGTTTTCATTCATACTTGCATTTGTATTAGCGAACTCAAATTTAATTTATGGAAAATGTATTAGGTAACTCCTTTTAATTCATTAATGTAAACATTTGTATAACAAATTTAATTTACATTAATTTATGCAATACAATTTGCAATACAAGTAAAAGATTGAAAAAGGAGTTAACTTTTAATTAATGAATGAGTAAATAAAATTAACCCATTCTGGACGAAGTTTATTACAATATATATATATATATATATATATATATATATATATATATATATATATATATATATATATATATATATATATATATATATATATATATATATATATTTTAAATAATAAATTTTTTGGGATAAAGCCAATAAATAAAACAATATTTTTAAAAAATTGTTTATCCAACAATTGTTTCGGTTTTTAATAAACCATCTTCAGGGATAACATACAATACATATAATGAAAAATTCTGATACAAAAAATAAACACAACTTGACAAATGAAATAAAAAACTTATTATGAAAACTTACAATCAAAAAAGAAAAAGCTAACTATATAAAAAATAATGAAAGAAAATACAAAACAATAATACAATGATAAAAAATTAGAAAATGTTAAGTAGAAAAAGCTCTATGATGTTTAATGTTTAAAATAAAAAATTTTTTAGTTTTGCAGAACAAAATCATAAGTGTTTTGAAGAAAATTCGTATCAGTTTGTATATTTATACAATTTTTATTTTGTTTGATACGAATCATTTCCAAAATTCTACGTTTGTTTAAATTTTTTTCTTTATCCAAAATTTTGAAATTTTGAAGGGGTAGATCTGTACTGCAGCTTTTCTTATGGTTGGATAATGCACTGATATTTTCATTATTTTGTTTTTTTGCGTCGTTTAGATGTTGCTTTATACGTTTTCCTAGATATTGCTGTGTTTGCCCTATGTAAGATTTACCACATTCACAATCAGCTTGATAAACTAAATTGGATTCAATATTCATAGGTATTTTATCTTTTAATTTTGAAAAAATAGTGTTATATAAACTATTATTAGCTGTTCCTACAACTTCGAAATTAAAGTTTTTTAACAAGTGTTTTATTTGTTCGAAAAGACTTTTGACATAAGGTATAGTCATGTAAATTTTGTTGTTGTTCATCAATGTTGATTTTGCTAAGACAGTGTTTTCATTACTGTAAATTTGTTGATTTACTAATTTACGTATAAAGTTTTCTGGATAATTATTTTTTTGGAGAGTTTCAAAAAGTAAATTTAAATTTTTGTTATGGAATTTTGGATCAGATAAGCTCAAGATTTTTTTAACCATTAAGGTGACAGTGTTTTTCTTATAAGATAAGGGTAGCCATGAATTAAAGTTCAAGTATCTACCTGACCATGTTTTCTTATGGAACCAATCAGTAATTAGTTTGCCATTACTTTGACGATGTATGATAAGATCTAAAAACGGTAGGCAGCAATCATTTTCTGTTTCAATCGTGAACTGTATATTCCTGTCAAAATTATTAAACTTATTTAGAAAATCTTGTATTTTGTTTTTGGGACAAGCAGTTAGAATGTCGTCCACATATCTAAAGAAAAATGGTGGTTTGAAGGTCATATCTTTTAACACAGTTTTTTCAACATATTCCATAATTATATTAGCACAAGATGGGCTTACAGGAGATCCCATTGGACTACCGAAAATTTGTTTATATGCTTCCTGATTATAAGTAAATTCACAATTGTTTAAAACTAGTTCTAATGCTTCTATAAATTGTACCTTTGTCAATTTTAGCTTGTTAAGTTTTTTGATTTCCATCCAATTTTGTTTTACAATTTGAACAACAAGATTACTATCCACGTTTGTAAACAAAGAAACAACATCTAAAGAAATCAAAATATAGTCATCGGCCAGTTGATATTCACTTAATTTTTCTTTTAAATCTTCTGCATTTTTGACAAATGTTTTAGTTCTTCCCACAAACTTATTTAAAATGCTAGATAAAAATGACGATAAATTGTAAAGCGGTGTTCCAATAGAACTTACAATTGGACGAAGAGGGATACCAGCTTTATGAACTTTGGGTAAACCATATAAAGTAGCAGGTATACCGTAATAAGAACGCAACCATTTTCCTTGATCTTTCGATATTCGTTCTTCAGTTTCCCATGTCATTACCATTTTATTAAGATGTTTTTGGATATTGGCAGTTGGTACTTTAGCAATTTTTAAATAAGTTGTATCATCTTGTAATAAGGTTTGTATTTTAAATTCGTAATCACTTTTTTTCATGACAACTGTGATATTTCCTTTATCTGCTTTTAATATATGTATATCATCATTAACTGTCATAAAATTCTTCGTATCTTTTAAATCACGAAAAAAAAAACTGCTTTCAAATGAGGAATTAAAGTTGCTTCGTGATTTAAAAGATACGAAGAATTTTATGACAGTTAATGATGATATACATATATTAAAAGCAGATAAAGGAAATATCACAGTTGTCATGAAAAAAAGTGATTACGAATTTAAAATACAAACCTTATTACAAGATGATACAACTTATTTAAAAATTGCTAAAGTACCAACTGCCAATATCCAAAAACATCTTAATAAAATGGTAATGACATGGGAAACTGAAGAACGAATATCGAAAGATCAAGGAAAATGGTTGCGTTCTTATTACGATATACCTGCTACTTTATATGGTTTACCCAAAGTTCATAAAGCTGGTATCCCTCTTCGTCCAATTGTAAGTTCTATTGGAACACCGCTTTACAATTTATCGTCATTTTTATCTAGCATTTTAAATAAGTTTGTGGGAAGAACTAAAACATTTGTCAAAAATGCAGAAGATTTAAAAGAAAAATTAAGTGAATATCAACTGGCCGATGACTATATTTTGATTTCTTTAGATGTTGTTTCTTTGTTTACAAACGTGGATAGTAATCTTGTTGTTCAAATTGTAAAACAAAATTGGATGGAAATCAAAAAACTTAACAAGCTAAAATTGACAAAGGTACAATTTATAGAAGCATTAGAACTAGTTTTAAACAATTGTGAATTTACTTATAATCAGGAAGCATATAAACAAATTTTCGGTAGTCCAATGGGATCTCCTGTAAGCCCATCTTGTGCTAATATAATTATGGAATATGTTGAAAAAACTGTGTTAAAAGATATGACCTTCAAACCACCATTTTTCTTTAGATATGTGGACGACATTCTAACTGCTTGTCCCAAAAACAAAATACAAGATTTTCTAAATAAGTTTAATAATTTTAACAGGAATATACAGTTCACGATTGAAACAGAAAATGATTGCTGCCTACCGTTTTTAGATCTTATCATACATCGTCAAAGTAATGGCAAACTAATTACTGATTGGTTCCATAAGAAAACATGGTCAGGTAGATACTTGAACTTTAATTCATGGCTACCCTTATCTTATAAGAAAAACACTGTCACCTTAATGGTTAAAAAAATCTTGAGCTTATCTGATCCAAAATTCCATAACAAAAATTTAAATTTACTTTTTGAAACTCTCCAAAAAAATAATTATCCAGAAAACTTTATACGTAAATTAGTAAATCAACAAATTTACAGTAATGAAAACACTGTCTTAGCAAAATCAACATTGATGAACAACAACAAAATTTACATGACTATACCTTATGTCAAAAGTCTTTTCGAACAAATAAAACACTTGTTAAAAAACTTTAATTTCGAAGTTGTAGGAACAGCTAATAATAGTTTATATAACACTATTTTTTCAAAATTAAAAGATAAAATACCTATGAATATTGAATCCAATTTAGTTTATCAAGCTGATTGTGAATGTGGTAAATCTTACATAGGGCAAACACAGCAATATCTAGGAAAACGTATAAAGCAACATCTAAACGACGCAAAAAAACAAAATAATGAAAATATCAGTGCATTATCCAACCATAAGAAAAGCTGCAGTACAGATCTACCCCTTCAAAATTTCAAAATTTTGGATAAAGAAATAAATTTAAACAAACGTAGAATTTTGGAAATGATTCGTATCAAACAAAATAAAAATTGTATAAATATACAAACTGATACGAATTTTCTTCAAAACACTTATGATTTTGTTCTGCAAAACTAAAAAATTTTTTATTTTAAACATTAAACATCATAGAGCTTTTTCTACTTAACATTTTCTAATTTTTTATCATTGTATTATTGTTTTGTATTTTCTTTCATTATTTTTTATATAGTTAGCTTTTTCTTTTTTGATTGTAAGTTTTCATAATAAGTTTTTTATTTCATTTGTCAAGTTGTGTTTATTTTTTGTATCAGAATTTTTCATTATATGTATTGTATGTTATCCCTGAAGATGGTTTATTAAAAACCGAAACAATTGTTGGATAAACAATTTTTTAAAAATATTGTTTTATTTATTGGCTTTATCCCAAAAAATTTATTATTTAAAATAATAGACAAGCCAAAAATCACATCAAATATTATATATATATATATATATATATATATATATATATATATATATATATATATATATATATATATATATATATATATATATATATATATATATATATATATATATATATATATATATATATATATATATATATTAAGCTTGCCAGATCGCCCGGCTAAAGCCGGACTCGACCGGCTTTTTTTGGTAAAACTTGGCTGAAAAATCACCCGGTTCGGACGCCCGGATTTCTAAACAAAAACCGGAAATCGCCCGGATTTTTCTAACATTTGTTCATTGAAAAAAAAATATATGTATAATATTAATTCGTTTTATAGTCAAAATTTCAATAATCTGTATCTTTCTTATTCAAATATGTTTCACATGTTAAATCGTGTTATTTTCAATGTTTCATATGAAAATATATAAACAATTGACATCATTTCAACGTTTTATAATTTATATATTGTGCTCTCGTTCGTTCAATCGTATGCTGCAAATCATGGAGTTTGTTTTAGTTATATCAGCGGCCAATACGACAACTGAGCGCGTATTTGCTCACATCAATGACATTTGGACAAAAGAAAAAGGCAAATTGACACTGGAAAACGTTCGGGCACAATTGATGGTAAAATTCAACTGGAAGGAGACATGTCCAGAGTTTTATACAAAAATAAAAGAAGATGCTGGTTTTCTCCAAAAAGTTGCTGGAAGTGAAAAATACAAAATGAGAGCTGTTAGTTTGTTTGGTACTCAAGAGAGTGGACAGTCATCGACTTCGATGGAGATTGATTGAATACAATGTTGACAATTTAAGCATAGAACTCTTTCTGTAATAAACAGAATTAAAAATATTATTGACAAAATATATTTCAACATTTCAAAGCAATAAAGAGTTTTCAAAGGTTATTTATGAAAAAATATAGTCTTTTTGTTTTCTTCTTTTCTGTGCGATTTTTAAAAACTTTGTATTTCGCCCGGATTTCGCCCGGCTTTTCAAATGGAAATTTTGATACTTGTCGCCCGGATTTTGCCCGGATTTATAAAAAAACCGTCCGGATTTTCCGGCCCGGAATATCTCCAAAAAAAATCTGGCAAGCTTAATATATATATATATATATATATATATATATATATATATATATATATATATATATATATATATATATATATATATATATATATATATAGATATATATATATATATATATATATATAGATATATATATATATATATATATATATATATATATATATATATATATATATATATATATATATATATATATATATATATATATACATATATATATATATAAATATATATATATATATATATATATATATATATATATATATATATATATATATATATATATATATATATATATATATATATATATATAAATATATATATATATATATATATATATATATATATATATATATATATATATATATATATATATATATATATATATTATTATATATATATATATATATATATATATATATATATATATATATATATATATATATATATATATATATATATATATATATATATATATATATATATGTATATATATATATATATATATATATATATATATATATACATATATATAATTTTCACTTGTGGTTTGACGCGACACAAATCACATGTCAAAAGTTATTCTCTCCATCTTTAATTTTGATTACAGACACATTTGCTTTGTATAATTGTCACTTTTTTAATTTTTACAGTAACTTGTGTTTCGAAAATTATATTACAACTATGCAACATAATAATATATGTATGTAAATTAAGCATGTATAGTTTTTGTTTGTAGTAGAGATGTGTATGAATAAACAACAACAACTTGAGATCGTTTATGGTTCTATACTCCTTTGTACTGGCGCTGCTTATTTCGCCGGATTATTTATTTACATAAAATATTGAAATGTTTGTAAAGAGAGTAGAGTCGACATCGTATCGATCAGACGTGTTTTGATTTGCTCTCAAAAAATATTTTATATTATATTTGGAAAAAGATTAATATGGCGGCCATAATAGTTTTAAAAGAAATGTTTGCAAATTGAACTTGAAATTAAGATGGTTTAATTAGATGATGGTTTAAATTAATGTTTAAATTGTGTTATATTAGTGTTAAAGAGCGTAATTAAATGAAGGATACTTTAAATGGGTATTGCTGAATAAATAAAAACAGCAGAGGATGGTCCTGTGATTGTTTATAACAATAATATAAAATATTATTAGTATCAATGTTGTTGTTTAAAATTGATGTTTATTTAGTTTTTCAAGGTTTTGATTCTATATTTTGTTCGTCTCACAAAATGGCGCTGATTTTCCTATTAAATTAATAATACGTTTTGAAGTTGGCTACATTTTCAGAGCGAAGCTAAATTTTTTTATTCTCAATTAACACAAATTTGTTCTTATTTTTCAATTTATTTAACAAGTCAAAAGTTGATTTGACTAATTTAAATTTAGGAATTCTTGAACAAAATAGTCTACATGCAGATATTTGTTATCTGAAATTAATATATTAATTTATACAACATAATGCGATTGCAAAAAGTTTTTAATAGAAAAAATTATTGCATTTATTTTATGCAAATATATTAAATTTATTATAACATTCTCTTTATATCTGTTTCTCTTTTATTTATTTGATTGTTTTTTAGCTTCATTCCTTTTAATGTATGTAATAATAATACAAATGAAATTGGTTTACAGGGTGACACAAAAAACAAATCTCAGTCAATATATAGAATAAAATATATGTATTTCGAACAATGGTACTGAATTAATATAAATGGATTATTCGTTTTAATGATCTCACCTAGGAATAATATGAATTTATGTATAATTATTAGTTTTACTAATTAATGATTTCTAATTGGAATTTCGTGTTTCTTGTTTTGATTAAAAAAAAATTTTGTTTGTTGATTTAGAGAAAATAAAAAAAAATTTATCAAAATGCCATTACCAGGAATAAATGAATGTAAATAAAATGGAGTATTTTAGTTTAAATTTCATAATATAATTAATGAAAATGCAGATTTATTAGAAATAAAGATACAAATTTCGTCAACTTGAAAAGGTGTCATGGCGTGTGAAATATTATTCTTAAAAAACATTGATAACATTTTTGTTTCTTTAAAAAAAACTGATGGTTTGATATCTTAGGTTCGCTATTCGAAATAATTGAATTTTCATATATATATATATATATGAGATTAGCTGAGATTTGGCATTAATTTAATTTAGTTTTAATAAATTTAATGAAAATAGAACTCCGAATTAATTAACTTTCTTTGATTTACAGCTACAGAATATAATACAAAAGGTATATATAAACATTGAAACTAGTTTTAATGTTTATATATAACTTTCTTAAAACATCTCGTATTTCTATCAATTTTATGTAATTTGGAATAAATGAAAGGAAGTCTAAAAATACGTCTAAAGTATTAAAGATATCGTTCAAACATATTTTATACATATATTCCATATTTGAATTATCAAAATATATGTAACATATTTATATGAATTATCAATATATGTATATATGTGTATGTATGTGTGTATGTATGCATGTATGTATGTATGTGTGTATGTATATGTATGTGTATGTGTGTATGTGTATGTATATATATGTATGTATATATGTGTATATGTGTGTGTATATATATGTGTATGGATATGTATGTATGTATGTATGTGTGCGTGTGTATGTATGTATATGTGTGTATGTATATATGTATATATATGTATATATATGTATATATATATATATATATATATATATATATATATATATATATATATATATATATATATATATATATATATATATATATATATATATATATATATATATATATATATATGTGTATGTATATATATGTATGTATGTATGTTTATATAACAATACCACATAAATTAGTATGTTGGACATAAGGTGAAAACTTCTTAATATGTATGTTTGCTGTTAATAAATATATGTAATATATATAGGTATATATGTATGTGCGTATATATGTGTATGTATGTGTGTATATGTATGTATGTGTATACATGTGTATGTATGTGTATGTATGTGTATGTATGAGTATGTATGTGTATGTATGTGTATGTATGTGTATGTGTATGTGTATGTGTATGTATATATGTATATGTATATGTATGTATACATGTGTGTATGTGTGTATATGTGTGTATGTATGTATATGTACATATGTATGTGCATGGATATATGTATGTATAGATATATATGTGTGTATATATATGTATGTATGTGTGTATATGTATGTATGTATGTATGTATGTATATGTATGTTTGCGTATATGTGTGTATATATGTATGTATGTAAGTGTACATGTATGTGGATATGTATGTATATATGTATATATATGTGAGTACATGTGTATATATGTGTGTATGTACGTGTATATATGTGTGTATGTGTATGTATGTGCATGTGTATATATGTGTATATATATATATGACAATGGTGAATGGTCGTCTTATCAACACTTGTTATAAGTGACAGTGTGAATTTTAAACTAAATTAATCTCTTAAATGATAAATATATAAGTATAACTAAATGTAGTGAAAACATTAATTGTAATAATCAGTTTATATCTAATATAATAGTTTTAAAGTGTTGATTTTAATAATTAAACTCTAAGGTAAGATTGCTTTCAAAAATGGAAAGATGTGGGCGACCAAGATGTAATCTTCCCTAAATGTAAAATTTATTAACTCTGATTTTTACTAGAAAACTAAATAAAGGTGTTATTGTGCTATTCGATTTTGTGTAAAATCTAAACCTACTTAGAGCTTTAACTAGCGAAATTTAGTTATTATTTCAAATTCAGTTTAAAATTTCATTTGTTGACATAATTTTATGTGATAGATTTATCTCTTTCTATTTATCCAAACATTATCCATAAAATCCAATAAGATTTTTGAACGATATCAACGAGCAGGGTTAATTGTTTTTGTTAAATTAATTCTTGTGTTTCAAGAAAAATTCAAAACATTCTTGCGTTAATTATATTATATAAAATAATGTTTTATAAAATTTAAATAAATACATTTCAAATAAAAACATCAAGTGAAAGATAATATTTTTATCCAATTCAATCCCAATACTTTTTATATGAAATTCACTCAATTTTCAAAGGGGTTTTTTGTTTTTTATATATATGTACATAATATAAATGTTTCAACCATAAATAACCATAAATAATTTTAACCATAAATATAATAACATGAATTCAGATTGGAGAGTGCAGAGGACTACAATTTAGTCATCATCCTATTATACTAATAAATTACATGAATAACAGGTTTCCGACAGGAGATTGCAGGCGAGAAATTTTAGATACGGGATTGCTGATTGGCGATTGCAGATTATATGTATAAGTGATTGTCCTTGTGATTGTCTCCTAACAGTAGTAGCTAGATACGATTTGCCAGGTGTCTGTAACCGGGTCGTTCACTCCTAACTTACAATTACCTACCTATCCTTACCTATTGTTATATGTAAAACGACTGTAGGAAGTGGCCCGGCCGTAATCCGGGAGTCTCTCCTAGTGCTTGGTCCTACAGTCCAATCAATCAATCAATCAATCAATCAATTGTTTTCTTTAACCAAAATGTGAACATCATCGAGTTTGGGTTGATGTTTGTTTTCAGTACAATGTTTGGCAAGTGCAGAACAGTTATTGTTAACAGTGGTCTTTTTGGGATCATAATGATGTTGATCCATGCGAACGCCTAGTTTCTGTATTGTTTCCCCAATATGGGTTATTTCACAATTATCACAATCAACTTTGTAAGCAACACCACTCTGTTGTTCTTTAGAAAGTTTTGCTTTTAAAATGGCTTTGAAACCTAAAAATAAAAATAGTTATAATTTTACCAACTCAAAAGCAAAACTTTCTAAAGAACAACAGAGTGGTGTTGTTTGTGGGGTTGATTGTGATAGTTGTGAAAGAACTTATGTTGGGGAAACAATACAGAGGTTGGGTGTTCGTGTGGATCAACATCATTATGATTCTAAAAAGACTGTTGTTAACAATAATTGTTCTGCACTTGCTAAACATTGTATTGAAAATAAGCATCAGTTTGAATTCGATGATGTTCAAATTTTGGTTAAAAAAAACAATAAAACTAAATTACAAATACATGAGGTATGCCAAATTATAAACAATGAAGAAAAAACTTGCAACTTTAAAAGTGACAAAAAAGATTTTTCGAATAACTATTATAATTTAATTCGATTTTCTTAAAATTTTAAAGTAACGTTAATTTTCAAAAAATTCCACTTGACAACCATTTTTTAAGTTAATTTTAACATAGTTATCTTACTCATAGTTTATATATCAAACTTTGTTTTATATAAATGTCATTTAATTATTTTATTTCAATTTTGATATAACTGTTATTTTTATAATGATCCTGAAGATGGGCCTAGCCTGAAATATATTGATCAATTAAATAACAAGTATTAATATATATTGAAAACGGGGTTTTAATTGAGGAAATACAAAAGAAAAAATTAATAAATATACTCCCGGCGAAACAAACTTACAATATGAATTGCGATCCACTCTCAAACCAAGTGGACATTTCACAGCAAAATATTTCCAATGAATCAAACATATCAAATCAAAATGAATTGATTTGTATCAAAAAACTAGCTTATCAAATGGCACGTCTTGTGTTTTTGCTTAAATGTCGAAGATGGAATATTATTCCAATGTTTGTATTACATAAAACACGGGAAGAGAAAGTGATTTCATCGTGAATAGACGTGTAAATTTTTTGCTCTTAATATAATTAATATAAAACAAAATAAATATTTAAATTTTCTCTTGTTCATTTATTAATAATTTATTGGTTATTTTATTTATTGAATAATATCATATTATTATCTTAATAATTTGAGGAAAAATGTGATTTATGTAATTCAAACAGTTTTAATGATGATATTGTTGTAATAAAAAATGATACAGAAAATCATGATGGAATTACAATGAGAAAATATCAAAGTGGATTACCAACAACTACAGAAAAATCAACATTTTTATACTATAAAGTTTTATCAGGTATATGTTTTAATACAATGTAGTTTGTTATATATAAATTAATCGTTCAATTGTTTGTTTTGTTTTCAATAAGTTATTTTTGTGATTATACATGTTTATAAAGACTGTCAAATTGCTTTAGTGTGTTCAAAAAAAAATATATATAAAATTTGTTTGAATTGTGAAGCTGACACTGAAATTGAGTGTTGAATTTTGTTAATTTCAATTCAATTCGATTCCTTTATTGAGACATTTTAGAAACATTCATTTTACAAGTATATTTTACAGCGGTTACAAAAAAAAAACTAAACATAGTTTGTTTTTATATGTTGGATACACTGACAAGAACTGTCAAGTGCTACCGTTTTTCAAAAATTGATTTTTTGATATATGAAAATTGTTTTAATTCAATTTACAGTATTTTCTCTAATTGAACTTATTATGAACTGTATCTTATTTACTAGAAAAATTTATGCTTGCTCAGGGCATTATATGAAACGTTTTTTTCAGCATTTGAGCGCTGTTTATGAACTACCTAAAACTAAAACTAATTTATTTACATATTTAAAGGGAACAATAAAGTATTGTACTAATTTAGATTAGTTGGTGCACGCCTATTCAGATCACGGAGCACGAAGCCAGGGTGTGTACTTTAACCTCTCAAGTGACTGGTATTTTTCGATTCGTAGAATTTATTAAGATTTAGGCAGTTATTAGCTTGCAAAGACACGAGAGATTCTGTGTTCATTAAACTGATCGGTGATACGTAGTAGGTACCGTTTTCCAGTGGAGTTGTGACATTGTCGTGGTAAATGCTCCTCATAAGAGGGTTGGGGTGATGTTGTAGTCTTTTTAGTCTAGTGACGGCTAGATTGTAAGAGTATTGAAGAATAGGGGTTATTCCCGAATCTTTATAAATAATCTTGTTGTGTATATATTTTCTATTTTTCCTTCTAAATTTGGAGAGACAATGTCTGATGATTTTTCTTTCGAAGACAAGGAGTTCCTTAGCTACTGTGGGACTAATTGTGAACCAGATAGGGCAAGCGTAAGTTAAAATAGGTCTTATTAATGTTTTATATACAAGAAGCTTAGTTTTGCTTTCAACATTGTTAGATGACAGAATTGGTTTTAGCAGCGCGGCTGCACCTTTAGCTTTGTTTATAGTGGCTCTCATATGTTGATTGAAACAGTTTTGTTTTGGATATTAACACCTAGATATTTGATCTTATCGACGGTTTTGATTTCGCTATTATTGATTTGGAGAGTTAATTGTTTACTTTCTCGTACAGCTAGATGGTGTCCTCTTCCACTTGAGTTTCTAAAGCAAATTAATTGGCATTTTTCGACATTAATATTTATTCTCCAGGTTTTGTAGAATTTTTGTATGAATGTAATGTGTTTTAAGATCTTATCTAATGCAAGATGTGGTCTTTCGTCTTGTGCGAAAACTATAGTGTCATCAGCATAAAGAACTGTTTTGGAGTTATTGGACAATCTAGTTGGAATGTCATGAATATAAGTGTTAAATAACCAGGGTCCAAGTATGGATCCCTGCGGAACTCCTGAATTCACTGGTATTGTGTTAGATTTCTGATTATCAATTTCAATAAAAAGTTTTCTATTTGTGAGGAAACTTTTATAATGCGGACTAAGTAAGGCGGGGTGTTGGCCCTGTGCAGTTTGTATATGTGACCTTTCGGCCATGTGAGGTCAAAAGCTTTTTCGAGGTCTAAAGTGCAAGAGACTGTGCATTTTCTGTTGTTTAGTCCTTTGACGATATTGTCATGGAGATATAAGAGCGCATGCTCTGTAGAGTGTTCTTTCCTGAATCCGAACTGTTCATCAGGGATGATATCAAAATTATCAAAGCAATTTAAACATTATTATTTTTTCCAGAATTTTTCCCATATTTGAGAGCATCGAAATTGGCCTGAAGTCTCTGATGTCGTGTGACGCGTTAGTTTTAGGGATAGGTATAAGTTTCGCTATCTTCCATGCATTTGGAAAGAAACCGTTATCCAAACAGTTGTTTATAATGATCGTTAGGGGCTCTGCCAGTTGTTTAACACCTTTCCTGATGAAGTAGTTGAAATATTGTCCGGTCCCATCGATTTTTTAATTGTTTAGGGCTTTTATTGTATCCGACGTAATCTTTGTATTACAGAAGAGTTCTAGATTACCCGGATTCAGCGCAGAGTTTTGCTGAGAGAATTCCGTCAATTCTTTTTCGTTGTTCTTGAGATGTTATTCCATAAATTTATGACCCCATTTGTTGTGTTTAGATTATAAGTTGGGATTTTTTCCTTATATATTTCCTTGTAGAATTCGGCAAACGCGTTTAGTTTTTCGTTTAGGTCGATATAGATGTTATCACCTCTTTTGATTGGGTCTCTTGATACATTTATTTTGTCGCATTTCCCTACGGTAATCTTATTAATTTCCTTAAAAACTCGAGGCGAAGGTTTGATGGCCTCGAGTCTTCGTCTGAAGTTAGTATTCAGTTCACTCGAAATTTTGTCTTTTAGGCAGGTATTGAGACAATCGATTCTTGCTTTGGTTCTTTGTATTCGGCATTGATTTTGTTTTTGTGTTTGCTAAATATCCTCTTTAGCTTGGTGGACCAGATTTGTTTTAATTTGAGCATCTTCTGTGCAACTTCAGATAGATTGGCGTACTTTAAATCCTTAGGTCTCATTTGTTTGGCAAGTTTAAGATTTGTGTTAATAATTGCTACGTTGATCTCATTAATAGTTTTTTCAATTTCGTCGTTAGATAAACTCCTCGAGTGAGATATTTTAAGTTCGTGAGGGCAAAGCTTAGGTCAGATTTGTATGTATCCCAGTTTGTTTGTTTGAAAGATAAAATGTGGTTCTTAGTGTTTGTTAACGGGTTAAAATTTTTAATTGTGATGTTTAGTTGTATTGCAAAATGGTCAGATATTCCTGGTAAAGTAGAGCACTTATAGTTTAATTGATTGTCCGTTTTATGAAGACAATTGGACGATATTAAGAACATATCAATGAAGGAACCCGATCTCGGGAACGTTGGGTCCGGTGGGTTTACAATTTCGAAGTTCATCCAGTCTGGTTCCTCAAGTATATTTGATAATTGATTGCCATTCACGTTATTTACGCTATCTCCCCATCTTTTGTTTCTGGCATTGAAGTCCCCTCCAATGATTACCTCGTCTTTATTCTGACATAAATTCAAAATGTTATCTAGGTCCTGTTTCATACCTTGACCAAGGTTACTGGGGATATAGATGGCCCCTATTATCAAAGAGCGATTTCTCTTTTGAGCATCTATGTAATTTATGTCTATAAAGGTTGCCGATATTGACAGGCTCTCGAATGGAATAATTTTGAACTTTATGTTCTTTTTATAAATATTGCTGTGCCTACATTTTTATCTTGTCTGATGATGTTGAAATTTTCGAGGTGTAGCTTGTGTCTGCCATTAAGGTGGGTTTCTGAGATTAGAGCTGCAGTCGGGTTGATGTGTTTAATTGTTTCAAAAAAGTTGAGGGCGTTTGTGGTTGGATATTATTGAGTTGGCGTTCAAAGCTAAAATTGAAATATTGTTACAGCTCATATTTATTTTTGGGGTAAGAGAAATGATGAATTGTAGGTATTCAGCTGTTTTTTGACCTTTGTTTTCGATTCTCATGTAATTCGGCCAGAATTGGTTGATTTTATCTAACAAAGTACCAAGAGGCATGTAGAATAATTTGTTGGACTCATTAAAGAAGTCTGAAATGTAGTTTTCGCTGTTGTCAGGGTTTTTATCTCTATTTGGGTTGATAACATCTGCGAATGATCTGTTTGGCGTTGTGAAGTTGTTTATGGTTCTAAGGACGCTTTCCTTTCTAGCGTTTAGGAGGTCTCTTACCTTTCCTTTGTTTATATCCCGGTTGTTCTTGAATTTAATAAATGCTTCACATCCTCGGTAGTCTGCCGGGTGACCTTCCTTGCCGCAGTTTATGCAGGCAGCCGGTTTATTTTATTGGTTTCCCTTTTCTCTTGCACATTGGCCTGCTTCATGGTTATCTCCACATTTCACACATCTCTTGTTAAATGCACAGTTTTGGCTTATATGCCCAAATCTTTGGCACCTGAAGCATTGTATGATTTCTGTTTTTTTAGTTTCTCGAAATGAATCCTCTGGTGAAACAGGTATTTAATGTTTAACAATTCACTGAGGTTTTGACCTGTTTCGAGCTGTAAGGTGTACATATTCAGTTGTGTGTTAGCTCTTTTTGTATAGGGAGTTGTAAATTGTTGAATTTTAGAGAACTTTATATTCGGACATTCCGCCAACATTTCATTTTTTATCTCCTCCTCCGTATATCCGCCACTTATTCCTTTAAGTAGTAGTATCTCCTTTCTCAGTTCTTTAGGGGTGAACGTAAAAGCGTCCGCTTTTCGGTCTTTAAAAAAATTAATTGTCTTTGCGTGGATATCTACTGAATCTAGAAATACTTTTAATTTACCATAACCCGTGTTATGGATTTTTATATTAACTTCGTTCGAGAAATTTTTTTATTAAACCCAAAATAGATTTGGCGCTTGCTCCGTTGATATAAATAGGTGGACACCAATTAATTTTTTTGCTTTAATTGACTTTAATAACATGAATTCAGATTGGAGAGTGCAGAGGACTACTATTTAGTCATCATCCTATTACACTAATAAATTACATGAATAACAGGTTTCCGACTGGAGATTGCAGGCGAGAAATTTTAGATACGGGATTGCTGATTGGCGATTGCAGATTATATGTATAGGTGATTGTCCTTGTGATTGTCTCGTAACAGTAGTAGCTAGATACGATTTGCCAGGTGTCTGTAACCGGGTCGTTCACTCCTAACTAACAATTACCTACCTATCCTTACCTATTGTTATATGTAAAACGACTGTAGGAAGTGGCCCGGCCGTAATCCGGGAGTCTCGCCTAGTGCTTGGTCCTACAGTCCAATCAATCAATCAATCAATCAATCAATAAAATATTGAAATGTTTGTAAAGTAATTATATCGACGAGCCATTATATCGATTCACCACGTTCTTGGATATTATCCATTTTTTTGGAGCATATTTAACCATAGTGTTTCCGAATGTTTTATTGATAGCTACAGAAAATAATGATCAATGCTTATATGTACTACGTAACAATGTAGAGAAAAATCAGCTATTCTGTTCGATTATAAAACACGCTATTATCAAGATTCTTTTGAACAATACGTTATTTGAACAACGCCATCTCCAGCTACCACAATTTATTTAAGCCATTCTCAACGCCTCTAGCTGTGCCTGGATCATCTCTACACTCAACACAAGAACTACCAAAGATTATACACCAAGGGAGAGAAATGCATGTTTTCCTGCCGAGGTGTGTTTGGAGCCCGAGGGCGAAGCCTGAGGGCTACAAATCACTGAGAGAGATAACATGCTCTCTCCCGAGGTGTACGTACATACTAATTTTTGTACGACAAAAACCATGTCATACTATTTAAAATTAAAATAAATATTTATGCAAACCGAAAATATTAAATATTTACAATGCATCATAGTTGGCTGTGTGTTCTATGCCAACAATAGTAACAAATTATCGTTGTTATAGGAAAATCAAATTTATGGTATTAAGTGTGACATTTTATTGTACAAAAGTTGTAAAAAATATTTGTGTAATGGATTCTAGCAATGTAGACGAATTTGCAACAGAAGTTATAGATGGTTTGTTGCCATCTAAATCAAAAAAATTATACGAAAAATCATATAAAGATTTTTTCGACTGGTGTGGCAAGAAAAAAATTGAGAACTACACAGCAAATGTGTTACTGGCAAATGTAAGTTCAATAATTTAAATGAACATATAATTATTATTTTCTTTTATAAAATTAAAGGTTACATTAATTATTGGTATTGCTGGTGCCTTAAGCTGTGACGAATTAGTCAATTTAATGGTAGATGATGTCCAGGATTTAGGATCGTCTATTTTAATTTCAGTTAATAATACAAAAAACCATGTTAACAGAGTTTTTAGCATTGTCGCTAAGGAAGACCGCTTAATCGATTATGTTGCCATTTGTAAGAAATAAAGAGCCTTACGAAACCAGAACACCAATCATAACCGTTTTTTTGTATGCTATAAGAACAATAAATGTTCTGTACAGGCCGTGGGATTACGTAAACGTATTTGTATGTACTTTTTTAAATAAATCTTTGCATTGAAGTCATTTCTTCTAACTGTAAATTTTATTATATACTTTTATTAAATAAATATTATATTGTATCAAATTGTTGTGTGTTTGTTCTAGATATAAAATAAAATAAATGTCTATCTTTAATTTTTTACGTTTTCGAATGCATTATGTACTGTTTTTGCCAGTCATTTTATGATAATAAAAACGTAAGCTAGCATAGTTGCCTGTATTTTTTTCAAATTCGTACTATTTTCGTTATGTTGTCATGGAATTCAATATCGTTGCCATGGTTTTGCTTATTTTTTACTCCCTAGGGAGTAAAAACATCAATCCGCTCCCGCTAACGAGGGAGCGGAATTGAACTTTATACGTAGGTCGTGCAAAAAATAATTTATTTAATATATTTCTTTATAAAAAGATAAATAATATTATAGTTATTTAATGTTGGAAGTTGTGCATCATTGCTGATTTCATGTTCTTATATCGTGAAATTAGAGTTTTTTGGTCAATGTTAACTTAAATCGACAAAATAATGAAAATGGTAAATGCCATAAATGTAATAAATTAGTTGCAAGTACAAGTCGTGATGGGCTACGCTGCTATGGTGGATGTAAACAAGTATTTCATACACACTGCATTGACCCTGGTATGAATACATGGATAACACTTTTTAGAGATTGTGTGTATGCAAAATTTGTTTGTTTAAAATGTCAAAAAGATAATGAAGAAAAGCTTTTTGATAATATGGCATTACTGATAGACCAACATGAAATGAGGGCTAGGAAAAAAAATCATATTGCCGCAGTATAAGATGAGCTCAGCGCAAAATTTGTTACTATATAAGGGAGTACAACTCTATGATTCAATTCCTGACGAAATAAAAGATTCAAGAAATATTAAAAGGTTTAAACTTTAAATATAAGTGTAATAAATGGCTAGAAGCTTTAGAACTAATCCAATTTTTAAATTCAATCAAGTCATTAAAATAACTATTGGTATACATATTTGAATTCAGATTGTTAAAAATAATTATTTTGTAAATGTTTAAAATACGATGTTACAAAATGTAAATGTTATAACTTATAAGATTATCAAAAGATAAATAAATATTATTATTATATTATATAGAATTTATTTTTTGAAATATTTCTGCCTTCTTCGGTTTTTCTAAATCAAACTCGAATCCTTAAAAAACTATTGTTTTATTATCTCCTTATCTATGTCTATAAAATACCGATTAAAACAAATATTAGAAATTTTTTGTTTTCAGTAGGCGTTTACAAATGCATTTTATAACCCTAGAAAATTTCAAGTTGATATCTCTTATCATATTTATAGTTTGTGAGAAAATTGATTATGTAGAAATTCGGACGGACACCGAAGTCTCACCAATAGGGTACCGTTTTGACGTTTTTGATAAAAAGTAGAATCTCAAACTGACAGAGTCAGTACATACAAATGATAACGTTTGCTGATAGAGCATACCGAGATGTTGGCAGGCTCTGATATTTGTTCAATCACTATTTAGCACAAATTTTTTGAAAAAAATTCAACAATATAGTATTTAATTGGGTTAGTGTGCAATCATATATTTTATTTTCGAGCACAAGTTTAAACGAAAAAAAGAAAAGATAATGAATTTTGTTTTCTTTTTTTTATACGATTAATTCCATACAATTAAATAAATTTTATCCATTTTCAATACTTATTTGATTGTTTGGTATTTTGACCTATAACAAATACACATTGGAATTTTAATTCAAATGAAATTATAGTACGCCTTTGCATTTTTTATTATTCGACAGTGGGACATGCGCATCAGTTTGAATTTATTGTTTTTTATGTAATTTTAAATGAGAGCAAAGATGTTGTTGATTTTTTTTCATACATGTACAATCAAAATGTTAATAAAACATAATCAAAAAAATTATTTCAGAGTTCAATACGATCAAATAAATTGTTTTATTGTATTGTGCTGATTCAAAAATATTTGCGGAACAGAATAAAATTAACTGCTGTTCATTTTATTCAGCTAAGCATACAATTATGGTTGTAAAAAATAAAACCTATTGTTATTGTTTTCGGAAGGCTTAACATATTCATTGCTATTACGACCTTTTAGTAATTCAAAAGCTGCAACAAATCACCGCCTATATGTCGAAGATTTTAACGTTTGAGATTGTAAACATTCCTTTGATTTGATTTTTTACGAATAATAATTACGTTATTACGGTATGCTAGTGGGGTTTTGAATAAACTTTTTCATATCCTGAAGTATATTGTACTTCTTTGAAATATTGAAAATCTGGCCACTTTATTTTAAGCTGCCAAAAGTATCCAAAGTTCAAAGTTTAAATATACCTGTATTTTTTTGGTTGTATTGGGTCATATATGTCTATATTTCACTCATTTCAAAATATAAATAGTCAGTCACTTGGAAAATAAAATTCGCTCACCGAGGGTTTCGTGAATGTAAAATAACACTATTTCAAAAATAATTTACATAAAGTTGTGTTGTCAAGTCTTTTTATTGACCCATAGGCACATAAAAATGGATTTGTTCTCTTAAATGTCAATTGAAAATTGATCCAACTAACACACAAAATCCCGAGCAAAAATTATTTAGGGAGAGCCGGCATACAGTTAGAGCGTGCCCCTTAAGCCCCATATATTAGAAATTAGAATATATTAGAATATTAGAATATATCCGGCTCTGATTTGTTTTAGGTAGATTTCATATAAAATTCTACCTATTGCAACGTGCTTCATCTCGGAATTTCGGAAAATTTTTGGTGCCAATCGACTATAAATGATAAGCGGAGACGGAAAATCAAAATAAATAAAAATTTATATATATATATATATATATATATATATATATATATATATATATATATATATATATATATATATATATATATATATATATATATATATATATATATATATATATATATATATATATATATATATATATATATATATATATATATATATATATATATATATATATATATATATATATATATATATATATATATATATATATATATATATATATATATATATATATATATATATCTGTAGGTGGGAGGTAAACTACACCAAGTCACATTTTTAAAATTTTACAGGAAAGCCAAAAAACTGTTTGAAAATGGACTATTTACTATGGACTTGGACTATTTAAAATTGTTCTATCTCGAAAACTACACTAGTTAGGACTCAGTGCTTTTAACCTCTCGGTAGAGAACAAAATCCTGATACTAACTGTATAAAAAAACGTATTTTGAAAAAATTGGACTTGGAGTAGTTTACCTCCCACCTACAGATATATATATATATATATATATATATATATATATATATATATATATATATATATATATATATATAACGTTATGAGGTATAACAGAATTATTCGGCACTCTCACGATCGCAATTTTCGACCTACATCAAAAATATTTTCTGTGTATGTTGCGGCAAACAATCTCTTGGACAAGTTCGCGAACCGGCCATATCGGGGTACTGCTTAAGCGGCTAGAGTCTTAAAAGTCGAATAATCTAAGGCGTTATAACTTCCGTTTGAAACATAAAGTTTAAATAAAATTGATAAATATTGAATATTTGAACCTTTTTTTATCATTTTTTGTCAGATGACAACCTTGGCATTTAGGGTTCCTAAAAAATCAGCTGTTTTAAAAATTTACTAAACTTTGTTTTCCTTGATCTAGATGAAAATTACCAAGCTCAAAAATGAAAACTTTCGCACACGAGGATACCAACTTATATCTATCCAAAACTTAAAAAATAAATTGTTTAAGATCAGAGGTTGAGAGCCTGGGGCTAATAAAACGAAAAGAAACGCAAACGGCCTTGCTTTCATCATTTTCGAGTCTATTTTGATTAAACTAATACTAGCTTTTAATTCAACTTTTCAACTATAACATCAGAAATTTGCAGCTCTCTAACCCTAGAAGTTCCAATGCAATTAACATTATACTAACCATAATGCAAGCCACTAAAACGCTATATAATTTAATTACAAACAAATCCCAAAAATATCCCAATTAAATAAATTTTCTTTTGTTTTAGGTAGATTTCATATAATTTTTTTTGTTTTTATTTTTTTTTTTCGCAAAAAGTTAAAAAATTTGTTTTGAATGTTTGTTGTTGTTGTTTTGAAGATTTATTATTGTTTTGAATTAGGGAATAGTTTCTTTGCAATATTTGGAAGTGGTTTAGTTGAAATAAATATATGTATATTGATTACATATTTATAATTGATAGATATTTGTATTATATTTGAGGTGTAAAAGTTGTTTGATGTTGTTGTTGATTATAAATTATAGTATGGCAGCTGTGATGTAGTTAGAACGTTAATCCACCAAAGGATTTAATTTGTTATTAAAGAGTTTTACCCAAATTAAACAAAACTTCGAAATTGCATTGACAAAGTAATTTCCGTTTATGTATTTAGTTTGGTTGTTAGATATATTTTTTGGATTATTCTGTTTCTAGTTAAATTTTTTATTTAAACTAATCTGACATATCCAATTCTATTTGTACACAAAGCTGTCTGGTCCCGAAATCTACCTATTTCTAGCGGATATACGTGCCGCTCGGACTTTTTTTTTGTATTTGACTCCTAGTTATATCATGTCCTCAACAGATTGCCCGTTGAGGACAGGATATGAAATATTTTATTCGGATTTCCTATTTCATTGTATACGGTGAACTTGATCCGACTATCCCAATCAGAGCCTGACAGGGTAAAAGCGTTACACTCATGATCAATCGAACTAAGAAAAACCTGATCAAAGCCATATTTGAACCCCGACCAATTTCTGCTCGGAATGTTACATTGGGCTTAACCTTATACAAAGTTGTCTATGGCCTCTAAAGAAAGACTTAATTACAACTTTAAATTGAAAAATATAATTTCAATTAAAATAATAATTCAATAATAAGTAACTATAATTTAAAAACTGTGCACTCTACAATTATATAAAAAATTGTTTCTTTAATGTTTCTTAAATTAGCCGCTCTTTCAAGTGACACACTACTAATTTGTATTAAAAAAGGGTCAAGGGTGGCAACCTGATCCTTGACCCTTTTTTAATACAAACTCACATCCACTAAAAACACAGCAAAATAATTAATTGACATTTTGCTATATATTTCGTTAAAACCAATATAAAATAAAAAATCCCAGCGGCAGGTATATCCGCTAGAAATAGGTAGATTTCGGGGTCAGACGGTTTTGTGTCCAAATAAAATTAGATTCTGACCTTTAAATAAAATAAAAAATAAAGTTTAAATAAAAAATATAAGTAGAAACAGGATAATTCAAAAAAATTATCGAACCAAATTAAATACATTATCCGAACTAGCTCCATCAATACAATTTCGGAACAGTTTTATTTAAGTTGGCTTAAACTACTTTTAATAACATATTAAATCCACCAAAGATCAAATGAACTACGTCACAACTACAATTATACCATCACACATAATTTATAATAAAACATTATCAAACAATTTTATTTCAAAATCATCTTTTGTTGTTGTGTTTTTTTGTTCTTATTTAATCTTTTTTCAAACGGTTACTTAGTAAAAAAAAATAAAAACAAAAGAGATTTTGATAATTTTTCTATGGTATTAAATGGGTTGATATTTTTCTTGTAAGGGTTGCATTATAATGCTTATAAAAATGGAACCTTTTGGGTTAGAAAGCTGAAATTTTTTGAGGCTGTAGTTAAAAAGTATGTTTAAAAGCTAAGATGAATTTAAATAACATAAACCGAAACATGATGAAAGCATTGCCTTTTGCGTTTGTTTTTATTTCAACAGCCCTAGGGTCTCAACTAGTGTTTCCAATCCGGTTTAAGCCGGATTGAAATTATCCGGATAATGCGTAAAAATCTTGCTATCCGATATCCGGTTAATTCACAAAAAATATCCGGATAACTAAATTAAAGCAAAAAAAAATTATTTGGGCTATTTATACCATTTTAAAAATTTTAATCAGCTACTACTAATTTTTTCATAATATACGATTTCGTTTTGTTGATCTAAGAATTATCATTCCAGCAATTGTTTTGTACTTGAATTTTTAGAAGCGTAATTTAGACTGGGTTCCAATTGAATGCTAATTGGTCTCCGCAATACTAAAATGATTTAGCACATTGTTACTTATTTGAGCTTTTTTTTTTTTTTTTTATTGGAAGTTAGGCATGTTTAGTGTTAATATAATTATTTATACATTAACGTCTCTGAATATCCGAAGATACCATGCCAACTAGGGATTATAATCAATTGAGAATTAAGTTTCTTTTAGAAATTTATGAACGTTGACTTTGAACTTTTGAGGGTTAAAGTTATCAGGGAAAACCCACGAAGGTAATGAATTCCAGAGATGAGAGACTCTGTTGAAAAAGTCGCGCTGGAAGGCTACAGTTCTACATCTAATTATTTGAACCGTAAAAGGATGGGCCGCTACCGATGCTCTGGTATGACGCGATAGGTTTGCAGGCTTAGGTAAAATCGATTTGATCTCTTCAGAAACCCGTTCATCCATGATATATTTGTAGAAAATCGTCAAATCAGCAACATTTCTTCTATGCTGCAAGGAATCAAGGTCATTGGTAAGATTTGAATTACCAATCAATTTAACTGCTCTCCACTGTACAGAATCAAGACACTTCAAACTACATAAGTATGCTCCACCCCATATGTGAGAACAATATTCCATGCAGGGACGTATAAAAGATTTGTATATTAAAAGAAGTTGTTCGCTACTGAAAAACTTACGACTTCGTCCTAAAAACCCCAATTTTT
Source organism: Diogma glabrata (assembly GCA_963693315.1). Classification (NCBI taxonomy): domain Eukaryota; kingdom Metazoa; phylum Arthropoda; class Insecta; order Diptera; family Cylindrotomidae; genus Diogma; species Diogma glabrata. The sequence goes on from OY856186.1 coordinate 208,770,270, forward strand.
TTTGAGCTGACAGTTAAACATTAACTTCAAGTTTAATTTTAAAATTTCAAAATTGTTAAGAATTTTAAATTCTATTATAAAATTTAAAGTTTTTGTATTATTAAATATCAGAACAATATATTATTGAATATTGTGTATCAAATCAGTTTTTGGTCATCTTGAGTTAGAGAAAATTTATTTATTTTAATTATTTATTCACTTTGATGTTTGAAACTATTTTATTTATTTTTTTTTATTTTATTTGTTCCACCGCCAAAAAATTGGCTGAATATTTACATAATATTTATTACACTTGTATTGTTATATCAATTATTTTCGATTTCGATAAGATTAGCTTCAATTTTTCTTTTAAATAAATTTCTATCAGTTGTGTTCATAAAAATTTCATTATTTTGATTAACATGTTTAATTAGTCTACTTATTGGTTGATTTCTTAAATAATCAGTGTTATAAAATGGTTCATCAATCAATCTCGCTCTCCTCGTTTCATAATAATGGTCTCTTAATACAAATCTAGAATTAATATTACTGTCATTTATATATCCTTTAAAAATATCGAATGCAAAAACTGAATCAGCAATTCTTCTTCTCAAATTTAATGGTTGCAATTTTAACAATTTACATCTATCAACATACGGAGCTAATCGGGATGAAGTTGTACCTCTTCTACTATCTAATAAATATATCACAAATTGTTTTTGTATCGATTCAATATCATCACTATAAATTTCTTGGTATGGATTCCATATAACAGATGCAAATTCAAGTCTCGATCTTACATACGCTAAATACAAAATTCTCTGCGTTTCTATTGAAAATTTGTTGATGGAATGTCGCTTAATACACCCAATCAGTTGACGGCACTTCAAAGTGGTTTGTTCAATGTGGTCACCGTGTGAAAATCGTCGGTCTAAAATTACGCCCAAATCACGAATCGTTTCTTTGCGTTCGATAATATGGCCAGCCATCGAATAATTTATATGTATCGGTGTTGCAACTCTCGATGCAGTGAAAATGTGACATTTGTTGAAATTCAGTGGTAGCCTATTTTCATTACACCATCGAATCATGTTATTGATGTCGGTTTGCATTATTTCGGTGTCTCTTGCATTTGATATTTCCAAATATATCTTTGAATCATCGGCGAACAACAATATTTTTGCTTGTTGTATCATATCTGGCAAGTCATTAATGAACATCAAAAACAAAATCGGCCCCAATGTACTACCAGCTGGAACACCAGATGACATTTGGTATCGTCTGGAAGTTGCATTACCAATTTTAACGTAGCACATACGATTCGAAACAAATTCACACAACCATTTGATGGTTTTTGGCCCAAGACCAAAACGGCTCATTTTGCAAGCCAATATACGATGACAGACGGCATTGAATGCGTTCCGGAAGTCGCCGTATAAAATGTCAACCTGATTGCCTCTTTGAAACGCTCTATTGACATCAATTGATAAATTCAATAAATTCGTTGTAACTGATCTTGCTGGTCGAAAACCATGTTGCTTATTCGAAAGTTGTGGTTCAATGATAATCATTAGCCTGTTTTTCACAGCTATTTCAAATATTTTCAAAATCACAGGACTGATAGCAATCACCCTGTAGTTTGAAACATCACTTTTATCGCCCTTTTTGTACACTGGAACCACTCTCGACAATTTAAGTGCTGATGGAATATGTTCGTCGTTGAATGTCTTTTGGTACAGCAACCAAATTGGCCAAACAGTTGCATACGCACACATTTTAATAACAAACGGCGACAATTTATCTGGTCCAGCCCCACTTTTCCATTTCAACGAATTTATTGCCAATTCAATGTCTTCAAGCGTCACATTTATTTCAATTGTATCATGCAGTGTTTGTAAACTTTCATTTGGATTCCACATTTGTTCATCAGCAATGTAACTGGACTCAAATTGGCTTGCAAATAGTTCAACAATATCATTTGGTGTATCGGCTGTGATATTTCCATATTTCATTTTGTTTGGATATGTTGACGTGTTGCTGTTCATCTTTGCAAAATTCCAAAATGTGGCTGGATCGTTTTTAATGTTGTTTTCTATGCGTTGAATATATTCTTTGTAATATCGTTCATTGAGTGCATTGAACTCAATCACAGCTGCAATGTATTCAGTACAAATGGTTCCTATTTGTTTGCGTTTGAAAAGCTTATCGCGACGATTTTTCTTTTGTTGCAGTATTTTGTTCCACCATTTAGGCTTGTTTGTATACGTTTTTAGTACAGTTTGCGGAACATATTGTACTATCAGTTCATCCATTTTGCATTGAAAATATGTATACGCTGCATCAGTCGTTCGGATGTTAAATTCGTGTGCAAAATCAATATTGCAAAGTTGCTGACACATGCTCTCATAGTTTCCTTTGCGAAAACAAAATACTGGAATATTTACATCAGAATTCAATAATGATCTTTTTTCACAGTAATTGACGGTAATATCATATGGTTTGTGATATTCATCCTGCTGATCAGCTTCAATTATCGTGTTTGGATCGACGCACAAGCTAATATCAGTATTATCGTTGACAAAAATCAAATCGAGCACATTGCCAACCGAATTTTTAACATTTGACAGCTGGAACATTGGCAATGATAACATACGCATAAGAAAATCAGTTGCATCAGCAAAATATCCCGATTGACTCGTTGTTGATAATATTGGCAAATAGAAATTGTTTAATTCATCTTCTTCCCATGTGATTTTTTTCAAATTGAAATCACCCAATACCATAATTTGATGACTTTGATATTTTTCTGTCAATAATTTTACGTGTTCATAATGTTTATTTGCAATTTGTAGTTCGAAGATGCTCATGTAACATAGATAAATTATCATTGACTTAGGCTTCAATGTGATTTCAATGGCCAAAAATTCACAATCTCGATCAGCATTCATTACAATAGATTTGCACTTCAATGATTTGTGTATCAAAACAGCAACACCACTAGCACGTCTCGTTCTTGAATTTATTTCAGTCGTAGCACGATCACATCGGTAAACATTGAATGAATTCGGGAAATTGAAATTCACCTTATCATCCAAAAATGTTTCAGTGAAGCATAGAATTTTGTATGGCGATAGTTCAATTTTTACGTTGACATAGCGTTTGTTGACAATCGATCTCACATTGTTATAATAAATCGGCAAAAGCTGTTTATCAATAAAATTAGAATTACTAATTGGTGTCATCGTTGTTTTGCTTGGATCATTTATGTTAACAATATTGTTTATATTGTCTCCATTTGACTTAAAAAATTTCGTAATAGTGGATTGTTTGCGTAAATTACTGCTGTTGGCATTAGATATTTTGCTATTCGTTGAATTTCGTTTCAAATTGACAATTAGTTTTTTGAAAATGTTGCTGAGCTGTTTTTGCTGCCGCATCCACCTGCACTGCTACCGCTTGCACCTGCACTGCTACCGCTGCCATCGCCAACATTGTTTGCATTTTGGCTCAAAATTTCACTCATTATCTGCTTTTGGTTTTCATTGTGTACTTCAATATCAGCTGTTGTATTCTCTTTTGATTTGCTTGGTGGCATAAAATCGCTTAGTGATGGCCTCGGTGTTGAGACTTTACGAAACTCACGAATAGTCTTAGTTTTCGGCCAATTCTCTTTCTGCTTCAGAATTTCATAAACTTCAGGCGAAACATCGATTTTGAATGAAACATATGTCAATTGTGTGAGATCAGCATCTTTTTTCACCAATTTCGAGCATTTAAATTTCGTTTTGTCTTTTACTTCGGTGTGTTCGATGATGTAATTTTCCAGCTCATCAGTTGTTGTTTCTGGATGAAAGTTTGATGCACAAAGTGTCATTGGCAATTCACTTGGTTTTTGCGATGATGCTGAGTTTCTTCCTACTAATGTACGTGCCACAACTGGACGCCCAATATCGATATCTTTTGTACCATGTTTCGGTGTTGGAACTGTCACAGATGTTATCGCATTTCCAGTAGCATTATCGATAAGCGAAATTGTCTTCTCTCGTTTGCGTTCAGTTGGATTTTCTGGTCGTGGTGTCACTGTAAGATTTGACTTAACAATAGTTGAATATTTTGGTCGAAGAACACTTGGTTTCGGTGTACTATTAGGCGTTTGTTGTGACATTGGTTGATCTGACGTTGATTGTTGTAGTGGATGGAATTGTTCTTTTGCTAAATTACACAACATATTATTGGCCGTGAAGTTTGCTCGGGTTTGAAGCAATTTAATAAAACCATCAGATTTGTCGCTTGTTTCAACAACCACTTTTTCAACTTCATTCAAATTGTTGCCAATATCATCGATTTTGTTCGTTTGTGCATCCATTTTACCCGAAATCGTTGTCAACAATGCATAAATTTGTTCGTTTGACATTTTCTTTGATGTTACTGTTGTTGCTGTGGCTGTGTTTGGCGGTGGCTGTTGAGACAGCGTAACATTCCCTTTGCCATTTGATGTAAATGTCGATTGTTTCAAAATTGAATTTGCATTTCCATTTTTTCTCTTTCTTTCTGGTGAACCTTCACCATCAATTGCAACTAAGCACGCATCACACAAAAATACAATGTTGGCTTTGACAAACAATTGCAGTGGCTTTTGAATGACGTCATAGCACGGTAAATGAAATGACCCCTTACACATACGACAGTCTTTCGTTGTGGCTGGATTTATATTTTCGGGGTGGCAATGCCCGCCACAATTCCTGTGTGACATTGACATTCCCAACATGCCAGTTTTTTTTTTCGTTTTAATTCACTTTTCGATGAGTTCAATATTATCAAAAAACACAATGACAGCGATGACAGCTGCATAAAATAGTATTGTTGTTGTTACGATGTTCGATTTTTATTTCAATAAAAAGTCACATAAAAAAAACACATTCACATATAAAACCAAAACAAATACGATAAAATTGTGGCTTAATTTACTAATTTCAATAGTTTTTTATATTCAATATAACCATTTAATTACATAAATTGATTAAAAACAATACAAATACGAGACAATTAAAAAAAGTACGTGTGTACAGTTTGACAGTTCGAAAAGTTTTCGAAAATAAAAATTTATGAACGTTGACTTTGAACTTTTGAGGGTTAAAGTTATCAGGGAAAACCCACGAAGGTAATGAATTCCAGAGATGAGAGACTCTGTTGAAAAAGTCGCGCTGGAAGGCTACAGTTCTACATCTAATTATTTGAACCGTAAAAGGATGGGCCGCTACCGATGCTCTGGTATGACGCGATAGGTTTGCAGGCTTAGGTAAAATCGATTTGATCTCTTCAGAAACCCGTTCATCCATGATATATTTGTAGAAAATCGTCAAATCAGCAACATTTCTTCTATGCTGCAAGGAATCAAGGTCATTGGTAAGATTTGAATTACCAATCAATTTAACTGCTCTCCACTGTACAGAATCAAGACACTTCAAACTACATAAGTATGCTCCACCCCATATGTGAGAACAATATTCCATGCAGGGACGTATAAAAGATTTGTATATTAAAAGAAGTTGTTCGCTACTGAAAAACTTACGACTTCGTCCTAAAAACCCCAATTTTTTTTGAGCTGACAGTTAAACATTAACTTCAAGTTTAATTTTAAAATTTCAAAATTGTTAAGAATTTTAAATTCTATTATAAAATTTAAAGTTTTTGTATTATTAAATATCAGAACAATATATTATTGAATATTGTGTATCAAATCAGTTTTTGGTCATCTTGAGTTAGAGAAAATTTATTTATTTTAATTATTTATTCACTTTGATGTTTGAAACTATAAATCATTTTCTAGTTTTTAATGCAAACAACTCAATAACAATTATATGATTTTTGTCACCGGTGTTCAAATTTATAATTATTTAGAAGAAATAAATTGGAACGATATCATGCTAAATTTTTAAATTTAGCACGATTTAGAATTTGGAGACCATTTCATTCTATTGGAGTGCAGTTTTATATTTACAAACTAAAAACAGTATTTTTCCGTGTCATAATTTACAGTTCAATTTTGAGTAATTTATAAATATTTAAAGTTAATCACATTAAGACAGTCTACAGTCACGTTAAGACAGACATTATCCCGAAATGATAATTTTAACGATTTTAGTTATGTTTCTAAAACACCAGCTATCATTTATGCAAAAAAGTTAATAAAAAGTTTGTTTCTGGATACCAAAACATCCGAAAATGTTTTGTTAATAATGGCAGATCAATAAGATAAGGAAAATGAAAATTCTCCAAATCCGACCGAACTCACCGAATGTACATTAGTCATGGAATTGAAAAATACGATTTCACCAATCGAAAATAGTAAAGTTATTCGTTCAAAAAATTATTCATTGCCGGACAAGAAATTTAATTTATATAGCGCATGTAAAACACTCATTCCTAACCTAGAAAAGCTAATAAAAACTAGAAATCGTTTGCAGCTTCCAATGTTAAACGCTCTTGTATTTTTTAAATATTATTTTGCAGATGAAAATAAATTTTGATTGCTTTTGATTTGATTTTAATTTTTTAAAACTATTGTTTTTATTAAATGCATTATCCGGATTATTATCCGGATATCCGGATAACTACTTTACATACTATTCGATATCCGGATAGTTAAAATCACGGATAATTGGAAACACTAGTCTCAACCGTTAGACTTAAACTATTATTTTTAAAAATTTTGGAAAGATTTATATTTAAACTACGTGAAAAAAAGTTTTCAAATATGAGCTTGGCCATTTCAGCTAGATCAAGGGCAGCAAAGTTTAGTAAATTTTTAAAACAGCTGATTTTTCAGGAACCTGAAACGCCAAAGTTGTCATCTGGATAAAAATGATAAAAAAAGGTTCGAATATTCAATATTTTTAAATTTTATTAAAATATTATTATTCAAACGCAAGTTATAGCGCCCTAGATTATTCGACTTTTTAGGCTCTAGCCGCTTAACCGGTACCCGGATATGGCCAGTTCACGACCTTGTCCAAGACATTATTTGCCGAAACATACACAAAAACTTATTTTGGTGTAGGTCGAAAAATGCGACCGTGAGAGTGCCGCTAAATTCCGTTATACCTCATATCGTCATATATATATATATATATATATATATATATATATATATATATATATATATATATATACATATATATATATATATATATATATATATATATATATATATATATATATATATATATATATATATATATATATATATATATATATATATATATATATATATATATATATATATATAAAAAATACCAAAGAAATACAATTTTCAATATGTAATCATAGATGAAAAATTCAACTTAGGTAAATATGAAAAATGATGAAGTTTCAATTTAGAAATTATCTGAACATCAAAATTAAAATATGTTTCGTCATCGCCGCTTTGGCTAAGTTGTGTAAGACACACGGAATTTGAACAATGTGTCTCTGATGAATGTGGTTCGAATTCTGACACGAAACACAACAAAATTTTTTCTAAAGGAATTTTAGAGAAAATGAAAAGTTATTTCGAATTGCAAAATTCAAGTGATTTCCAATATGTACTTAAGCTTAATTGTTCACAAAAACCAATCCGAGATTAAAAACTCCCCTAATGTTGTCTATATTTCCTAACCAAAAATATAACAACATATTGACTTTACGTCAGATATTAAGTTTCGCATTGATTGGCAACAATCAATAATGACTTTACACTCGTGACTTAGGATGTTGATTAGAATGTTGACTTAGATGTTGACGAAATATTCTCTCATCCTATGAATTCACACATCGTAATATCTAGAAATTTAATACAAAAAATACCAAAGAAATATATATATATATATATATATATATATATATATATATATATATATATATATATATATATATATATATATATATATTTATATATATATATATATATATATATATATATATATATATATATATATATATATATATATATATATATATATATATATATATATATATATATATATATATATATATATAGAGCCGGGACGAGGGGTAGGCAAACTAGGCGCTCGCCTAGGGCGTTTTATTTGAAGGGCGCAGAAATTAAAAAAAAAACACATTTTTTGTATTTAATATATTTTATACTACGGAGATTCGTTTTTTTTGTTTAAAATTAAAATATCTAATTAGAGTGGAAAATCACAAAGAAAATAGGTATCCTAAATATTGTAAGATTATTTAAAGATTCTCTAAAGATTTCTAAGGTTCTCTTCATATTTACAAGATTCTTATGATTCCTTAGATTATCTGAAGAAACTCTGTATGTCCAAATGTACTCAAGATTTTTTGAAATTCTCAAGAAATTCGGTAAGATTCTCAAGATTTTGCGACGATTGTTAAGAATCTTCTTCAAGCTTCTCAAGATTTCTTGAATATTCTCAAAAATTTGTCCCATGCCAAAGAATAATTTATCGCTCAATTTAATGAATTCAATGACATTTTTGTTTTTATTGGCTAATATAAACTTCAGAAATTTTAATTATGATAAAAAATCTGTGACCTATGTTCAACCTGAGTCCCGAACGACCTGATGCATGTAAAAAATTTGATTAAATAAAGAAATAGAGTTTTTGACGATTATAAATTACGGATTACAATATTCATATCATCCTCATTGGTTGGGTGAAACAGTATAATCTTTAACAAAAGATTGAAAACAACAAGATTTTGAATATGAAAGCAATATATTTTTATTTCAATTTAAAATATATATTTGCATTTAAAAAAAACTCAAAACCGTCGGTTTCATAGGTACATATTTCAAACGGTTGATTAATAAAATCTAGTAGTCCGTATAAAATTGAATTAGGAGTTTCCTATGTACCAAGCCAAATTTATAAAAGACGCGCTCAATTCCTACTGACATTGAGATTGATTTCGAAATACAAATTACTTTATTTCACTTTTTAGTCCAAATAAATTGGAATCTAAACAAGGGGCAGTCGTCACTCGCTTAGCGTCAGATAATTTTTCACAAAAATCATTCATAGAAAATGTTGCACAGAACAGAGTTAATTTGGTACATAATTTATAAAATGTGGAAAATTTTAGTGGCAAATTTCTTTGACGAAAGTGATGCCGATTCATTTTCTTTATTTTCTAAAACAATGAAATTTTCATTAAAAAGTGCATTTGGATATAGTTACACAGCAACGTAATGTAACGTTGTCATAAATGCTGCCTAAACGCGTGGAAATGGGCATGGGCGTAGAATTGGGCATCACAAGCAGTGTTGCAAAACGTTACTCGTAACGTAAAAATGAAATAACGAACTTAAGTAGCGTTGTTAATAATAATTACTTTCGTATCGTTTTAAAAATTCATCTGGTGACAGTAACGTAAAACGTAACGATAACGTAAATATTTTATTTCGTTTTTTGAACGATTTTGCAAATATCGATTATATAAAATCGGACATATCTGCTCTTTTTAAATGTATGTCCACGCTTTAACTAAAGATTTTGGTAGTTCTAAAATTTTTTTGATATTTGTGGCAAAATATTAAGCATTTTGTAAATTTTTGATTTTATCTCACTCTGATGAGGTTACGAGTTCGAATCCCAACAAAAAACATGTAAAAAAGAAAAACAGAGTTTTTTTACGAGATATTTTCAACCATACCTTTGAATTGAAAAATTCAAATTACTTCCCTTGAGTTTAATTGCTCATAAAAATCCCGAATAATTAAAATTCCCCAAAATGTTGTCTAATATGCAAGCTAATATATGAAATAATTGACCAAGTGTCGCTTATTGATTTCACATTGATTGGAAGCAATCAATAATGACTATACACGTGAATTAAAATGTGGCCTATAATATAGAAATATTACACCTCATATGAATTCACACAATAGTGATGTCTAGAGATTTAATCCCAAAAATAATGTTAAAATATTTCCGGAAAATAGGAGTCTATAATGACAATTGAGAATTCAACTTAAGTAAATAGATAGATAAAGTTGAAAGGGTTCTTGATCCAGTTATATGTTTTGTTTTTGGTTATTTCTTTCTTGATTAAATGTAGACCAGATTTTAGTATTTTTAATTTTGAATTTTATGAATCCATACAGAAGATTATATTTGTACTAATTTATTTTTTATTTTTTATTCTTATTTTAAGTTTTGTTTAAATTTTATACATGTGTTCATTTTAATTTTGAAGACATAATATAATATTTGGATGCCAACGTTTCGGAGCCTTGGTTTTGCTCCTTTTTCAAGGCGACGATGTTTCTTGTTGTTGTTAATGTGGAGAAGAAATGGACTCCTTCTCCATTTTTTCTCCACATTAACAACAACAAGAAACATGGTCGCCTTGAAAAAGGAGCAAAACCAAGGCTCCGAAACGTCGCCATCCAAATATTATATTATGTCTCCAAAATTAAAATGTACACATGTATAAAATTTAAACAAAACTTAAAATAAGAATAAAAAATAAAAAATAAATTAGTACAAATATAATCTTCTGTATGGATTCATAAAATTCAAAATTAAAAATACTAAAATCTGGTCCACATAATCAAGAAAGAAATAACCAAAAACTTAAGTAAATATAGTGATGATGAAGTCTCAACCTCAAAATATCATTGCATTGGTAGCGAAATGAATAGATTTTAGCTCATTCTGGCACTGATGAGGTTACGAGTTCGAATCCCAACCGAAACACTTAAAAAAGAAAAAATATTTGTCTGTTCCACAACGAAATAACGTACCGCAAAAATGAATTTAATGCATAAAAACAAAACGCACATAACGTTACGATTTTTTTTTCTTTTTGTAAAACTGATCACAAGTCCAAATAATTCCAAATCATGTTGTAACTGTTGCCAAATTCGTACTTATTCACAGGACTGCTAAAATGACTAAAAAAATCCAAATCATGTCGTTACTGTTTCCAAATTACTTATTGGCTAAGACTGCATTCATTTGCTTCCCAAGCATTTGCGACTGGTTTTAAAATTTTTAAGCCTTTTTTATCAAGTACATGTTAGGTATCTGGTAAAAATTTTAATATTTAAAATCGAATCCATCATGTTCTTCCTCAATCATATTCTTTTTCCTGTTATACACGTCAATCGGTTTGTATGCAAACATTCAAACTATTGAGGTCACTCTCTGTTATAGTGACAGAATTCAGAGGGATTCCTTTGTCCGTATATTGTACAAACGGAATGCTTTACCGGACTTCGGGGGCGTCCAATCCCCAAAAGTTTAAAGAAAGCGTTCGTCAACATCTTAGAATGCATGTAGTTGTGGAACCTACGTCTTTAAAAGCATCTATGTATTGTTGTGACACATATTGTAAATTCTTAAACACAACATTTTTTATTGTAATGGAAAACATTACGTCAAGTCAATCAACAATGAGATGAAATATGTAACCTAATTTTACAAATCTCGCACCAAATCTATAATTTTCTTTTCAGAACTAGGATGTTCCTTTTGATTCACAGTAATGACACATATTTGTCACTTTTTATTTAGAAATTAAACGAATTGCGTTTATCGGGTCGAATACCAGACCCGCCAGCACTTTTGTACAAATGTTTTGACATGGGATTCCTTCTAAAAACTTTCAAAATTTTAATGGCGTATTAGGCGTAAATGTATTAAAAATGATAAAAGACCACATTATGCAACAGTTCAATTAAAAAACAAATAAGTAATATTGCTATATTTAAAAAAAAACAATTTTTGTTTAAAACATTGTTTTTTTGGAATAAAAACCCATTTTTTTTAAACATTGTTTTAAACAGTGTTTAAAACAAACCAACTCTGTAGAGGGGAGGGTAGGGGCGTCAAATCTTATTCTTGCCTAGGGCGTAATTAAGTCTCGTCCCGGCTCTGTATATATATATATATATATATATATATATATATATATATATATATATATATATATATATATATATATATATATATATATATATATATATATATATATATATATATATATATATATATATATATATATATATATATAATTTTTGTTTTTTTTTGTTTTTCCATCTCCGCTTATCACATATAGTCGTTTGGCATCAAAATTTTTCCGAAATTCCGAGATGAAGCCCATTGCAATAGGTAGATTTTTATATGAAATCTACCTAAAAGTTTAGTTTTTTATAAAAGTTTTATAGAAAACTAAACCTAAAAATGTTCCGATTTGAAGCGAAGAAAAAGTGGTAACCCTTAATGCATATACAATGTGTCAGTGTTTGGTGCGGATTTTAGGTTGGAGACATCTTTGACCCATACTTTTGATTCGGTGATCAGGATTGGCTCGCTAAATCATGTGATTTTGAATCACTTGATTTTTAATGATTTACTTTGGAGTTAAAGGTCGATGTAAATTAACTCTAAATCACCCGTGCATTGAATAAGGAGGTTCAACGAAATTCAGTTACATTTATGCAAAACGGTTATGGAAAATTTCGACAAAAGATGAAGTAGGTGCTTGCTTGTACTTAGCAATTGGAGGCAATTCGCCTGATGTGCATACCGAACATAAGCCTGATGATTCAATAAAAATATTACAATTTTACAAAAACAGATATGTTTTTAGGGTTCCGTTTTTTATACGGAACACTATTGGTGAGAGTACAACGTGTTTCTCACTATATTTCGATTATCTCGTGAACCGATGAACTTAAAATTTGAGGTGCTTGTAAAACTAACCTATCCACACAAGATGGCGGGTTAAACAATAAATAAAGTTGTGTTCGTTTGTTTTAAGGAGGTACGATGTAAAGCCTTTGAAAACATACATTTTTTTATCGAGACGAGTAGGGTATCATATGAAAGGGCTTCATTTCAGCATTATTTAAAAATATATTTTGGAATTTTACACCTCACCATTTTTTGTATAATTTTGAAAAATGACGTTTTCGGGATGTTTTATTGCCCCGATTAACTCCGACCCTACCTCATCGAAAATCTTGAAATATATTTGGAATGATAGAAAATTGAGTAGGTTTTTAATGAAAAACATAGAAAAGTGGCAGACACTCATAACTATATTTATTAAAGGGGTGGGAATTTTAAGGGGTCAAAACACCATTTAAAACCAGGTCATGTGGGGTGTCATTTGAAAGAACTCTTGATTTTAGAAATATTGCCATTTTTTTTAGAATTTTGCAATGCATAGTTTTTGAATTATTATCAATAAAGTGACACAAAAAGTTTGTCCCCCTCCGCCTTGCATTTCGAGCCTAATTAACAGAAAAATTTGAAAAAATTCACAGAGACAGGAAGTTTAATAAACTCTGAACGAAAAATATAGCGAACTCTCAAATAATTATATTTCTGTGTTTTTAAGGGATTGGGGTGGGGAAGGGTGAAAAAAAACTTTTTTGACCCATTCGAGTGGGGTGTCATTTGAAAGACCACCAACTTTCAAAAACTCTGCAATTTTTTTTGGAATTTTGCGGTGCACAGTTTTTGAGTAATTCTGAAAAATGTACAAATTCCAGACCGTACCCCCCCCCCCCCCCCCCCCTACGTTTCGACACTGATAGACAGAAAAAATTGAAAAAATTCATAGAGACAGGAAATTTGCTATATTTTGAACGAAAATTATAGCGAACTCTCAAATAATTATATTTCTGTGTGTTTAGGGGATGGGTGTAAGGAAGGTAAAAAAAACTTTTTTTGACCCAAGCGAGCGGGGTATCATTTGAAAGAGCACCAAATTTACAAAACATTGCAATTGTTTTTAGAATTTTGCGGTACACAGTTTTTCAGTTATTCTAAAAAATGTGTAAATTCCAGACCGGTCTCCCCCCTACGTTTCGACACTGATAGACAGAAAAAATTGAAAAAAATTCATAGAGACAGCAAGTTTGCTATATTTTGAACGAAAATTATAGCGAACTCTCAAATAATTATATTTCTCTGTTCTGTGAGGGCAAAAAAAACTTTTTTGGAACCAAAGGACACCCCACTCCTTTGGTTATTTGAAAGAACACTTAATTTAAGAAACATTGCAACATTTTTTAGAATTCTGCGATGCACAGTTTTTTAGTTATTGATGAAAAAGAGTGCTATTTTAAGTGTATGTATACCACCCTATATTTCGACGCTGATTTATAGAACAAATATTCCCAATTTAGACCATTAAAATACTGGTTAAATCTTTCTTTAGCTAACATAAACAGCTATGGATAAGATTTAACCTCAAGTAACATTTTTGATCAATGTAGATGTGATTGACATTTACTATTGACGTTTACGATTAAATATTTATTCTGTTGTGCGTCCATAGTCTGGCGATATAAAGACTTTACAACATAACTTTACGTCATTTATTTTTGATATTGTGTTCTTTTACATTCACGGAACTCTTCGCGAGCGAATTTTATTCGCACTTGTCCGGCTTTTTTAATTTAATTCACATCTTGCATAGATTTTGGAACGCACTTGAAACGTTATGCGTAAATCTTGTATATGTTGAAATTTCGTGAGTTTGTCATGATAACCGTTGTGTCTAGTGTTCCTTACAAATTGTGTGAGTGTGTGTGTGTGGTGATCTCGGTTTATTCGGCGGTTGGGGTCGTCAGAGTCCATGCTCTTTGTTTTCGCTTATTTAATTCCGTTTACACAGTCTTATTTGTATGCATATCTGATTATTTGTACTGAACTGGGGGAAATTACTTCTCGGACACACATGGTTGAAGCTCGCTGGAACAAAGCCTCTCCAGGCACGCAGTCCTCCGAAAACCGCAGGTCCAGTGTTCTTTACAAATTGGTTTCAAACTCTTTCCTACATTAAATTACTAAAAACTGTATTATGATAAGTGAAAACTTCTAGTTCGGTCCTAGAAAAACATTGCATACACAGTTTATATTGAATCGTTCTTCCCGACTAGTAATTTGTTCAGGTATGCCCCATTATGATCCGGACTGAATCAGGGTGTAATCCTAATAGGGGGGTAAAGGTAAATCCTAATAGGGCGTTTGCATCCGGCCCCTAATCAAATCAAACCTGATTTCACTACTAGGGCGTGCCGTATTTGTCCTGATCCGGCCCAGATTTCGAAGACCTATCTCATCCCTAGTAGTAAATTCCGGACCAGGACTGGATCAGAATCATATCTGATTTTCCAATTAAGGTATGCCCTATTTGTTCTGATCTGAGCCCTATTTCATTTGAATAAATTTCATTTGGTTAAAATTCAGAGAGAGCTACTTTAGATATACATAGTATGCGAAGTTTCACATATACTTTAGTTATCGCTTCTCTTCGTTATGACTACATATAGGTAAGTATAAAGTTGAAATATTTTTATTAACATTTTTTTTTTCTAATGTATGTATGTAGTAGTAAATTTTCTAATTTTTCTAATGTATGTTGCAGTAAATTCCCTATTTTAAATGATCCGGTCCTGGTCCGGTTCTAGTATGGCTGCTTGATCCGGTTTGGATAGTTTGAGTTGTTACATTACTGATCAGGACCTGTTCAGTGTGCCTGATACGGTCCCTACCAGTAGTAAGAAAAGCCGAATCCTAAATATTTAAAACAACAACAAAAAATTTTCGTAGCATTGGTGGCCGCAGTAAGATTTTAAAAACTTTTTATTTGTACCAAAAACCTTACGATAATGGTATAGTGTTACGATTAAGATCTCAAAATTATAACGTGTTTTTGGTTTAGTTGAGAACAAAACATGAGTTAGAAGAATTGAGCATCATGATTTGATATTAAGATAGAGTATAGACCAAATTAACTGAAATTTTTGTCAGTCTAGTTGGATAGTTAAAGAAAGCGTGACTAGCTGGGCAAATTTAAATATTGTTATTTACGAAAAATCTCGAAAAACGGCAGAACATTACTAAACGAATATTCTCGTTCATATATGATAATCCAAAATATATGTATTAAAAATTATAAATCTAACCAAGTTTGTCCTTGCATTCAACTTATTTTTTTTAAACCTAATATTTGAGTTATTACTTTCGATAAGTTAACTTTTCATTGTGTATAACTGATACTCGTACTTATCTCAATCTTCTTATATTATATTCACTAAGATAGTTTCGTTGTTTTTTTTTTCAAGTTATTTGGTAAATAAATAATATTTTTCTGGAAGCGATTTAGAATAAAATAAATGATTTTTTTTTATATTTGTTAGTTTTAAAGTTTATAAATAAAATTATTTTTAAATTTAAAATGGAATTCAAATTTAGAATTTATTTATATATGAATATCGATGAAACTAGCTAAGATATTGTTTACAATAAAATTAACATCTGCTGGTATTTTTAGTGGATTGCCTAAATTGAAGTGTGTTAAGATGTTAATTTCAATGTTATGCTGAGTTGATTAACTAGAAGGAATTTCGTTTAAATTTTTTGTGTGCGATGAAGAGGTTAACATATTTAACCTTTCTAAACTTGGTGTTGTGACATAATAATGGCGGGTAAATTAAATTTTGTTTACTCATTGACATTTTTATAATAACAATTTTTGTTTAATTTTGTTATTCTTTCTTTTTCGAAAGAAAGAATCTATTTTTGGTTGGATGGTTATCCTTGAAACGATGAACTCAATTTTATGGAAACAGAAATTATTTATGGGTCTAAATTGTTTTGAATAATGTGAATAGTGAAAGTGCTATAATTAGGTTTTGTGAGTAAAAAGAAACATATATTAACAATGGCAAGACTACATTTTTATAAACATTCATTTTTTTTCAAATATCTTTAATTTGAATCTGTGTTGAATATCACAAGTAATTGAAGAAAATAAATATTTTCAATTTGTATGGATGAGAGAAGATAAAATTTAGCTTGAACCCGTTGAATACCATTTAACAAAAGGAATTTTGATATCGTTTTTATAACAACAAAAAAAGCAAGAAAAAAGAGCAGGAAAATGTATTTTTATTTTAAATAAATTTAACCTTTTCTTCTATAATAACGATGGTCATTATGGAGGCAATGTGTTTTCGATATATTGATTTAAGAAAAATTATGTTATGTAAATTGAAGAAGAAATGCAGAATGTTGGTTGGTATAAATAGAAAAAGTTTGGTTTGGTTGGTATAAATAGAAAAGTTTGCTAAAACTTTCAGTTTTTGGGAATGTGAACAGATGATTCTGTTCGTGGTTAGAGTTAGATGCATAGTAAAAAAGCATACCCAACATGGCAAAGACTTTTCAAGCTACTCCTTTTTTTGCTCCAACCGAAAATACGTATCGTCTGTGTCGTTTTACTACGAAAATTTTGCTACTGAGTGGGTTATCATTCGTCATGAATTCTTAATAACCTAAGAAGAGGTATCCGAGTTGAAGGCTGTTCGATCAAAGGGAGACATTAATACAGAACACTAGATACCAAGTATGGTATCTAGGTTTAGTTAATCAGCGTTTGCTATTCACAAGAACAAAATTTGAGAGCGATTCTTGTGCAAACATTTCCCAGAGATCAACAACCTTACTGTGTACGTTTGACTTATCATATAGTGTCTGCTTTATCAGAACATCCTTCAGGTACATCAAACTTCAAACGGCATACGTATTTCGCCGATGGCGGATAACACATTCTGTGTTAGGAAACACCACAAGAAGGAGGTATAATCGCACTTCCAACTTTCTGCGATGTTGTCAGTAGCTGACATATATCGATCGAAGCTTCTATTTTAACCACACATATGCATCATAAACCAAAAGTAAGTGATCCCTTTCCACTTTAGAAATTTTAGGAACATAATGTAGGTTAATGTTGGTTCTAGCAGAATAAATGTTTAATAGAGCTGGGCTTTGTCTTTGACGGGCAAAAAAGCATCATTTTAAGCATATGACCTAAACTCTGCAAATTACTCTTATTTGACTTAAACTCTGATAATTACTCATTCCAAAAGAAGTAGACATGCTTTCTGGTGGAACGGCACCTTGAGCCAGATGCGCGACAAAATTCGTAAGCTATTTAATAGAGAAATAAGCACAAACAACAGACTAGAGCACCAAAAAACTCTAATCAACTCTAAATAGCAACAAAGATAATCTACAAGTATAAAAGCATAAGAGAATTTTGGATCACATTACACACTCAGACTTCAGAACCTCGTCTTTGAAAATTACTGCTGAATGAGAATACGAATTACATGGAACGATTTTGTAAGCCGGACCTACCTACCTACACCGGTTTCAGTGGGAAAAATAAAAGTATGTTCTGAGTTGGTAATAGGTAGATCACTAATCCTTGTGCTGAACTGGTACAACAAGACGGGCGTTTCTGTCAACCAGCAAAACGCATCTATTGTGGTCTTCGCTAATTGGAGAAAATATAATTTCATCTTCCCCGTTCTGAAAAACATGCTAATACAAAAAACTAAAGAGATTAGAGACCCACGTGTGCTTTGAATTAGTCAAAAGCTCCGGCATGTATAAGACAACATAACTTACAATGACATTGACTGTATACAAAAGTACCAGTGCTAAGTACAATAGATTTTTAACAAGCAGAGCGTCTTCAATTAGTCCGCTTCGAGACCATATTCCCCTCAGAATTCTCTTGTATATTGATCATCGATAAGCCTAGGTAGTTGTACTTTGAAAAACACTTGATTGTTTCTGGTTATACCTTTTGAAGGCGAAATATTTTACAGTGAGTATTTGCATTTTAGTGGGTGTTAATCTCACGAAAGATCCACTCTGCAGCCTATCAGTATCACTCTTTCCTGAATACAACTTTTCAACGTGTATACTGTGTTTGTCGTACTGATTAGTGTTTTGAATACTTTGGTATAATTTTCTTTGGTATGGTTGGTATGGAAACATGCATACAATTAAAATGTGCATAGAACTTTTGAGCATAAATACAAAAATATTTTATGCATGATTTTTACGATTTATTTAGCGTATGGTTTTTTTTGTGACACATTAAAAAATTAAACTTAAAAAATAGGTAGACTCTTCTATGAAATCTACCTAAAACAATACATGGATACACATTAAATGAACTTACAATCGATTTGATTGCGTGTCTTTTAAGTAAATTAAAAAGTAAAATATATGAACATTGGGCAGTACATTTGAACATTAGATGTTTACATCGAGCGAGTCTATCCATGCTACTACATCGGGAGTTGCCAAATGGATGTCTGAGATGTTGCCATACGATTAGGATCTTTTAATACGTTTTGAATCTTTTCTAGACTGATATTCTTGGTAACTAGCGTCATTACGACAAATGAAAAATGTAATTGCAATTGTAAATTAAAAATGTATGTGTGTGATCGCATTTGTAAATGATGTGTCGATTTTTGCACCAAATTTTTAATGATATAATTAAAATGTTAAAAAAAATGCAGTAATTAAAAAATTCAAATATTTTATTTACATGTAAAAAATAATATTAATTTTTCATGATTCTCTTAAAATTATAAAAAAAAAAATTTTAAAATTGTAAAACAAAAATTATCAAAAAAATAGAATATTTTTTTTAAATCACTAAAATTAATTATTCAAAGTGCGCGTTTGTTTTTTGTGTTTGTTTTCATTACCTTTACAAAAAAATTTCTTTCGTACATAATTTTAGATGAAAATAAGGTAAGATATTCATCAATTTAATATTACGAATGTCATATTATCTCATAAAAAGTTAAATGAAACCAGCCATTTTATAAAATGTAAAAACTTTTTCATTCATCCATTATTTTGTTTATAATTATTTTCAATTTATCTTTAAATAAATATTGATTCGCTTCTTTTTTTATTAGTCGTAAGCCATCCGTAAGAAATGTGTATGCATTATGCTAAGGCGTTTTACGACATGTGTACCGTATGGTGCATATCGTGTACAAGACATGTGCTATGCGTAATTTTGTGCGAGGGGTTTTTGTATCATGTACATTTTAAGCATTTTTTCAAATTGTTTAAATGGGTAGCTTACTCCTACAGAGAAGATTTTTTATTTAGAAGCGATGATCTATGTATATATATTCGTATTTTAGAATTTTACCGATAATTTTCAAAAAGGCGAATTTATTTGAATTCATTGTTCGTCATCTGAACCAAATTTCATTCAAATCGATCACGAATTGACCACACTTATATCATATTTTTGGGCAACTGTAATTATTTGTGCTTGTAATTATTTCTGCTTACAACTTTTGATGCTTAAAAATTGGGTGATTTCACGATTTTTAACCGACTTCCAAAAAGAAGGAGGTTCTGTGTTTCACTGTAGAGTTTTTTTTTATGTATGTACACCGATTTCTCAAAAACGGCTCGTTCGATTTGGATGATTTAAATTGTGTTCTATTTGGGTTTATTCACAGAGGGTCCCATAATTTTTTTTATGATGTGAAAAATACCGTTATTCAGAAAATCGGAAAAAACCATATTTTTTATGCATTTTCGTTGATTTCGTCAAAACATATTATTCTGTTTGTTTGTGTGGGCAGCATAGGCGAAGCGCGAGTTTTTAAGAATGGGATGCTGCGTTCTAAATAATATTCCACAATAACTACTGTTAAAACTCAAAAATAGCCTCTTTGAAGAAACATAGTACATTTTGATCCAAGATATGGAAACGCTGCTTTTTCGTGAATGATATTTATTATAAATTATTTAATTGGAAATCGACGACATACCATTTAAAATTCATATTCTATTTTTCATGGTTACTGTGTCTTAAAAACTATTTAATGAAGATACCATAGCAACTACAATTTGTTATCTAGCGAATATGATTTTATACACTATAGGAAAAAACGATTTTCAAAGGAGATTAAATCTGCATGAAAATAGAATTCATTTGCTATTGTAGAAAAATATATTTTTTCGGCAAACGGCTGTAAAGTTTAAGTTTACTGCCGCTGGGGAGTAGCTAAAGTCTTACTTTTTAGTCGGCTGCTGCAAAAGTAACGCCATTTTTATTTTATCTGCCGGCGGCTGTAAAGTAACTTTCATATTTTTACGGCGGCTGTAAAGTAATTTTCATATTTTTACGGCGGCAGAAAAGTAATTTTCATATTTTTACGGCGGTAGTAAAGTAAAATAACATGATATTATTAATTTGTTCAAAACAGAATGAATTTCAGTTCATTTTAATGAATTAAAATCAATAAAAATTAATTTCAGAAAATTTATTACCTAAAACATATTTATAAAAAATTTGATGCATTAATTTCATATTTTTAAAGAAATTTAAACGTTTGCCGAAAAAATAGTGTATTGAATTCGGAGCTAAAGTTACTTTTTGTGTTTCGTGTATAATTGTCGGCCTCCCTACGGTCGGCCGCCAAACTAAAGATTCAACACAAAAAGTACAACTTTAGCTAAAGACGCTTACCATTGAAGATCAAACTTGTTTCACTTTAATCTACTCTCCCTCGAGCAAGTTGTGTAATTGAAAAGCATTTCATTTTACTAATTTATTTAGATCGGCGGCTACAAACATGTTTTTGTATTTTTTATAATAAAATGGACTAGTCAGATCAAAATAATAATGGACTAGTCAGATCAATCATAAGCTCAAAATAATTATTTTAAAATAAGAATAAAATTGTGTATTTATATTTGAAATATTTTTAAAGTTTATGCGTTCCATTTGTGATCTACTTAAAGCTTTTAAGTTATTTTGTTCTAAAGGAACAGTTTTTATTAAATATCCGAAGCAGTCGTTTGCAATGAAATTATCAATGCACAAAACGGCAAGGAAAATAAATAAATTTTGCGGTAAAAACTTGATCCTCTGGTTTGAAACGCAAAATTCAATCCATTTTTAAAATTGCATTTATTTATATGTACTAATATTGGAACATAAATATGGTTGTTACAAAGCAGCTCATCCCATCAGATACATGAAAAAATCTCTTTGC
Organism: Diogma glabrata; assembly: GCA_963693315.1. Lineage (NCBI taxonomy): Eukaryota > Metazoa > Arthropoda > Insecta > Diptera > Cylindrotomidae > Diogma > Diogma glabrata. The sequence goes on from OY856186.1 coordinate 208,792,135, forward strand.
TTAATATATCAAAGTATGGACTATGGTTTTATATTATTGAAATTCACAAATACCTACATAATTTGAAAATCAGTGGGTCTTCTATTTTCTTATTGAAAAATATGTTGATATTTTAAAACAAAACTGTTTTGGAAACTGTTCTGCAATAATTTTTAATTAATAATGCACCATAATTATTTATTCAAACATTTCTAATTCAAACAATAAATCCAAGTTCTTATTAAAAATCAATACATACTTTGATGTAAAGTAGTAAAACTTAGCTAAAACAAATAACCAGTACATAAGCTAAAACAAAACAGATTTACCATAGTACTACTATGATAGTATATGATATGCTATAAGCAACACAGCATCTACTGCTATGGTTTTTGTTTGATTTTTTTCGTTTTTCTTTTCCTATTTGTGTTTCTTTTTTTTTTTTTGCGTACAAATATTATAATTCCGTACGCTGCAAGTTGGACAGCTTCTTGTATATTATTTGGACGAAATAAATAAATATTTTGATTGCGTTGAAGTTTTTTTTTATAAATATTAGGAATTAATATAATTAAATAATAATAATAATAAACATTTATATGGAAATATTTGTATAATTTTACAGAAACTTTGAAGATTTATTTTAAATAAATACTAAAGTATGGAAAATTTATTGAATGATGATTGATAAAATCTTTATTAAAAAACAATCGTTAATTTGAAAAAGAGCGGCCTCTTTCAAAGGGAAGCAGTGCTTCCCTAGCATCCAAAGACGCTTCGCCTATGGTGGGCAGTATTATATTGCTATACTTGTCGAGGTTATCGTAAATAATTTTCTATGACGGGTAATGTGTATGCCGTTTGTGCAAAAAATCATAAAACCATAATTAATAGATTGTCACTGATGAAAGTTTTTCCGGTATTTGAAGTTATTACTTTTAAAACGCTTTCTAGCCGACATTTGCTTTATGACTTCACTAAAAATAAAAAAATTAAAAAACCGTTTTGAAAAGAAATAGAACCGACTTCAGAAAAAACAAAAGAGGCACAAACAAGTGAAAAATAACTCAATTATGGCTTTTATAGACGAAAATCCGTTACATTTTGATTAATTTAATTTAATTATGCTTTACTATAGACAAAAAAATTACGCTATTAAAAAAGTTACTATATAAAAATAGTTACTTTTTAACCGACTTCACAAAAGCAGGAGGTTCTGTGTTTCACTGTAGGTTTTTTTATATGTAGTACACCGATTTCTCAAAAACGGCTCGTTCGATTTAGATGATTTAAATTTTATTCTATTTGAGTTCATTCCCAGAGGGTCTTATAATTGTTTCTTTGATGTGAAAAATACCGTTATTCTTAATGCATTTTCGCTGATTTCGTCAAAACATATTAGTCTGTTTGGATATTTTGGGCAGTATTATATTGCTATACTTGTACAAGGTTATCGTAAATAATTTTCTATCACGGGAAATATGTATGCCGTTTGTGCTAAAAATCGCAAAACCATAATTAATAGATTGACACTGATGAAAGTTTTCCAGCATTTGAAGTTATTACTTTTAAAACGCTTTCTAGCCGACATTTGCTTTATGACTACACTAAAAATAAAAAAATAAAAAAACTTTTTAAAAAAAAATAGAACCGACTTCAGAAAAAACAAGAGAGACAAAAAAGAGAAAAATAACTCAATTGTTGCTTTTAGAAACAAAAATACGTTACATTTTGATTAATTTAATTTAATTATACCTTACTATAGACAAAAAAATTACGTTATTATACAAAGTTACTATATTAAAATAGTTACTTTTTATGATAATTATTATAGTTATTATAGTTGTTATAATAGTTATTATATTTTAAAAGTTATTTGTAGTACAAAACTGTTCGAAGTCGGTGCCACATTGACGAAAAACCGACTAATATGTCTCAGGCTTGGCACCGATTTCCAACAGTTTTGTACTACAAATAACTTTTAAAATATAATAACTATTATAACAACTATAATAACTATAATAATTATAATAAAAAGTAACTATTTTAATATAGTAACTTTGTATAATAACGTAATTTTTTGTCTATAGTAAGGTATAATTAAATTAAATTAATCAAAATGTAACGTATTTTTGTTTCTAAAAGCAACAATTGAGTTATTTTTCCCTTTTTTGTGTCTCTCTTGTTTTTTCTGAAGGCGGTTCTATTTTTTTTTTCAACATAATTTCAACAACATTGATTCGAGTATAGGCAATCTTGACTGGATTGAACCGGACGTTTTCATTTACCAAGCACCTTTGACACACGTCATACGCCTGGTCATCGTATATATAGGTTACAACTTACAATAAAATTAAATTGTTAAAAAGTTTTAAAAGTCCATTTAAGTCGATTGTAAGGCTGTGTCCAAACAGGATCGCATCAAGTCGTGTAAGTGCTGCTAAAAAAAGTAATTGAATTTGTTGGAACAGCCGATGGAATAAACAGCAAAGATCAAAGCAATTTGATTCAACAACGTCTATTTGTTGAAACAAATGGGCATTCTGTTTACGTTTGATGTACTATCGTAGAAAAAATCAAAACTTTATTTCCGATGTTTTAATGACTCTTATTGGGTATGGTGGAAAAATTCAAAAAATTCAAGATTACATACCATCACAAGGAGCAAGGTTGTTAGCAATTTGATCTCACTAAGATGCATCTGAAATAGGTCTGGCCACCAGGTCACAGGCAATTTAAGACGCCTTTGTGTGGAAAGTCGCAAACGTCAAAATGGGTTTCAAATCCAGATACACTGGGCTCAAACAAAAACTAGCGTATAATAAAAAATATTTAAATTCTTTTCAACAAAGATATCGGAATAGCCGTACATCATTCAAAATAGCTATCCGCACGTACTAAGCCGTATCGATGCTTAGAAATAAAGCAGCTACGGAGAAAAGGCGGATAAATATTGTGTTCCCCTCTTCCGTGCAATTTCCTCAGTCCCGATCCAACGTCGGCATTGGTCTACATGGTTGATTTTGCCAAGAATAAAATCCTCAATATCATATAGTCGGTTGCGACGTCATCTTACATTTAGTGGATTGGGAAGCGAAAATTCCTTTTCAAAGTAATTGGCTCCTGCTATTTTGGAAATATCAAATGCCGGAATTACGTTCCAGGTTTTTTTTAGAAGACAGAGTTAGAAAGTTTCTACGGGAATATTTATGACTGATCATAGATTTATATAGCGAGTGGAATCATTCCAAAAGTCCAAGCTTTACACCAGGTCGTTAACCAACGACTGAAAATTTGAACCCCATAACAAGGCAACACCATGCAAGTCACGTCACCCATTGCCCGACGTGACTTCTAATACTATCCCGAAGAATATATAAAAAAATTAGCTTTTATACTTTCACGAAACTTTGAAGGCCCCTTTGGAACCTGCTCCCTGCCAAAGCCACCATGATCCAAACTTCATATGTCGCTAATCGTTCCTACCTGAGTAGGGGGTATGCGCAGAGAAACTTTCAGCTTTTATAAAATAACGAAGGTCTGGCCGTCGCGGGATCTTAGTCTAAATTATAATATTACAAAAATTAAAAGGTTGTATTTGTTTAAAAACAGTTTTACAAGAATGTTAAATATAGGCGAATTAATTTTTTTTAATAAAATGTGTTGTGTAGTATGGAATTACAGTATGTGTTTACAACAACACATAAAAACCTTTTAAGACCAAGGTCCCACAACAACATGCGTTCTAAGGTGTTCATGAGCGCAAATATTTGTTTTTTTTGTATTTTTATATTTTTTTCAAAGAACGAATAACTAAACACATATAAAATATGACATATAGACCAATATTTTGTGATAGGATAAAGAAAATAAAAATAAAATAAGAGATAAATAGCAAATTTGATTCAAAATTTTGCAGAAACAAAACAAAAATGGTGTTGCCAATTATCCAGCTACACTGTCTTCCTCAATGAATAGTCCACACATAGAGTTATATGAAGGCTTGATTGTTCGAGCAAGCAATAATGTAATATCATCAAGAAATACTACATAGCTAAGATTAGGGGTGGTACCGTTGGCTGAATAGAGTTCATCCGCCAGTTATCACCTTGGCTAGTGATATCTCAATTTCTCACTGCTATTGGCAGTGGTATATGTGATATCTCACGTTAACTCGGATTTCAGTAGCAGGGACTGGCGTACGTGAGGTTGTCACACCCGTAGATCAAAAATTAAAAAAAAAATACAAATTAAAAAACATGATCCCTGCATGCGTAAATTTTTAAGTACGGATTTTGTGAGTTGTTCTTACTTTTTTATAACAATTGAGCTTTTAGTGCTTGGATTGATGCAAAAAACATACATAATGTCTCCGAAATTTAACTGTCTTGCTAATTTTGATTCTTAGTACAAAATTGCAAGACACGCTCTTGAAAGAAACAGGATTTGAGGAACTTTTTGATTCAAAAAATAGTATCAATATTTTTAATGACAATTGCATTCAATAAATCTGGAGCGAAAGATTTTCTTCGAAATGTTTCGTATATACGTGTTTGAGGTGATTTACCTCATATGCCAACTCTTCTGAAATATCTGCCCTGTATATTGCAACGAATTGGTTTGTACAGGTTATTATTTCCTCCTCTTCCTTAGAATTTAAACATTACGCTTGATATTACTAAGTCTGCAATGACTAAAATCATGTGTCTTTTGAACTCTGTTTCTTGGTCATAAATGCGAATTTTTTCAGGATCTTCATTTGTTTTTCCAGAAAATGTACCAAACGGTTCGGTACTTCTTTTCTTTTCTTTCTTCTTTTACTTATTCCTTTTTTACTTAATGACAAAAAAATTTCTTCTTTTTTAAACCAATTTGTTGTTTGTCTTGTTTGAATGATGATGTTTCTGTCATGGATAATCTTTCAATATTTTAAGCCTATTGATGGCATTAATCTTCAGGTAATTTTACTGCTGTTAAATTAAGACCTTTAAGATATACAGCCATATTTTTTAGTACTGGGCGACGTTTTGCAAAAGATCTAACAGCATTAAATCTTGTTGACCATCGCGTGTTAGAAAGCTTATGTAGTGACCGCAAAATATCTTTCTTTAAAATTGCTCATCGTTGAGGGCTACTGCTAAATAAGGTATAGCATTTATTAAATTATTCCAAAAAATGTAACCTTATTTGAATGTTATTTGGCAGAATCAACTCCACAGAGATTGAGACTGTGAGCTCCACTTGAGCAATGCACAGCATATAGGTTTTCTCAACAAATCTTTCTTTCCGTACTTTTGTTTTCACTTTTTATGTTGCTTGCGTTATCATACTCCTGTCCTTCGTCCGAGGGGAATTGCTAATTCTACATGGCTTGTACATAATTGAATGAGCTCATTTTGGATTGCCGATGATACATAATGAACATGTTAACGATGCTAAGCTTGTTTGGAAATTCTTACTTTTTCTAAATGATAACGTAGCAAGGGGTCACAGTGACTAATAATCACCGAAATTCCCAAGAAGTTACCGGTATTAGGCTCATCAACCATATGGCTGTCTCTGCTCAAAGCCATGCTCTTTTCACCTAAAAACAAAGTAGTATCCAAAATTCTTTTTAAAATATGCCTCCATATGTTTGCTTGGCCTTCGTTTTGATCGCAAAATTCGTATAATTTAGCTTAAGAATATCCTTCAGGACGATATTGAGGAGAACAATTTTACTTAATATTCGTGCTAAATAATCGACACGGTAGACAATAAAATGGATCGGTTTTGGAGCTCAAAACTAACCAATCTAGCTCAATTTTTTCACCTTTTGGTAAAATTTTGAAAAGGAGCGACTTAGAAAGTGGTTTGTTTATTCAAACGATCACAGGCAATCAATGTAGGCATTTACATATACCCTGGACGAATCACATTATCAGTAATTTGTGACTTTTTTATTTTATCTTCTAAACTAACTAACAACATCAAAACCATGGCGAAACCCAATATGCTTTAAGTTTGGTTTTCTACTTGCGATGTATAAGTTAAAGGAATCAGGGATTCGAATTTACAAGCAGAATTAGCTTTTGTTTCTGAGGAAGCTGAAACTAAAGTTTAAAATAAGGAGGGGCTGAAATTTCACAGCTCTGAGATATCAAGACTTCAGTCTGGGTTAAGGATGTTGATATAGTTTTCGGCAAAAAACTTTTATGAGGACATGGTTTTTGGGCAGCGATGTATATCAAACATAACTTTTTGTTAAAGTACATGTATTTTTTATCTCTGTTTAGATATGTATTACAAAACTAACACGAAACATCAATACGTTATTGGAAAATTATCACAGATCATATGTTAACATAATTTAGTGAAAAGATTCTACAATCAGCAAACTACTCAAAAACCTCGCAATTTAGCGTTTCGAGAAAATATTACAAAATCACCAACACACATTTCTTTCAAAAGTCCAAAGATATTGTAAAATAAAAAATTCAAACTTTTTTCAAACAAAATTCTAAAAATATTTCAAAAATTATTACAAAATCACAGATTAAAACTTTTTTCGAAAATTCTAAAAATACTGCCAAAATTATAACACATTCAAAAATTGTAACTTCTTCCAAAATTATAAAAATTATAATAAAATCAGAAATTTAAAATTTTTTAAAATTCCAAAAATATTTCAAAAATTCTTACAAAATCAAAAATTGAAACTTTTTTCAAAATTCTAAAAATATGTACAGTAGAATTCGGTTATAATGAACCTTGTTTATAATGAACACACGGTTATTATGAACGATTTCTTTGGTCCCTTGAATTTACATACATTATTTTTTCTTCTTTATACTACATATAATGAACTACGTTTATAACTTATAATGAACAACAAGCATGTTCCGAAACATAAAATGTAGTGCAAAAACATTCGGTTATAATGAACGTTGATTCTAGTTTCATACTTTTGTAGCATATAAGCGAAAGAAGAAATCGGAAAAACATTATACGATTGATACGGTTTAGAATTAAGATGTAAAACAACAAATAACATTGAGTAGATCTACTGTAGTTTTGTATAGTTTTTATATTTTTCTGTTTATGATTATTTGGGAAGCACACATTGATGTGAGTGGCTGTTTTTCATTTTAACTAAGCAAGTACTAAACTTTATTTAATTAAAATTATTTTAATTGTGTTGTACATATTATAAAAACATAAAAGTCTTAGTTATAATAGTTTATAGTTAATAGTTCGTATATATATTTCAGATTTATTTGAGGTACACCTAGTAATTAGAGATTGTTTGTATAATGGAATGAAAACGGAACGCCATATCTGTACAAACCAAATTAAAGATTTTAAAAGAAGTTGAAGAAAAAACGCTTAGCTATCAAGCTATAGCAGAAAAATATAATTGCGTAAAGGGTTCCATTGCTAATATTGTAAGCAAACGGAAAATATTGGAAAATGTTGATGTGAATTTGAAGTGTACAAAAATAAGAAAGGGTAAATATCCAAAACTTGAGTCCGTAATTTTGATATGGATCAAGCAAATGCGCACAAAAGGTGTACCTTTAAGTGGAATACTTTTAAAAGAAAAAGGTTTGCAGTTTGCACAAAAACTGCATATTAACGACTTCAAGCCAAATGACGGTTGGCTAGATCGCTTTAAAAAACGAAACGGATTGGTCTTTAAAGAAATTGTAGGAGAAAAGGGTACTGTTTCTGCAGATGTGTGTACTGATTGGATCACAAAAAAACTACCACGTATTCTTGATGGATATAAAAAACAAGATGTTTTCAATCTGGATGAAACAGGTTTATTTTTTAAATTACTTCCGAACAAGACCATCGAATTCAAAAATAGAACTTGCTCAGGTGGGAAACTATGTAAAGATCGAATAACTGTTTTAGTTGGGAGTAATTCTGATGGTTCAGAGAAGCTACCTCTGTTAGTAATAGGGAAAAGTGCCGAACCGCGATGTTTTAAAAACATAAAAACGCTTCCAGTTATATACAAAAGGAATCGGAAAGCTTGGATGACACTTTATGAATGGGAAGTATATTTGAAAGAGTTAGACAAAAAATACTTAAGCGAATTACGAAATGTTTTGTTCATAGCTGACAACTGTCCATCACATTTTAATTTGCCAAATTTACGAACTATTAAATTGATGTTCCTACCACCAAATACAACTGCAATCTCGCAACCAATGGACCAAGGGGTAATTAAAATATTAAAAGGATATTATCGCGAATTTGTTGCTCGAAAATTGATAGTGAAATTGGAGAATGAAGGAGACGTCTTATCAATAAACTTCAAAGTTAATCTTTTAGATGCATTACACTTTATTAAAAGAGCGTGGGATAAAGTAAAACCTAAAAGCATTGAAAACTGTTTTTGCAAAGCAGGGTTTTTCCCAAGTCCTTCGAATCAAGAAATTGAAGAGTTAACTGACGACACAATGCGATTTTTATGGACCAATACGCAGTTGGAGTCAATGGTAAGTGGTATTACGGTAGAGGAGTATATTGAGGTTGATTCAAGCATTTTTGCATCTGAAAAAGTAAATGATGATGATATAATAAGCGACGCTCTTAATATGGATTCTGATGATGAATTGTTGGGACAAGACGAAGAATTTCAACAACCATCTCAAAAGGATATTCGATGCTCAATTAATATAATAAGATTGACATTAAGTTTTAGTAATGGAACAGAAAATGAATTAAAAAACTTGCATTTTATTGAAAATTGACTGGACCAGCTTATAGCAACAAATTTGAAGCAGACTAAGTTAACAGATTATTTTAATAAAAAGGTGTGATTTCCTTTCTATCCGAACCTCGTATAAATATATGATTTACTTATGAAAACATATTACATATTATTGAAATTCCATATATATTATATATCCATATATGTATGTACATTTGTATAACCATAAGTTCCTATTTTGTTCTAGTCTCAAGTAAATTAGTAATTAAACATTTTAATGAATTATTATAAATGAATTATTTAAAATTTATGTAATGAATTATTTAAAAACATAATGAAGTTAAAGATTGTTTTTTGTTTATTTTGAGTTTTTATTGTAATTGTTTAATTGGTAAAAATTATTTGCCTTTGATATTCGCAAAATATAAACATATGAATTAAATACCCAGCAAAAACGGTTATTATGAACAACGTTCATTATAACCGAATATTTGGCTATAGTGAACAAACGTTTATAATGAACAAAAAAAAAAGTCCTTTGGTCGTTCATTATAACCGAATTCTACTGTATATATAAAATTCTATTTTTCTTCAAAATTCTAAAAATATTCCAAAAATTAGGATTAAAATCAAAAAGTTAAACTTTTTCTAAATTCTAATAATATTCCAAAAATTCTTAAAAATTCAAAAATTGAAACTTTTTCCAAAATTCTAAAAATATGCATATATAAAGTTAAAAATTTCTATTTTTCTTCAAAATTCTAAAGATATTCCAAAAATTGGAATAAAATCAAATATTTAAACTTTTTCTAAATTCTAATAATATTCCAAAAATTCTTAAAAATTCAAAAATTCAAACTTTTTCCAAAACTCTAAAAATATTGCAAAAACTATTATAAATTGAAACTTTTTCCAAAATTATAATAAAATCAAAAATTTAAAATTTTTCAAAATTCTAAAAATATTCCAAAAATTCTTACAAAATCAAAAATTGAAACTTTTTCAAAATTCCAAAAATACTCAAAAACTATAACAAATTCAAAAATGTCCATGTCCAATTTCATTTTCATTTACATTTTCAGCAAACTATTCAAAAACCTTCAATTTAGCGATTCGAGAAAATATTACAACATCACAAATTCATATTTCTTTCAAAATTCCAAAAATATTGTAAAAATTATAATAAATTCAAATTTTTTTCAAAATTCTAAAAATATTCCAAAAATTATTACAAAGTCAAAAATTGAAACTTTTTTCAAAATTCCTAAAATTATAATAAAATCAAAAATTTAAAACTTTTCAAAATTCCAAAAATATTTCAAAAATTCTTACAAAATCAAAAATTAAAGCTTTTTCCAAAATTCTAAAAATATTGCAAAAATTATTACAAAATCAAAAATACAAACTTTTTTCAAAATTCCAAAAATATTTCAAAAACTATAACAAATTCATAAATGTCCATGTCCAATTTCATTTTCAAATACATTTACGTCATAAAAACAGCTACATTTTTTTTTCCAAAAAATTGGCTAAAAAAATCAATGAAATCATTTTTTGACACGCTTGACATTATTTTTTTGACAAACTTATAATGCCATAATTCTCTATAATAATAATATATTTTCATGTCATACATATTATTAATTTAATTTTTTTCCAAAAAATTGGGTAAAAAAATAAATAAAAATCTTTCTTTTGACACACTTGACAACATTTTTTGACGATAATGCAATAATCTAGATTTTGGTCTCACATACCAATCCCGACCATCAAGATTTCTCCAAATTTAATGTTCCTACTCGTAATCACTTAAAATGAAAGTTTTTAAGCAAAAAATATGCAAATTTCCTTGTTTTGACACACTTGACGATTTTTTTGACACACTTCCGGTACAGTTATCGAACACATCGTCCTTTTCCCATTGAGTAAACCTAATTTTAGAAGAAAAAAAATTTCATTTCAATTTAGATTTCGTCGGCTGTGACGGCCGGCAGACAGACATACATTTTTTCTTTTTCTTTTTTAGGTCCCAAAACGTCGAGAAATGCCAAAAAAAGTGGGGTAAGAATTTCACTTTGAGCTCATGAATGTAATACTTAGGTCTTTCAGACCGAAGTAATAAAATCAAAATTCTAAAAATATTGCAAAAATTATAACAAAATCAAAAATTGAAACTGTTTCCAAAACTCTAAAAATATTGCAAAAATTATTACAAAAGCATAAATACAAACTTTTTCAAAATTCCAAAAATATTTCAAAAACTATAACAAATTCAAAAATGTACATGTCCAATTACATGTTCAATTATATTTACGTCATAAAAATAAATGAAATCACTTTTTGACACACTTGACATTACTTTTTTGACAAACTTATAATGCCATAATTCTCTATAACAATAATAAAATATCATGTCATACAAACAATTAATTTTATTTTTTTCCAAAAAATTAGGTAAACAAATAAATAAAAATCTTTCTTTTGACACACCTGACAACATTTTTTTTACAAACTTATAATACCATAATCCTCTATAATAATAGTAAAATTTCATGTCATACAATAACAATATATTTCATGTCATACAAAAAAGTAATTTTATTTTGTTCCAAAAAATGGTAAAAAAATAAATAAAAATCTTTCTTTTGAATATTTTTTTGACAAACTTGACAACATTTTTTTGACAAACTTATAATGCAATAATCTAGATTTTGGTCTCACATACCAATCCCGATCATCAAAATTTCTCCAAATTCAATGTTCCTACTCGTAATCACTTAAAATGAAAGTTGTGACGGACGGCCGGCCGGACGGCAGGCCGAGAGATAGACATAGATTTTTTTTTTGCTTTTTAGAATCAGTAGGTCCTAAAACGTCGAGAAATGCCGAAAAAGTGGGGGTAGGAATTTCACTTTTAGCTCATGAATGTAATACTTAGGTCTTTCAGACCGAAGTAATTTAGAAAACATTTACTAAGTCGTGTAATATATTCTCCATATTAGAAATTCAAAGCGCGAACTGTTTTTGTTAATTGTTTTATTTTTATGAGAGAAAAATAAATATTTATCATGGGGTGGTGCTCAATACAAGCGGTCAAAACAGGATTAATTCACGTTGTCTTTCAAGTCCTCCGTAAAACAATTAATTTAAATTACATCAAAATGCAAAATCGACTGCCTTTTTTCGTTTCTTTATATTTGTAATCACATATGTGGCATGAAATACCATAAATGGCACGAAACCCTCCTCGTTCCCTTCCCCTCTTGCAGTTCTGGATGTATGCAAATGTTAGTTTTCAAGACATTTTTGGATCTAAATCTAATCTATCTATAGATAACTTTTTATATAATTGTAAGATAATTAGACTTAGCATTTGAGAAGGACAAGGAGGACATAGACTTGGGTTTAGTATTAAGTTGAACTTAGTCTATCTAAGCGTTACTAATGACGTTCTCATGACTTTAGATTTAATCAGATCTTTGGATGTACGAACAAGGATGTAAGAACAAGAAGTTTGATACAGATAATAGAACAAATTTATTGCGGTACTTAAACTCTTATTACAAGTATATAAAAACATTTGAGTTTAACTCGAGTTTACTGAAATTTTTAATTGTCATAATGAAGACTTATTGCTTCGGCATAAAAAGGAACCAGACGTAGTGTTTTGTATACTAAATTAATTAGGAACATTTTCATCTCTGTAGATGTAACAAACTTTTAAATCTAATCCAACCCTAACTAAAAATTTAACTAAAAGAAATATTTGTTTATCTATCTACAAGAAACAAACAACTCTAGAAATTCATCGTTCAAATATAGACAAAACATCAATTAATCAAATTGTCAAACTCATTCATCTATTTATTTAATTAATTTACCACTTAGTCCAGAATCTCATTTTTATTCATGTAACTGATGAAATAAAGGGTGAGACGGTAGAGAAAAAATCATCCGTTGAAGTATGCTAATTAATATAAGTTAACATTTCTCCTTTCAACTATTTTTTAACGATACTCGTCACGCAATATTCCTTAATACAAACAGTGCAATAGCCTTTTTGTTTTCTTAAAAAATAATGTGTACCCCCCCATTCTCCTCCCACTTGAATCATAATATCGAATTTTTTTCTAATCTCTTAAAGATATAAGCTTTTACGACAAGTATTGTGGAAATACCTTGAAAATAAATTTATTTTTGTTATCTAGATAACAGATATACAGTAGAATTGAAGATTTTCTTTATATTTGGAAAACAAACAACATAATTTTCTTATGAAAATTCAATAACGAATAAATTCAATATATTTCATGTAAAATTGATATAAATTTTAGCATGATAGAAAACTGTAACAGAGGAATGTACATAATATAAAAACGCGAATTCAAATTATTTTGATAAATCGATTTCTTAGCTTAAAAATTGTCATACTTTCGTTTCATTTGACACACAATCAAATTAATGATGAAAAATAAAAGAAAAATGAAATTACCTCTTATGGAAAGAAAAAAAAACGTGGATTGAATATGTCTTAAGAAAATAAAATGAATATGTAAAGAAAATTATATTACATGTAGGTAGACCAAAGAAACAAGTTTTACTGATCTGGGAGTTAATTTTATTTTTTAATTTTTCGTGTAGGTATGGTATTGATTTTACCTCTTTTTTTATTGGATTTCGCAATGGTCATGTGTACATAACTAATGTTTGATCATAAGCATATTTTTCAGTTATGCTGTAAATATTTTTTGTCTCTGTTTTAAACGAAAAGAAAAAGATTTGAATGAAATTTCGATCACACTAAACAAATTTACTACATCAATGTTAGACAAGAAAAATATTCAAACAAAGAAATGCGACCGATAGCGTAAGCAGTCTGTGTCAAGACATTCATATTTACATACATAACACATATTTGTAAAACACACATAATGGGCCCGATTCAGTAAAATCTTTTATCGAAAATTTCTGTTATTCTTTTATTTTTTGTATGAAATTTTATTTTTCCGTTATAAAATTTCATACAAAATATAAAAGAATAACAGAAATTTTCGATAAAAGATTTTACTGAATCGGGCCCAATAATGGGTTTTATTTTCTTTATATTTGGCTTCTCAAGATGGACGGGTCTACGCTCCAGAAGTACTCGGAACCAAGTTCCGGCCAAGGACCATCACAAAAATTTCGACGAAAGGTGTTACTCCGTCGCTCCAATTTTTGGATAAAGAAGCAGTTGTCACTGGCCTCACTGCTTCAAATCCTCCTCGTCATGGCTGGTATTGAAAGAAATCCTGAACAAACTAAAACATGGCATTGTGCAATATGCAAAAACACTACATCCGTCCAGTGTAATAGCTGTGAAGAATGGTGTCATCTCAAGAACTGCTAAAGCCTTGCAACACATAAGCAATGGACCAAAAACTACATAGCGCCATGTTGCCATTCATCAAGTCAACCAAATACGAGCTCGCAACAGAACAAAATGCGAAAGAACGCACATCCGGAAACCTCAAGTGATGTTAAAATAATGCAGCTAAATTGTAACGGTCTCATAAACAAAATCGATGATATCATCAACTATATGTTTAAAAACAATATTCTAGTCGCGGTTTTACAAGAAACCAAATTAAATGTTAGATCTAAGATTAGTGATAGTATCTGTGATTATAGAATCATAAGACTGGATAGAGGGAAGGACAAAGGTGGTGGCCTTGCCTTTATCATACACAAAACCATTATCTACCGTACAACCTCATTACCAGCAGTACCGGGAACTGATAAACAGCTAGAACAACATGGGCATTACAATAAAATCCGGAAATACGAAGATAAATCTAGTCAATATTTATATTCTACCAGTAAGCAGCTGTGATACAGTTTATGAACCGTTCATAGGACATTTATTTTATACCAAAGACTGTCTAATTCTCGGCGATGTGAATGCGCACCGCGATCTATGGCACTCACACTTGAACACTGATTCAAGAGGCGAAAACATTGCTGATTAAGTTGACGGCTCCAACTTTGGAGTCCTCAATGAACCACAACTAAAAAGAGTAAGAAATAACTCATACTCTTCTCCAGATGTCTCTCTTGCCAGCATGTCACTAATGCTAATCGCTGAATGGAGAACTGAAATTGCATTGGGATCAGACCATGTGCCGGTTATAACCACCTTAAGCCGTTCCTTAAACGAAATGAAATCCGAGAAGAAGACATATACTAATTAACAATTTTCACAAAGTAGACTAGGATAATTTTAACAATTTCACTGAAATGGAATTCAGTAAGCAACTTTTACCAATTGACGCCCTCTCTGGGGAAAGAAAATTCAGAGAAATTTTTAATAAAGCTAGGTCACGCTTCATTCCAGCCGGCAGCATGCAAAATATTAAACCAAACTTCCCACAAGAAGCTTGTGTACTTTCCTCCCAAAGAGATGACATCCGTAAGGCAGATCCAATTTATTCTAGAATTCCGGGCCTGAACAAGCAGATAAATAAGCTAGTAATTGAACACAAACGTAATGGAAACAAATTGAACGACTTAGTGAGTAAGTCAAACTTTGGCACAAATAGAAGTCTGCGGAAGGTGATTAAGGGTTTAACATATCCTTATACGGGTAACAACTGCATGATCTCCTTCGATGATATCGCAACCGAAAACCATAGAAAATGCGCAACAAAATTCAACAAGCAGTTTACAGAAAAGCAAAGTAAAAATGAAAAAGAAACTAGGTCATTATTAAGACATATGCGCAAACTTAATACTGAAAATTTCGAGGATATCATATTTTCTGAAGATGTTGAAAACACAATAAAAAAATCCAAACCATCTAAAGCTATTGGACCAGACGGCATCTCAGCCATCATGCTGAGACACATTGGACCCAAAGAGTTGAACTTTCTCACTACCATACTCAACACATCTCTTAATATGCTCCAGATACCAAATATCTGGAAAACGGCTAGAATGAGTCCCATTTTGAAGCCTGGCAAGCCTGAAGAAAAGGGAGAATCCTATAGACCGATCTCTATCCTCATATCGGTTTCAAAATTGATAGAAGCACTGCTGCTACCTCGGTTAACTGAATCTTGCAAATTGGCGTCACATCAACATGGTTTTAGGAAAGCACATAGTACAACCACCGCTATTCATAGAAAACAAAACCAAATCAGCGATGGTCTAAACCAAAAACAACTCTGTGCTAGAATAATTTTAGTTGCACTTGACCTGTCAAAAGCTTTCGACACAGTGTCACACGCTCCACTACTGAACGACATATTCAACACCAATCTGCCGGGTTTAATAAAGCGCTGATTATGCAACTATCTAAGAGGCCGCCAAACATACGTTGAGTTCCGCAACTCTAGATCTAAGATGAGAGTGCTCAGACAAGGCATTCCACAAGGTGGAATTCTCTCACCTTCATTATTCAACCTTTACCTAAGTAGTTTACCGGCACCATCGGAAGGAATAACCATCACGTCATATGCAGACGACTGCACGGAGCTTGCAACAGGAAACAACCAGGAACAACTCACTAATGTCCTAAACACCTACCTTAACACCTTGAATGAACGGCTTAAAACCAAAAAATTGAAACTGTCCCACTGAAAAGTCCACTTCCACTCTTTTCACCACATGGACGAAGGAGGCAAATACAACACTTAACATCTGCATTGACAACATACTAATTCATACAGTCAAAAATCCAAAACTGCTGGGGGTAACATTCGATCCACTACTTAAATTCAACGCTCATGCTCAACAAGTGAACACAAAACTTAAAAACAGGAATAACTGAAAGCTCTAGCGGGTAGTTCGTGGGGTAAGGATAAAAAAAACACAATAATAACAGCATATAAAGCAATAAGAAGGCCTTTCATAAATTACGCTACTTCCACATGGACACACCAAGTCGCTGACACCCACTGGAATAAGTTACAGATAACACAGAACGCAGCCACAGCAACCGGATATCATTTGATGGCCCACCGAAACCACCTACACGAAGAATGTAACATATTGCCGTGAACACAACGAAATGCTTACCAAACAATATCTCTGGGCCTGTCATAAAGAGCGACATCCCTGCAATGACACCTTATTCATGACAACACTACCTAGAGACATAAGAAGGACTGCGAAATACTTCCTACAAGATGTTAAAAGCATTTAGGTCATCGGTAACATCGACGAGCCTACGTATAAGACGGGCTTAAAAAATATACACACCAAAGCCATTACAGACACAATAAGGTACTACGCCCCGAATCGAGTTCTTAATAGCAAGCCACCACAAGTCGCTGCCGAATAGGTAAAACTACCACGCAGCACCAGAACCATCCTAGCGCAGTTAAAATCCGGTTGGTCATGCATCTGAAATAATTAAATGAGTAGAATTGACCAGGAAATTGTTAACAAGTGTCCCACATGTGAGGGCACGCCACATGATGCTAACCACCTTTTCAATTGTCCAGAGAAACCAACCGACCTGACGATGGATGATCTGTGGTTCCGCCCAAGGGCAGTAGCAGAGTTTCTGAATCTGGACTTGGAGCCGAAAGAATAGCACCGCATTTTGTCGCTACAACAACAACATGGGTTTTATTTTAGTTCTTAGATAGCAACTTTATTCCACGAACATAATTTTGGTCCGTCGGGCTAGATTTTAATTAATACTTGAAATATGCTTAAGTTTTGGATATTAAAAGCCACAGCGATTCTTAGAAACTAGCACTCAAAACATCAATTCAATTCCCATCAAAAGAAAATACTATTAAGTTAAATACTAATGAACTTGTTTATTGAAATATTTGTGATTCATCGATAAAACCGTTATCATAACCCATGGAAACGCGTCACCAATAAGTTAGTGAGATAGTTGAAAATTCAATTGGATTCGTGCTCAAAAAATAATAAAATGTCGGAAATATAAGAATTTGCTATACCAGAAGAAAAGTAGCAAAGGGTTCCATAACGTGTTTGGTGAAATAAACGAATGGAAGTATACAATTAGAACACGAACTGTCCGCAAAATGTGTTGTGTAGTAGGACAATATGTGACACAACACAGCAACAATTAAAAACCTTTTAAGACCCAGATCTCACGACAACATCCTAAGGTTCATTCATCAACCATAATTTGTGATTTTTTTAGAGAAATAAATCTTATCACATAATAAAGCAAGGCATAGACCAATATTTCATGCGTATTGGAATAATATTAGCAGTAAAATTCAATTTTTTAATAAAAAATATGTATATTCCTGGATCATGTGATTAACTCTCTTCTTCAATTATAAAAACCAAGATAGAGTTATATGAAGTGGGACATCGAAAAATAAATCCTTCTCTTTTTTTTCGTCACAACACATTGAAATTTTTCACCCGTCCGTTTAATTAATCAAGAAAATCATGTGATGAATATTGAATAACCAACCATATCACATCAGACTTGGTATCACATATCAATTATAGACTAAGAGCCCGCGACGGCCAGACCTTCGTTATTTTATAAAAGCTGAAAGTTTCTTTGCGCATACCCCCTACTCAGATAGGAACGATTAGCGACATATGAAGTTTGGATCATAGTGGCTTTGGCAGGGAGCAGGTAACAAAGGGGCCTCCAAAGTTTCGTGAAAGTATAAAAGCTAATTTTTTATATACTCTTCGGGATAGTATTAGAAGTCACGTCACCCATTGCCAGACACTTACTATCGTGGTAACCCCCTGCCAGACACCCTTAAACTTTATCAATTTGTTAAAACTTTCACTTTGGATGCCCCCTTTGTCACCTGCTCCCTGCCAAAGCCACTATGATCCAAACTTTATATGTCGCTAATCGTTCCTACCTGAGTAGGGGGTATGCGCAGAGAAACTTTCAGCTTTTATAAAATAACGAAGGTCTGGCCGTCGCGGGCTCTTAGTCTATTAGAAAATGTACTTCCAAACGCAAGCAAACAAAAACCTGTTTTACAGTAAATATAGTAATAATCCATTAATTTCCCAGAATTGAAGTTAATAAATTATAATACATGAACCAGTATGTCAAGTTTTTCTTCGGTGATATTAAATTAAAATATTAAAACCTGATAGAGGATTCTTACCAAATAAATGGGGTATTGAAGCAAAAAATTTAGATATAGGAATGTAGAATAATTTAGGAAATTGATGAGAATAAAGTTTAAGGTGAATAATTATTAGGAATGTTCAAATTTTAATCTGTTGTGACGAAAAACAAGAAAACAATTTTTTTTTCGCCTTCACAAACCGTGGGGATGTTCTACACCCTGAAGATGACTCTAAGCCGGGCTCTGGAGTTTATTAGAAAAAAAGCCACCAGCGCGTTACTTAGATTGTATGTCTTTGGCATGAAAGATATCATGTGTTGTTCCAGCTTTATCAGTCACTTCATACGCAACGTTACCGACAGATCGTAGAATTTTTCCTTTTTAAAATTTAGGGGACAACTTGGCTGGCTACGTTTTCGTAGCATCACTTTGGTAAAATTTTCGATCAAAATCTGTTTGCATTGGTTTGCACGCGAGAGCTCAGATTATAAAAGGCAGCGTTTTTATGATATTCTGTTCTTAGATTGTTTAATCCTTTTCTTGAAGCAAAGGACAATTGGAAGTGTATCGAATAAATGGCTCAATTGAAAACCAGGAATAGAACGAAGATTTTATATTTCGATACGTGAGGTACAATAAGTTTACCAAAAACTAAAAAATAGGGGGAAAACTTTGTAGAATTTTGGAGATGTGAAGTTCCAAGTCTTAATGCGAATCTTTTAAAAAGAAAAGAATCACTGACAGAATGAACTGATTTATTCTCTCTGATGTGTTGCATTGCGGCGAGTATAAAAATTCCGTAAGCTTTAAAAGAGGATCCGTTATCCGAAGTCAGATACTCGGGTACACCATACACACTGAAAATTCAATTTTTCAATTTAATTGCAAGCTCAGCAAAGTCATGAAAAGGTTCTATCAAAACGTATCGTGAAAAATGATCGAGAACAATAAATATATACAAACTGCCACCTTCAGGGAATTTCAAAGTTTTAGCAGCTCCAACATGCGGTGAGAATGGTGAATTGTGAGCTTGTTGAATGAGAATAGTTGGAAGAGCTCTAGGAATGACAAGTTTTCATTGAGGAATGTCAGTTAACTCAGCGTTATTTGACGAATTGTAAATGTAGACCTTTCCATTGACAAGTTTAATATTCGACACTTTGTCAGATACCGAAGTAATTAAGACCGAATAGTCATTGTCCTGAAAAGCCTTAAATTCCAGGTCCACGTGCAATGGTGGCACATCTGTATCATCGAGAGTTTTAACTTCGACAACAATGTGCTCTCCATGCATACGCGAAAATGCATACGCAAAAATGCATCTGGAACATAATTTTAACACATTTACGATACTCAATTTCAAAATTAAAACCTTGGAGCTTTAAACTCCAGCACGCAAGTTCTCCAGTAAGATTTTTCTGGCCCATGAGCCACTTGAGACTACTAGAGTCGGTAAATATCGTGAACGGTAATCCTTCAATATATGCTCTAAATTTATTTACCCTTAGAACTGCATTTAAACAACGACCGAGCCCGAAAGCTTAAGTCCGGAGCAAGTGACTGCTTCCTCACAGCTTTGTTTTTCAAATCTCTAGATACGGCGGATATTTTCTGTATAGTTATTTTTGTTGGTGGATTAGTACGACTTTGTGTTACTTCGGAGTTCAATTTTTTTTAATGAACTTTCTTTTCACTTAATCAACCATACAAACTCAGGCAAACCACTCTAGTTTAAGCCCTTTCCGTCTGTATCAGGTGGCTAAATGGGATTATATAAAGGAATATATAAAGGAATAATAACTAAGATTGAGCCTGCTATCGCTAACTATATAGAGTTCATCCGCTTGTGCCCCTAAAGACATCACTTGGTTAGTAATATCGCATTTATATTACCAGTGGTATGTAATATCTCATGTTAAGTCATATGTCAAGAGTAGGGACTGAAGTTCGCACATCCGTAGATTAAAAATTAAAAGAATTTTACAAATCAACAAAAACTAATCCCATGCGTCCAATAGTAGGAATGTGTAGAAAAATATATGAACGTGAAGGCTAAATTTAAGGACAAATGTTTAGTTTAATTCAGCATAATAAAGTCTGTCATATCAGTCGTATAGTACGTCAAAATACGAATTTATGCCAATTTCATTGACAAGCTCACAATTACCTTAAATCAAACAATTGGTCAATCATTAGGTGAATCATATAATTTTGCAAGCCTGCATTTAACTGTACCAAATTTCAAAGATGATTACAAAGAATTGCCTAATTTTCGAACTTCAGGTAGGGTTAATGGTTGATATTAATCATGATCCCGAAGGTCAATTCAAAATTATCACCAAAAAAAACCTATATCATGATAATTTGAGCAAAGAATGGAAGGCTTCCATTCCTTGCTCACATTATCATGATATTGTTATACCGACTTCTGTGTATATATATACTAACGGAGCTCATAGGAAATTAACTTGTGCAGCATTCAAACAGTTGACCATGGGAAAACGGTGTACAGCGAATTAAATTCAAAGTATACCACAGCAAAAAGTACACAAGAGATACCGAAATCACGGCTTTGTGGAATTATATACCATTAGTTTTTGCAGTTAGTGAACATGCACAATTTGAATGTCTTGCGAATATGAAAAGTCAATATACCATAAAAAATCGGAACATTTTTTCAGATTTGTTATACGACAGGATAAATAAAAGATAAAATAAAAGATAAAATTATGAAGGAATGGGCTGAGTTATAGAATAGGAAAGTATAATATGCATTAGGTAGTTCCAGAAATTACCTGGATGGTTTAACCAAAACAAAGAGAGACCTCTAATTTCCTCAAGGCGGAATTGAAACAATTCAAGGAGAATGAAAGCAAAAATATTCCAGAATACTAGAGTGAAAGCGATTGACATAATCAGATTACGTCAGTGTGAAAGAGATTTTAGTACACATTTTCAAAAACTGCACAGCATCAATCTACATTAAAGAGATAATTTGAAGCGCACAATATTGACGTCCATGATCAACACATGTACATTGTATTAAATATCCTAAAATTTCTAAGTGCGTCGAAGTTGATGTTGAATGACTGCTATGTATTTGTTTTATGTAAACTACTGCGATGCAGATATGAAAACTTGTCGTTTTGATCCAAACTTAGAGTGTATACATAAATATAGTGAGAACATAACTTTAAAATTGTATAACATAAAAAATAGTGATAGCACATATGTCATATTCAATTTATCTTTTCTCCATTTTGATTTGTTCTTATTTACAACCACAAACTTTTTCATTAAATTATAAATTAAAAACAATTATAAATTTAAAATGCCAAAAAATATTAAATATTTTCTTCATAGTTGTGCTAATTTTTACAAAATTAATGAAAATAGTTACGAGAATAATTGTATAGTATTATTGTTCATTTCAGCAATCGCCGGACAATTGGCGCAACTTTTGACTCAACAATCACCGGGATTGATGGTGCATCGTTTTGATGTATTAGTTTGTAGCTATTTCACTATGTTTGGATAAGCTTACCCGAAAGAGAAAGAGTTGGATCTTTTAAAAGTTTGGGGTGAGTCAAAAAATTTGATTTTAAATGTAGTCGAAGTGGTGTGTGTGATGGTATTTGTTTTTCTGACTTTTGGGGTCATCAGAATTCTTATTCTGTGCTCATTTGAATCCGTTTTCTTGTGAAATTTTTGCGTGCAATTTTGCATTTGTGCTGGGTTGATAGTACGGTCGAACTCACAGATTGAAGCTAGTTGGAATTATCTCAAGGCACGCAGTTCCTAAAGTTCATGATAGTGATTTCACTATTAGGAATGCAGTGTTCATTACAGGTTGGCAGTCAACAAAAAAAAGATAGCCACGAATCTATCAGAGGTCGTAGTTATACTCCTACCTGGCCATATAAACATTTTTATATAACTGAATATAATTATTGTGACGCCATCTAATGTCTGCTTTAACGACTGAATGACCAATGGATCACAATTTTATAAAATCTCTGTAGCTTCCTTTGGAGACACAATTTCTTGGCTGTTATTAGGGCTGTTACAAGTCTCAACACAGGTGTTTTCGATGGACGGTCACTTTTATACGTGTAGAGATAGATCTAAAATGTTTCTGTGAACTTAACAGCTATCACGTCAAGATTACCCAAAGGCCAAAACAGTTTCGTCAACATTGCCCTTCTAGTTCCAGTCAGTAGCTCTCTAAATTACGATATTTTTGGAAAATACTATAAATAGAGTATGATTTGGAAGGATACATTGTCTGATTTATAAGTGTGGATACTGGATAGAAAAAATATTTCACCAGTTCTAACATCATATCAAAATCAACAGTATGCTATTGCCAACAACAACTGAGAGCTCTGGTATATTCGGCATATTGGATTAAATTTAATGTGCCAGTTCTTACTACGTTCGAGTATGTAATTGACCTTATATTTGACTTAGGAGATTCAGAATCCAACAACAAATCGTGCATTCACGCACATTCACAACGTGCATTCACGCACTAAGTAAGTTGGATATGTATCGTAACTTCAGCAATATTCACGTTTTCGACACTGAGTAGAACAACCTTAAGCTTGGTGCTAGTGCTGTAGGTAGGTAGCAATAACCACGAAAAGACACTACGAAGATGTAGTCCCATTATTGGTGACCGATAACACTCTGTCAACTGCCAAAAACGGTAACGTAGTGGGATGCTAGCATGCTAGCTAGCTGAAATCGCTTAAGCAAGAAAAGACAGCTTGACCTCCATAGGCACATTGCATAACTCCTCAACTATCCAAAACATAAGAAGGAGATACAACGAATCCTCCTAAACATGGTGTTTGAGCAGAATCTTGTCTATAGCCAATTTTAATTCATGATTGAGTCCTGAAGAACTTCAATTCTAGCTATCCAAAAATCTACTAAAACGCGAAACTGAAAGAAGCAGTATCTACCACAAAACTCCGTTTGCATCTGATCTTTTTTTAAGATTTAATGGAGTGAAATGACAGAACCTCTACATCCACCATACTGCATAATTTTAAGTAATGCCTGAACATCCAAGTAATTGTTTTTGATAATTTTAACCGCTTTTCTAATCAAATGCGCCTGATATTGTGTTTATCCAAAAATTATGTGTCGACAGTAAAGGAACAAACTGTTTATCAGTTGAAGTAAACATTTTTTTACCTCATCGGTTCTTAATCAGCCAAATTATATGAGACAACTTGGTATGATCCTGGAAGTTATTACAGCTGGAAATACAACTGAAATACTTCTAGTACAAAACCAGAAAAGTTTTCTTTGCTTGCAGAAATTTGTAGATCTGAGACCTGATATTGCACTCTGGTTGTACCAAAGAGTTATAAAACCCTGTTTGATATACTTGGATATAGTTTAGTGGTCTAGAATCAGCAAACAATCTGCTTTCAAAAACGAAAATAATTTTTGCACTTTTTTTCTAGATCTAGGATTCTAGTCTACCACTCAGAAGCCTGGTAACCTAACCAGGTCCTTCAAGATCATCTCTAAATTACAGGAACTATAGATATTTACTACATTCTGGACTGTATGGTGAAAAAACTCACCAAGGCAGACATTTTGATGTGCAGATACCCATAAAAGCTTGTACAACAGGTCCAGTAAATGTCCATTACTGAAGACCAGCAATGCAAGAATGGGGAAGGTCTGGCAACCATAACTGGGCCATTATTATTATTTTAATGGATGATTAGTTCAGACAATAAATGGCTGCTGTTCTTGGGTTAGAGACAATAACCAGCAATGGCCTGTACAAGGTTATAGAGCTGGCCCAGTAACGGACAAATAATGACCATCAGTATTGCAGCAATGGCCGAGCACAAGCAACCATGACTGGGCCAATAAAAAAATTAAATATAAATTTAAATAAATCAAATACAAAATAATTAAAATAAAATAAAATGTCTAATGAAAAAGAATTTAAAACTTATTCCAACCTATCAATAATAGGTGAAAAAAAACTACATTACTCTAGTGAATAACTCAATGAAATAAATCGGCCAATTCATGGTTACCGTACTGGCCCAATAATAATAGTAAATTAATGTTAACTGTTAACGGCCCATTATTTGGCCATTTAAAGTAAAGTGAGCTGGCTATTTTCTATAAATCGTAGATCGGTCTATTCATGGTTCCATTAATGGCCCAATAACAATAGCCACGTTACTGTTTACCATTCATAGGCCAGTTCTTGACCTTATTTCAGAGTCTGGCCAGTCCTGCTTGGGAAGGAGCTAGCGACGACATTGAGAACATAGATGATGCATGGATAACTTCAGAGTTCATGAAGCTGCTGGTGCAGAAGTGTACGGTTCTCGAGTTCGATTGTAAAAATAATGTCGCACTTGGGGAACGGAAAAGATCTACAACATGGTACAGATACAACAAGTTTATGAAGTCTTAAACTCTTCTACCACGAGCAATATCTCAAACTGAGTTTATTAACTATGTTAAAAACATGGATCGTAGAACACAACTAATCGTTAAGCACAATTGGTCCTGTGATTGCAGTGCTCCTTTAACTGTTCCGCTTCAAGATGTTCCTTTAAAAATATCTTGATTTCGTATACGATCTATCTCTTTAAAGAAAATGTAGCAATGAATAATATTTAGGATTAATATTTTGCTGTCACTTCCATTTACCATTTCAATAAATCAAAATTTTTCTATATTTTTTTTATTTTTCCCTTTTCTTTTCATAAGGATAATTTACTCGAGGCCGAAACTCTTTCGTTTAAAATGACGTATTTTTTTGCGGCACAAATCTGAAAAGGCTTCTTTACTTTGATTAATTATGTAATTTTCTGTTTGATTTTTTGTTAAAAGTTTTGGGGTCAAGATATTTAATATTGTACAATGAACTCTGATGTGGCATATTTTGAAATTTAGCGGCAACAAACAAGTTCAACGTTTTTTTTAACCCAAATCGAATACATATTAAACTGCATAAACCGCAATAGTACATTATGATGCTAGGACGTAAAGCTAAAGATTTTGGATGGATGTGGAGTTTGCACCCACATTAAGTCCAAAATAGCTTACGTCCGTGCATCATATACTATTTTTTATTCGCCGCAAGCAAAATATTTTAAGAAAAGTTATTTATTCTAAATTAAAATTATAAATTTTCATAAATTTTAAAATAAAAATATGTGGAACAAGTAATCTTTGACATAAAAATTTTTCCAAATTATTGTGTAGCTATGACAACAAATGATAACAACTATTTTAATTGGATAATGAAATTTTGAATTTGAGGGTTGCTTTGATAAAAATTTTTATTTTTCATAGAATTTAAACAAATACAAATGCTTTTTACTTTTTTGGACGTAGCTATGACAACAAAATAAATAGTTGAAAAGTGATATTTTAAAGCCGCAAATCACAGTAATAAAGTAACACTTTAATATGTAGGCGAATAAAAAAACAATTAAATCATTTTATC
The DNA here is from genome assembly GCA_963693315.1 of Diogma glabrata. NCBI lineage: Eukaryota > Metazoa > Arthropoda > Insecta > Diptera > Cylindrotomidae > Diogma > Diogma glabrata. The sequence goes on from OY856186.1 coordinate 208,818,389, forward strand.
TATTATTCAGAACAATCATTAATGCGTCATAAACAAAAACCAAAATTGTATCTAAAATCGTGTGAATATTTGATATAAAACGTTTTTCCTCTATTATTCATTCACTTTGATTAATTTTCTCAAGACATCGATAATTAATTTTTCATGGTAAACAATGTATAGTACGAAAACAACAAACACATCTTCTGGAAATCTAACTCAAACCATTTTCCTTTACCCTATATAAGATAAACACAAAAAATTCCCTTTTTTTTCCATATTGAACCCTAATGTTATTATTATTTTTTTTTTTTCAAGAATATTTTCCGAGATAGCAAATTTTCTTTCCTTCATTCAAATTCATAAGAAAATATTTTCATCTTATGTAGAAAACGACATTTTGTTTTTTTTTTCGAAAAAGAAAAAGAAATATTTATTTTGTTTTGTGATAAAATTTTGAAAAGTTTTATTTACTCAAGAAAACATTTTTCAAATTTTTGTAATCTGAAAATTCTTTAGAAAATTTAGGTTAAAGAAAATTTGTGTCCTCAGACTGTCGACATCTTTTTTTTTTTTTTTTGTAAAAGTTGTATAGTAAAAAAATTATCCTTTCGAAAATGAAATAATCCAAATAATTTTCACTTAAGCTTTTAATTTATTATAGGTTTAATTATATTACAACATGAAAACTTTAATATTAAACAGAAAAACTACCAAATGCAAGTAAGCGGTGTGCTTCTGGATCTAACTTTAATTTTAATGTTAACTTTATTTTTTTTTTTCAAAATATTTATAAAATAAAATAAATTAAACTAAACTAAACTAAATAACTCTTTTTTAAATTTAATTAATTAAAATTACAAATATATAAATTTATTTTTTTTTAATTATTTTACTTTATAAAACTAAAAAAAATCACACGTGTGTTAAATAAACCCCGTTATATACGCCCGTCGGTATTAAAAGTCGTCTCAAATCTAAGGAATCAATGAAAATTTCCCTGTGAAACGTTTCCTTGATAGATAGCGTAAAAAACAATAGAAATAGGAAAAAGGAGAAAGCGAAATTACGGAAAAACTGAGAAAGAGAGAAAGTTATGCGAAATTTTATAGCAAAAAAAAGTAAGTGTTATCCTCTTTTATATATATTATCGGGAAATTTTGGTTTCCGTAGAATTGATAACAACAAAAATTATGCCGAAAATGAATATTTACATAGCTTTCCCCATTTACAACAAAACAATTGTGTTTGCTAATAACGTATTTTTGGAATGCGCAAAAAATTACAAACGTTTTGCGCATTTCTATTTATATTTTTGGCTTATTCACAATTGAGGATTTAGTAAACTTAAGATTTACGAAACAATTTAATAATAAAAAGTTTTTTATTAAAAATCGTATATGATTATTGAGGTATGAAGTATTAAAAACAGAAAACACATATACTCTTACCTAAAATACATCTGTTTGCCAATCCTTATCGAAAATTTAACTTCTTTATTTTAAAAATGACATTTAACTGAAAAAATTGTTTCACTGTAGAAATGCCATCTACCGAAAATATTAGCAAATCATTAAAGATTTTTTGTATACGTATATGTTGAATCTGCAAATCGACTGGAATAATCCCATTAACTTTGCTGTGACCCATTTCTCGATGAAATTGAAATTGAATCTGCAAATCGACTAAAAAATTTAAATTTACTCTGCTATCCTACTTGAGTAAATTTTGACAGATTGTGTTGAAATTCAAATAATATTTGTTTTTCAATAATTATTTTATCGTAATTTAATATATATTTACTATATATTTTACTATATATATTTAAATATTTATTTATTTATTTAACATATATTTACTCTATTTGTATATATGAATGTTATTCCTTATTATTTTTGATCAACATATTATAATTATCCTTTCTTACAATTTAATGTTATTTTTTTAATATTTAATCATAATTAATTTTACTAATTTTTTTTATTTTAATTATATTGTAACGTAGAGAAACTCGACCATTGCTTGTATTCGGTTCGACGTCTATATTTATTGGACTAAAGCAATGGATTTTTTCTACGTTATAAATACTATTAGAAATACTATTCTTTATCTTATTACCAAATATTTATTCTTTTATTATTCCACTTTTTTAATCGTTTTTCTTTGCATTCGTTAATCTTTGCATAATAGTTTTAATTTGATAATATTCTTTTATCCACGACTACTAAAGAATATCTACTTTCCATGCGTATATCTGTCATTGTAATTGTATTCATTCATTTCTATATATCAAATTCTTTTTTATTTATTTCATTCCACTTTATTTATTCAAAATTCCCCTAACAAATTAAAAATTTGATTTGTTGGTATAGTAGTATAAACAAGATAAAACAAGAACAATACATATAAAATAAACAAACATGTTTTGTTTTTTTTTTTTCATTTCATAGATTTATTTCAATATGGCGATATAAACTTTTACAGGAAAACTTGAATGAAATTATTTGAAATATTTGTAGTCGTGGATAAAATAGTATCTTGTATTCGCTTAGGATGAAGGCAATTCTTCACTCGGATGATTTCCTCCACTCGCTACGCTCGTTCCGGGAAACTTCATCCTCGTGAAGAATTGCCTTCATTCTAAGCTCATACAAGAATCTACTATTACTGTTATTTTTTTTAACCTCGTAGTAACTATTTATGATTATCTTATATTACTATACTGTATCACTGTTATATTATTAATAACTTATGTCTCTGCTAATTTTTAACTAACTGTATCGTTTATTTTGAACTACTATTGTCAACGCAACCCGTTTTATGCAAAAACAATAGCAACTATACTATACTCTACAATATTTTATAATAGAACTTACCATTAAATAGCAAAAACGATAATAACACGATTTTCAAAACTTCGAACCTAAGTAGGCGTAAAATCTGTTTTTTTTTTAAATTTGTTTATTTACCAAGTGTCCTAGTCTATCATAGAAAGCGTAGTTTTTATTTCATTCTCCTATTAGATAAAATTATTCAATTTTTTGTTGCATGTTATTCTGTTTTTTATTTAGATCTTTATTTAGGTGTTATTCAGTTATAGTGCTTGAGTGGAACCATTTTCTAGAAAAAAAATTATCAATGGATTTGTTCTACATTGCACTCCGTAATTGTTACAATATATTTAGAAATGTGCAATATTTGATATTTCTTTATTTATTATAATTAATTTTTATTTGTATTACGTGGTAAAGCTTGACTATTGATTGCTGGAAGAAATAAGCCTCTATATATATATCTAGCTATATTTATGAACTTTAATCATTGACGTGAATACGTCACATGAATGAAGAGTATTTCACCAGCTGGATTATTAGGAACCCTGTATTTATTATTTACAAATGTTTGTTTTTACAAATTAAAAAAAAAATATATAACTTTTTATTTTGTTTCTATTTCCCACATATTATCATGTAATATTGGCTATATATGATGTATATGTTATTATATGATTCTAAATATTGAACATTTGAAAAACAACAATGTTTTTGTAGGACCTAGATTTTTAAAGTTGTGTATGTGTTGCTGTGACAGTGACGCATATTCTAATTCCTTTTACACAACACTTTATATTAAAACAACTACTGCATTTTTTTAGCATTTTTAGTTTATTGTATTATCTTACAATATATTTGAATTTGAGGGCACCATTTACCTAATCTACACCCGGCGCTGAAATACCTTGATCCGGCACTGTACACAGCCATTTTAGATAGCGAAAGAATGAAATTATACAAATTACCAGACGATAGATAATAATATATACTTAATGATTAATTTAGCACTTTACTAATTTTTATATGAGTGATAAGATCTCTTTGTAATAATTTTAGCAAGCTGGAGGTTGTAACGTAACCTTTGCCAATACGCTGTGAATATTTGAGAATCTGGCCCTTGTTCAATTATGCTTTTGTAAATTGCAGTTTTATCCCCTCTTAAACAAATTTGTATTATTTTTCTTTTTTAATAACCTATAGTGTCGGTAACACAAAAATATTAACACCAATTAAACACAATTAGACAAAAGGATTCTTTATAATATAACATTTATTTTTTTTTCTTAATTTAATCCAAATTATTATTAAAATTTATACAATAAGTAAAAATGTTCATTTATATGAACGAAACAAAAAAACTATATTGAAAATTTTTGCCATAGGTTTATTTTAAATTAAACCAATGAAATTCTCTAAAATGTAATGACATCATTCAATTTCACCAAAAACGTTGGAATTATACTAATAACAAATATTTATACGTCTGGCCTACTGGGATATTAAAAATTATCAGCCTAATTTTGAAATAATTAACTGATATCACAGTAGGCCAACGTATAATTCATAAGAAATATATAAAGAAATGAAAAATGGCAAAAATTCAAACTGAATTCCCCTCGTTCGTTGATAAATTCTCATAATATTTTGAAAAATTCCTCAAGCAAGTGGTATTGATAAAAGCCCTCGGCCTACGGCCTCGTGCTTTTATAAATATCCTTGCTTTCGAAATTTTTAGCAAAAAATTATTTCGAATTATCACCGCCCTTGGGAAATTGCAGCTGAAAATTTATATAATAAATTAAAATGTTCATTTATATGAACAAAACACACAGAGAGTGTGCTTAAGACTGCACGGCAGAAGTGAAATTGGATCGTATTAGTAGAATAAATGAGAAACAAGTCAGAACGATAAACCGCCAACTACACACACTAACCTCACAATGAAAACCAAATAATTGTCGAAATAGCACTCATATGCCAATAGCAGGGACTAAACTACGCGTGGTTGTCACACCCATAGATCAACAAGTTTAAATTTTACAAAGCTTCCTGCGGAAAGCTAAGCAAATTCATTGGTATTAATGCGCATTGTTGCCGTTTGCAAATCACTATCGGCTAAGTGCCACCACTTTTAATTATTTTATTTATCATGATTGCCATCCATGTTTAATCATACATAAGCTATGCCTATCTTTGTATAGAATTTATGCGATTTCCGTCTCGTAATTGTGAGCTTTAAATCAATATAATCGATTTTATCAAGTTTCAAGTTACAAGTATTAAGTCTTCACTTAATTTTAGAAACATGTATTACAAACAATTCCAAACCGACAACATATTTAGTTTCAATGATTTGTTCCAAAATTCCAATACATATAATTTTGATATACAAATGTAATTGTTTCAGGTTATACTATCTTTCATACGTTATTTTTAATTTTATAAAAATTATGTTCAATAAAAAAAACATTGATCAAAGCAAACTACCGTTTAAAACGATAGTTAAATAAAAAGCAAATTAAGTGTACACAACAACTTCCCAAATTTCCATGATAATTAATGTATAAATGCATAAAGGACAAACAGACATACTTTCAATTTTATATATATTCAATATTTATTTAGCATGATGACTCGAATGCAAATTGAAAAAGACAGTAGCAATATAACTTTAAAAAACTGCGTTATAGATCAATTTTTTAAAATTCGTATAAAGAAATTCTTTTATTTTTATGAATTCATAAATAAAAAAAAAATAATTTTAATATTTAATAAAAATTAAAAATAAAACAATAAAAATGTACCACACCTGGAGTTGAGAACTTAGTATCTACAAGACTACAGCACATCAGTCGAGCACGATATCCACAACGCAATTTGAAACGTTAAGAATTGATAGATAGATTATTATTTATTTTATTTTTAGCCTTTCGTTTTTTAGCATGACGGATCAGTTTAATTTACTACCTACGGAAAAATCTGTGTGTGGTGCGCCTAAAGAAGTTTTCTCTTCAACAAAAAAAACTGTATTGATTATATTGATCATTAATCTTTAATTTATGGTATTCAAAGAGCCTTAACTTAACGCGATCTTCAATAATTTCTTTGATAATTTAAACAAAAAAAAATCCATCACACAAAATAATGAATAAATAAATAAATAAAATGTATACTCAAAATTTTTTTTGTTAACGTCCGGAATTATCCTCTTCATCAGCAATATATGTACTGAGGCACAATACCTTCTATCCGTTAAATCTTTGTTTTTTGTTTCTTACTTAATATCTCTGGTTTCCTTTTTGTGTTGATGACTCCGGTACCAAGATCCAAATAGAATAGGCAGAACTCAAACAAATTATTGCTTATATAGTACTTGTTATACGAGTTTTCAAAAAAAATTCTCGAATCAACATTTTTTTTATATATATAATTATTTTCTCCTCTTAGTGGAGTCATATTAGCATTTTATATTGATGTAAGAGCAAAGTTGAATTTTTTTTTGTTTTATGTTAAGGACATAAAAGTTAGTGGGCATGTAATTATTTAGCAAATTTGGAGGTCCGCAAGTCCCTCAAAAATGGCAAAAACTGGCTTTTTGGTGTTTTTTGAGTAGGTCGCTTCACTATTTTTGAAATATTTCGGGCTCTAATGATCATAAAAAAAAAAAATGAAAAATGTTTGTGATTAAATTTCAAATCTATCTAGGGGGGTTAGATACTTTAAAAGTGTAACCTAACCTCAAAAAACCGAATCGCGTGACTTTTTTTTTTTTTACTAAATCTATGATAAGGGCCGGAAAAATCGTTGAATTTTCATGAAAATTTCAGGAAACATGTATTTTAATAGTCTTAATATGGGATTTAATTTTTATGAATTTTTATTTTTTCGTCCACAATTGGCATTTTTCGTTAAATTTGGCAAATGGTGCCATTTTATGAGAAGTCATCCAAAATAAAATTTTTTTTTTTAATCTGTACTTTTTTTATCTACTTTAACCTAAGTATAATTAAAATTATGTTGCCTTAATTTAAATGCCCATTTTTGGGCATGAAAAAAAAAACATAAATTTTTGCATTTTTTTTTGACATTTTACCATATATACGGTATTATTTATGCTATTATCATGTATTTTGCATAAAAGTGAAATATGCAATTCAAATTAATAAAAAATATTTTTTAAAATTATACATAACCTACAAAACTTTTTTTTCTTGCAATGCCTTAAATTGCTTTTGGTAAATAATTAAAATTAAACTAACAAAATATATGACATAATAATAAAAAATAGCAGTTGAAGTAGTATATAAGCAATAGTTTAAGCAAAAATTGTAATAATAATTTAAGAACTGAGAATGACGTAAGTCGAAATCGATATTCAATAAAATAAAAAACCAAATTCAAATTGTTACTATAAGGAAATTTATATTATTATTAAAATAATAAAAATTTTAAAAATAAACAGCAAAAAGTATATTTTTAAATATTGCATTTTAATTCAAAAGTGACAAAAGCACACAAACAGTGAATAATATGGAAAACCATAATAACACATATAGAATTTTCAATTGAAAACATAATTGGCGTAAAATTATTTATGCTGTGTATTTTATATGTTTGAAAAATGTTTGAAAAAAATTGAATGTTACATTTTTTCAAAATCTTATATCAAATAGTTACAATAATTGTAATAACATTTTAATTATTTACCAAAAGCAATTTAGGGCATTGCAAGAAAAAAAAGTTTTGTAGGTTGTGTATAATTTAAAAAAATGTTTTTTATTAATTTGAATTGCATATTTCACTTTTATGCAAAATACATGCTAATAGCATAAATAATACCGTATATATGGTAAAATGTCAAAAAAATGGAAAAATTTATGTTTATTTTTTCATGCCCAAAAATGGGCACTTAAATTAAGGCAACATAATTTTAATTATACCTAGGTTAAAGAAGATAAAAAAAAGTACAGATTAAAAAAAAAAATTTTATTTTGGATGACTTCTCATAAAATGGCACCATTCGCCAAATTTAACGAAAAATGCCAATTGTGGCCGAAAAATAAAAATTTTTTCATAAAAATTAAATCCCATATTAAGACTTTTAAAATACATGTTTCCTGAAACTTTCATGAAAATTCGACGATTTTCCGCCCCTTATCATAGATTTAGTAAAAAAAAAAAGTCACGCGATTCGGTTTTTTGAGGTTAGATTACACTTTTAAAGTATCTAACCCCCCTAGATGGATTTGAAATTTAATCACAAACTTTTCTCATTTTTTTTTTATGATCATTAGAGCCCGAAATATTTCAAAAATAATGAAGCGACCTACTCAAAAAACACCAAAAAACCAGTTTTTGCCATTTTTGAGGCACTTCCGGTCCTCTAAATTTGCTAAATAATTACATGCCCACTAACTTTTATGTCCTTAACATAAAACAAAAAAAAATTCAACTTTGCTCTTACATCAAATATATCACTTTTTTTTACTAATATGACTATCGTAAGCTGTTGTAAGACTTAATGTTTTCATTATAAAGTGATTCGCCTAAATGTTGACTGACAAAATTTTACTCAATCGGTTGAATTATTTATGTTATTATGTATTATTTATAGGCCAGTAATAATAGGAGAAAGAATTAGAATAAAAAAAATTATTGGTTACAGCAAACTGACGGCGGGATATTATGGAACACGATATTGTAAAAGAGGGAAACATAAATCGAACCAACAGCTGCTATCCGGGGGGAAGTGAGGTGGGTTTTTAGGGGTTGAAGACAGTTTTTCGTGATTTATGGCTAAACCGTGCATCCTATCAAAAAGAGTAATATGTAAAAGTTGTAGGAAATGAAAAGATCTACAACTTTTGCACGGACCCTAACCTTTTTTTTATTTTTACCCTAACCTCAAAATTTTTCGAAAAAATGCGAAAAACCGATTTTTTTCTTTTTTCCTTTTTTTCTTTGACAAAAAAAATTTTCGAAGCTCAAACGTTGACAAAAGATACCTCTATTTATTGCAAAAAGGCAGTAATTTTTTCGGGGGGAGGGGGGGGGGGGGAAATATTTAGACGTTGTTGTTAAATTTATTTAAAAAAAAAAAAAAAAATTAACTAAGTTGCCTCTTAAAACTACGCCTCCTTCAGAGTTCTGTTTTGGCTCACTTACTCCTTGTTACGTCTACTTTTGATAAGTGGTAAAAAAAAGGTATACTTTTAAGGAAAAAATAGCGCTAAAATGGAAAAAACCGAAAAAATCGCTTTTTTCGTGGTAATTTGCATATTTATCGTTGAATAATTGTTACTAGTTAATAAAATCATTAAAAATTTTTATGATTACGTAAACGACGATCATTTGGAAATACATTTATGAATAATTATATATACTTTCGTTACTTTTAGTTTATTTAAGTAACAAAAAAGTAAATTTTATTCTTCAAACATATCGATCTCAAAAAGTACCTTTTTGTTTTTGTTTAAAAAACATGAAATTTTATATTTTACAGATTTGTTATTTACTCAAAATATACTAAACCTAAGGACAATCGTTATTTTTTTGTTTTTGAGAAAAAGACATTTGAATATAGTTTGATTTTTTTTTTGTACTTTGTGCCATACACTAAAACCAAGTTTACTGATTCTATTAAGCTTTTTTTGGTTTTAGAAGGTACTAAATGAGGCTTAAGGAAGGTACTAAATTAGGCTTTTTTGGGTTTTCTGAAGGTTTTATCATTTACCCAAAACATGCTCAAATTACAGACAGACGTTTTGTTCGACGATCAAAACCCATATGAATATTTGCTGGCAAATATATGCCAGTTGCAGATGTTGCTGAAATTTATCAAATAGATAGTGAATTTGATTTTCAATTACAATGAAAAATTCATATTAAATTAAAACATATCATATATTAATTATCATATATTATAAACTAAAATAAGTATTAAATATTTTAGAAAAAAGAAAATTCTGCCAATCCGATGTACCTTCGAAATCAAATTGCTCAAAAACGGCTTTAGCAATTTTATCAAACTTTTTTTTGTTTAAAAGGTGATTAGTTAATCGTTTGAAAAAGAATTAATTAATTGTTTTTGTAATTAATTTTAAAATTAAAATATTAAAAAAACTTTTTTAAAGATGGCGCTTGGGTTGAAGATCAATTGGAATTTAATTTATTTTTTTTTTGTAAAAACAGTTCTATCCTTACTCTAAAATATTCCAAATTTACGAAGAGGCTAATATTCGTGTTCTTGAAATAATTAATTTTAAAGATTTTTAGTACGACTAAAATTGTAATTGTTGATTTTTTCGTCCAACAATTTCTATCAAGATCGAAAACAAAATCATATAATTATTCATAAATGTATTTCCGAATGATCGTCGTTTACGTAATCATAAAAAAATTAAAATGATTTTAATAATTAGTAACAATTATTCAACGATAAATATGCAAATTACCACGAAAAAAGCGATTTTTTCGGTTTCTTCAATTTTCCCGGCATTTTTTCCTTAGCAGTATACCTTTTTTACAACTTATCAAAAGTAGACAGACGTAACAACGAGTAAGTGAGCCAAAACAGAACTCTGAAGGAGGCGTAGTTTTAAGAGGAATCGTAGTTAAAAATTTGGTTTTTATTTTTAAAAAAATTAAATTTAACAACAACGTCTAAATATTTCCCTCCGAAAAAATTACCGCCTTTTTGCAATAAATAGAGGTATCTTTTTATAACGTTTGAGCTTCGAAAAATTTTTTTTGTCAAAGAAAAAAAGAAAAAAGAAAAAAATTGGTTTTTCGCATTTTTCCGTAAAATTTTGAGGTTAGGGTAAAAATTGTCCGTGCAAAAGTTGTAGATCTTTTCATTTCCTACAACTTTTACATATTACTCTTTTTGATAGGATGCACGGCTTAGCCATAAATCACGAAAAACTGTCTTCAACCCCTAAAAACCTCCGGATAGCAGCTGTTGGTTCGATTTATGTTTCCCTCTTTTACAATATCGTGTTCCACAATATCCCGCTGTCAGTTTGCTGTAACGATTTTTTTGTTGTTCAAATACTATTTTTACTGGCCTAAAAGGGCATCGAGGACGATGTATCGTCAGGATGGCCGAGCTGCAAGGATGTAGTAACTGTATAAGTCACAATGTGATAATAGAATAGGAGTGCTGTATGAGCACAGGAATTTACTAAAATATAAGCATAGCCGAAAAATATAAGTAATGGAAAACATAGTAAAAAAAGATATAAACGAGGCCTTAAAGATGAATCAACCATTTACCATTCAAGTTTGTATGATATTTTAACGAAAATAGATACAATAAAGTTTTATTCTTCTATTTTATTCTTCTATTTTATTCTTTCATTCTACTTTATTCTTTCTCTATTTTATTCTTTCATTCAATAAATTATTGTGTGAGTCATCAATATTAAGAGTGTAATGTGTGTGCCATTGATATTGAGAATGCTAATAGGTCCTACACACTGGGCTCCAATTAGTTGCTAGATTGTACTAATCTGCTAAATATAAATTTGATATAACAAAATCGCCCAATTTTAATTTTAATTTATGTGTTTTAGGTGTTCGATATTACTAAAACATCGATTTCTTTACAATCATTTAGAAAAAAAATCTTTTAGTCAAATAAAAGTTGATTAAATTGATTTAGCACGTTTAGTACAATTTACCATCAAATGGAACGCAGTCTAAATAGTCTTTCGTATTAGTTTGCTAGCAATAATCAGGGACAATTCTAGAAATCAAAGTTATACAAGAATCAAATACTAATCTTACTTATTTGTGAGCGTTTTGCTCATAAGAGCTCTGACTCAAGATGAGCTTATCGGGCTCAAGATACTAAATATAACAGGTTCACAGCAATATTATTATTGAAACCAATACTAAGCAAGGATCAATTATCTGACTTGGCACCTTAGGTGACCACCATCATATTTACCAGCATTACCCGTTTTTTATAGCACTTAATACCAATGCCTAACTTATTGTTGCAGTATCAGATTTTTATTCAAATACTGGCTCTGGATCAAAATATTTTAACAGATTTACTGGGACTAATCATAGTTTATGAAGTTTTGGGCCAACCAGCGCTTGCTCTTTGTGTTTGGCCTCTTATCGACATCTTCAGTAGCTGCTTCTTTTCATCATCACGTATATATTTTATTTCTATCTTTTTTTCTTTTTATTGCATTAATTTTATTTTGAAATTGACTAATTAACTATGTAATTACTTTTATTATCATTTCCCTAGCTCACCATTATAACTTACTTGTGTCTTTATTCTTTCTTTTTTCTTTCTTTCCGGGAGCTGCAGTTTTGGTTGCTTATCAATTAATATTTAGTGAGCTGTCTGTTCGGATTGGTCCTTCGTAATGTCGCCCAAGATTAATACCGGTTCTTCCTGTCGTTCCTGTTCTAAGAAGGTTTAGAAAGGTATCTGTTGCCATATATGCTCTAGAAAGGTCCCTTTAAAGTGCTTGGATTGAATAAATCCAAAGGATGGCTCTGCTCTAACTGTAGTAAACTAAGCTGTGACCCTGTTCTGCTCATGAAAATCCAAATCTACAGCATCAATGCTTTTCGCTTATCTTCCGAAGTGGTGCACCAAACCTTTACACAGGAGATCAACAAGTTTAAAACCTCCAAAGCTAGTCTTGCCTTGGATCTTCAAAACATGTCGACCAGCTTCAATGCTGCTTCCCTTAAATGATCGAACATCTTGAATGGTCATATTGCGACCCATCCTAAAGTAAAGCTGAAAACGGGGTTGCTATTTCTTGAAACTTGAAATTTAAGTTGCTATCTCTTGAAACTGAAAACCTGAGATTGAGATTCCAGAGACAGAATGACTTCTCAAAATATTTTCCGTATCTGTCTACACTGAGTTTAACGAAACTCTAATTGATTTGTACCGATGGCTTAATTCTAACAAGTCATCAGCCGTTTTCTCTATATCTCACTCTCATACTCATGATAGCATTATTACTAATGATTTTAAGAGGAAAAAAATTCTGGTCTCAGATCTTGTTTACGGCATCAATGATCACTATAATTTACTTGAACCTTCCACCTACGCTGGCAGCCTTCCACCTACGTTGGTAAGTTAGGGTTAATCTACTTCAGACAGTCAGTTTTTTGTAAGCATCATAGTACAACATCTACTTTGTTGGATGATTTGTTGTGTTATGTTATGTTATGTTATGTTATGTTATGTTATGTTATGTTATGTTATGTTATGTTATGTTATGTTATGTTATGTTATGTTATGTTATGTTATGTTATGTTATGTTATGTTATGTTATGGTATGTTATGTTATGTTATGTTATGTTATGTTATGTTATGTTATGTTATGTTATGTTATGTTATGTTATGTTATGTTATGTTATGTTATGTTATGTTATGTTATGTTATGTTATGTTATGTTATGTTATGTTATGTTATGTTATGTTATGTTATGTTATGTTATGTTATGTTATGTTATGTTATGTTATGTTATGTTATGTTATGTTATGTTATGTTATGTTATGTTATGTTATGTTATGTTATGTTATGTTATGTTATGTTATGTTATGTTATGTTAGGTTATGTTATGCTGTTGTTTTATGTTATTTTATGTTATTTTATGATTTTTTGCTAGTTTTGCAATGCATTTTAAACCAGTAATATAGGAATTTATGCCATTTAGTATCTTCGGAAAAAAACTTTAGTTTTACTAACCTTTCCCACAGTTCGAAGTCCTGTTTATTTATTCAAAAAGTTTATGGAATGACACTTAAAACATACAATTAAGTTTTCAATTAATTTATTTTATTTTAATATTTTATCACATAGAATTTTTTCGTATTAATAAATATTCAGAAAATTGTTGTCCTTCAACTCCACCACCTGTACTTGCTTCGATCGTAAAACCAGCATTAAGCAATCTTGTTAAAACTTGTATTGAACTTAATTTACAATATCCATTTAATGGAAATCTAATAACCTGTCGTCCATCCATTTGATTCCATGCAACACCGGATCTCATATCTAAGACAGCTTGATTTGTTTCCGGAAATATTTCATCGAGTAAACTACGTTCACTTGATAACATTATACGTTCACCTAAATCGGGTGATATATGAAGTGCGACAACTTCATACGTATCGTGAAATGATGAACGAATTCCAGATTTTAATTTTAATATTGGTGGTGATGGTGATGGATTACGATTTACGTTACGTTGATTTCGAATACGATCTCTTTTGTAGTGTTCGATTTGTGAGACCATTGCTAGAAAATAAACGATAATAATTTATTACTATAGTTGTCCGGTTTTATCAGTAAATATATTACTAACGTGAAATTTCAAAATATTTAGCCTCCTCTAGTAATAAATCTAAATCTGTAAAATCATCAGATATTAATAGTTTAGAGTTTCTCATGAAATTTAAAATATGACGAAACATTCCACCATCGCGATCGATAAAATAATGTTGTTTTAATGAGTCTAAGACAATTGGTATGCTTCCGTTAAATAGTTTTGCTAGTCTTGAATCGGGATATCTATCAGAGAATAAATTATTAATATATAAATTCCGAACTCAATAAATTTAAAATTACTTTGTTAATGTTTCTAAAGAACTAGTGTAAATTGTTCCGCCGACATCTATATGAACTGGTGCTGTATAACGCGATGAAGCTGCAACACATGGAATTCCTGTAATTTGTTGATGTTTGGTATGAATATAACTAGAATTAAGTCCAGTCATAGATGATACTAGTGTAGGGGATGGTAATTGAGGTTTTGGTGATGATGAATTTGATTTGGTTGGTGATGGTATTGGTGAGTTACTCAATTTTATTTGTGATGGTGTTAATAATCTAATTGATGATAAATCTCGAGGCTCCATTATAAATATTTTATTCTCCTTTTCGCCGTCTGCATCACATTTCTTTCTGGAAATAGAATAAAATATTAATTGAAAAATAATATATTTTTGAGCAACTGAATCATAAAGTAAGCGTTTGAAGCCTATCTCCATCCGTCTATATATAGAATAATAAAGTTAACATTTTTAAAATCACTTTCTACATATGCAAATGCATGTAATATTCGAATTTTACACATTTTTAGCATAAAGTTTGTTAACATTAAAGCGAAAAACGATAAAGGGTGTCCCGAAAATAAGAAGATGGGATCAATGTCGATAACTCGAAAACCACTCGGTTCAAATAACCCGCAAAAAACTGAAAATTTATCAGAGCACGAAATTTTGTAATTCGCCATTTTGCACAAATTTTTTTTTTTTTTTTTTAATAAAATGTGTTGTGTTATAGGGTTTAGAATATGTGTCACAACAACACATAAATACCTTTTAAGACCTAGGTCTGGACCTAGCTCCCACAACAACTGGCGTTCTAAGGTGTTGAAGAACGCTTTTTTTAAACATCTGCGGGTTGAAGCCACCTGAGACTAATGGTTCCGGCAAACTATTCCATTTGTATGCAGTTTGGACAAAGAAGTCTTTCTGCGATCTTCCAGTATAACAGCGCGGTAGCCGATTGCCGAGTGGAACGGGGGTAAGAATAAGTTTGAGGCATGATGCCGCTGATTTCATCTGCAAGCACTGTTGATGACGATATTTGTAAAAAAAACAACGAGCAACAGTGCGACGAAGTTGTAGGGAATCAAGTTTTGATGTCAAAGCTTGATCACCCACAATTCGTATAACCCGCTTTTGAACAGAGTTCAAGAAGGCCAAGATGGAAACAGAAGCAGCACCCCAAACTTGACAAAAGTACTCCATACAGGGACGAATATAGGACTTATAAACATGGAGCAATTATGGAGTGAAAATTTTTTTGCATCTATTTAGGAGGCCGTGTTTTTTAGACGCGCTTTTTGCCATCGCCATTACATGATCGTTCCAGAGTAGGTCATTTGAAACTGTGACACCCAATAAACGAATGTTTTTACATTCACCTATTGGTTCATCATACATACTGAATAAAATATCTTTGGGGAACTTGGTCTTTGATCTGGAAACAATCAACAGCTGTGTTTTGGTAGAGTTGAAATATACCAGGTTTTGGTCACCCCAATCGGCAACTTTTTTTAGGTCTTTATTCACGTTTATGGCAGCGTTTCTTCTGGCGGGATTAATTCGTTCGTGCATTTTACCTTTTGAAGGAAGGGGCTCGAACGACTTGTGCAGAGTACTATCATCTGCAAAAATATTTATTGGGTTGCTGGTGATTTTCAACAATTGATATGAACCAAAAATAGGGTTGGGGACAATACTGAGGCTTGAGGTACACCAGCGTTAATTAGTTTAGACTCAGAAGTAAATCAGTCTAAGGAGACCGAAATGTATCGGTTGGATAGAAAATTTTAAATCAGCTTCACAACATTGGGATGAAAACCATACGCAACGAGCTTGTTGATTAAGTTTGCATGCCAGACTCGATCGAATGCCTTGAAGATGTCTAAAGCGATAACGTATGTTTCACCACCTTTATCAAGCATGCTGTTCCAACAATGCGCTACATAGTTTAATAGATCGGTAGTTGATCTTTTGTTTCGAAAACCGTATTCGCTGTCGGATACTAAATGATTTACTTCCAGAAATTTTGAAATGTGTGTATTAATATAATGCTCGTAGACTTTGGATAGGACTGATAGTAAAGCTATTGGCCTATAATTTGAGATATCGGATTTTGGTCCCTTTTGGGGACGGGCTGGACATTTGCCAACTTCCAGCACGAGGGAAATATACCAGATTTGTAGGATTGGTAGGATATTTTAGTCAAAGTTGGTGCAAGTTCTTTGGAAAAGGTTTTTAAAATAATGGGTGGACTATTGTCTACACCTGAGGCTTTGTTGACGTTTAACCCCTTTAAAAGTTTGGCGACTATTTTGGGTTTGAAGTGAAGTTCATTCATATTAACTTCTGAAGACTGGATTTGGGGTATTTCTTTAGGAGTTTCCAAAACAGTGGAGTTCAGGGCAAAGCGTTCAGCGAACAAGTTAGCTTTTCTTGCGGGATCATTGACGATTAAATCACCATCAATAATAGAGAGAATGGAAGATATTGTACCAGAATTTAAAGAATTAATGGCACTGTAGAAACTCTTGTCAGAAATAAACATAGACGTAAGTTTTGAGGCTTTCGCTCTGTCAATTTCAGACTTTTCGTTTGAGATAATCTGGTTAGATATTTTGTTGGCCTTTAGATATTGGGATCGATTAGTGGGAGTTTTGTTATGAATCCAAATATTAAATAATCTACGTTTGTTTCTAAGTGCCGTTTTGGCAGCTTTCGAATACAAGTATTTTTTTTTGGGTTTTACTATGGAGAAAGGGACAAATTTATTGCTAGGAAACTGAATGGTTTCTGTAAAGTTTTGAGCAGAAACATCTACATTGTCAGTGTAAAAACAATGACGGTCGAAGGAAAAAAATGGAAAAAATTTTGAAGACCACTCTTATCCATTTTTGAGTAGTGAAATATTTTACGGGGTTTGGGAGCTGTAGTTTTAAGTAAATCAGATTTGATAACTGATGAGATTAAATAATGATCAGAATTTCCAATACTACCTTTTGCGACATCGACACTCGTAATATCTGGCATTGTTGTAAGATAGAGATCTAAAAGAAAACTATTATCACCGCCATTACGGGGAGTGAAAGCCGGGTTTTTAACTATTTGGAATAGGTCCTGAGGCGACAAAAAGTTCTGCCAGTTTTCCACTATTGTCAACATCGTCGGTCGATTTTCAGAATTCCAACCATGATTTGTTGTGGACGTTGAAGTCACCGGCAACGATAACTTCACAATTAGGAGACTTTACTCTAATCTCGTCCACAATTTTTGTCAGTAAATTAAAAAAGTTTGGGTTACGTTTGTTGGGGGACCGGTATGAAGCTATTGTAAAAAAAGTCCTTTCTGGAAGACAAATCTTTAAAACCATTGTATGGAAGCCGTCACCGAGTAGCTCAAAATTTGGAAAGCGTGTATACGCAACACTCTCATGAATGAATGCCCATACGCCCTGATAGAGTTTGAAAGCTGATTCAAGCCTATAATTGGAATTAAGTGATTCTATAAAGAGAAAATTTTCAGAAACTTGTGTTTCTGTAAGGAATAGAATGTTCGGTTTGTCGTGCTCAAGATGACGTTGCACGTGGTCATGGTTAGCGTTCAATCCGCAGAAGTTTTGAACTTGCATTTTAAAATTTTTATTGATTCATATATGTGTTGTCCCTGCAAATTCCGTGGACGTGCCGCTTTATGGGCGGGTGGATTGCGCAAATTTGCTTTACTACTTTCAGACTTATACCTTTTCGGTTGTGCTGCCATATATATATATAAAAGGTTTATTTTATTTTTTTATGTTTTATTTTAAAATGGATAACTAAGTAAAAAATCCTATCATATACAATAAAATATGACATATGCCAATATTTCATAAGATGAAGAAACAATAACAAAATCATAAGCGAAAAACAAATTGTGAGAAATTTGCAGAAAACAAAACAAAACTAATTGCCAATAATCCAGCTGATGCAGCGCACCCCAGACGTACCGCTCACCACCTCAATCGAGGCACAAAGCCCACACATAATTACGTGCTGGTCTGATTCCTCGGAAGAGCTAATGAGCGGTACAACTACGGAACGCTGCCCAGCTAAGACTGGAAGTGCTACCGTTGGCTAATTAAAGTTCGTCCGCCAGCACCCTAACATATCATCTTGGCTAATGACATCTCCTGCCATTGCCAGAGGTATGTGATATCTGACGCTAACTCATATCTCAATGGCAGGGACTGGAGTACGCAGGGTAGTCAGACCCGTAGATCAACATTGATCATAATCGATCAAAATCGATCCCTCCTGCGATATAACGGTCAATTCTAAAATGCGAAATTCTTATCTCAATATATCAAAGTGTCACCCTTTTCAAATAGCAGCTGATCATTCTTATCTGTTTTTCCCAGATCACACCAAATCACATCGCTCTTTTTGCGTGTGCAACACTATTACATTACATCACAATTCACTTCAAGAAGTTGACAAAAAAATGATTACGTTCCTGTTAATAAACATTGTTTTATATAACAATAATTTAACACAACGCTTTGTTTGGCCGTTGGCTATGTAATATGATTTTGTTTAAAAAAAAATGTTTCATGTTTATTCGTAGGTAGAAAGAGATTTTCATGAAACAAAAATATTTTGATAGATAAACTTTATTCTCATTGAAAAAAATTAAAAATATCTAAATCTCTAACCCGAAATTTTAAAGCTCGAGTTTTAAAATTTTTCTTTTGTTATCTGTTTTATAGCTAGAAATATTTTATAGTAAAGATAATTAAATTTGATTATCCTTAATGTTTACGGATAAATATTTACATTCCACTTTTTGTTGTTGTTAAAAAATTTAAAGCATTTTTCTTAAGGGACACAAAATTTGATGAAAGTAATAAGTAAAATAATAGAATTAGCTAATGCAACTTGTCCTAAATTTTTTTTTTAAAGACATAGAAGTGATAGACATCAAATGCCTATCTATTATCCTAACTAGTAGCTCCACCTGGAGAAAAAACATTTTCTTTAAAAACCACACTTATAGAAGACAGTTTTTTAAACAACAAAATCGTGGACGATTGTTGAATAGATAATGATATCAATCACAGACATTGGTTGTTGATTAAGGAAAAGCACTTACGCTGGTGTGGTCTGGGTGATGGAAAACAGGTTTTTACGTTTTTGTACACTTGAATATAATCGTAGTTTTAATATTTTTTGTTCTTCAACCTCAGTTAAAATACATATAAATACGTATAATAATTTAAACCAGTTTACTTACATCGCGAAAGATTATCTTTTTGTATTGTTTTTGAGCGACAGTGAAATTGTAGATTATACAACAAGGGAGAGAGCTGCATGTTTTTCGCCCGAGGGGTGTTTGGAGCCCGAGCCCGAGTGTGTTTGGACGCAGCCTGAGGGCTACATATCACTGAGGGAGATGGAGTGCTCTCTCCCGAGGTCTATATACTATTATTTGCACGACCACAATATAATTATGGCAAATAAACTAAATCCCGAGTGCCGGATTGCATTTTTTCGGACGCGGATTGCATTTTTTGAGACAGCAATGATAGTTTTCATAGAAATAGAACTATCTACCATAAACTCAAATAAATATATATAAAAACCGCATACTGTGATGAAAATGAAAATTTGTAATTTTTATATTCTTCAAATGATTAGATTATAATTTTTGTTGTCATAATTATGTTGTGGTTGTGTAAAAAATAGTATATACACGGGAGAGAGTATATCATATCCCACACTGATATGCATCCCTCAAATTTCACCCTCGGGCTCAAAGCACACCTTGAGAAAATACATGCACTTCTCTCCCTATTATCCGTTCGACAACTAGAACAATAGATTTATTTTTGTTTTTACAATTATAATTGTGTGCGTCCATTAGGCTTAACAAAATAAAATAAACAGCTGTTAATTTTATTCTGTTGCGCGCATTAGCGAAACACAATAAAATAATTTCTTTGGTTGTATTGAACTCTAAAATAAATTTTGTTTGGTTGTATTTTATAAAAAAATCATCAGAAAAATTTTCCCTCTCATTTAAAGTTATATAAAAAACAATAAATTCAAGCTAATGCGCATGTTCTCCTCTCGAATAATAAAAAGCAAATGGCTACTATGATTTAATTTGAATTAAATTTTCAATGTGTGAACAATTTTTTATTCTATTTTCTTACGATTTCATTCTGTCGCAAATTTGCAATTCTCGCTCGTGCCTCACTTGCATTGTAATATTTTACTCAAGAATAAAATATATCAAACACTAAGTCAATAAAATATTATATTTTTTTTTCTATTATATTCCCCATTATTCTCGCACATTATGCTCGCTTATTTTAAAAGTCATCTTGGTATTCTATATTTTATTTATATATGGGGCATTTCACGCCCACTAAGTGTGAAAAAAAAAATGTTTGTGTCTCAAACTTTGGGAATAGGTAGTACTTTATGAGAAAACAAGTATCAAATTTTTTCAGATTTTTTAACTCACACCATGGCCGTCAGTTTCGCATACAAAATTCGATTTTTTGCCTTGATCACAAACTTGTGAATTTTGTAGGCAAATGGGTGCGACTGAAAAAAAAACGGGAAAACATGATTTTGTTAGAATTTCGACTACAGATTACGATAAAAATATTTTCAAAATTTTGGAGTAGTTTTCAATTTTAAGGGTTCAAATTTTAAAACCGAGATTTCGAGAAATATATCACGATTTTTTTTTCAATTTTTTTTTTTAAATTTTTTCTTTTAATTATTTCCTTACGATTAATTTTTGTTTTGCGATGGGCATCGACCAAGAACAGCCCCCAAAAAAGACCCAAAGGTGAAAAACGTGGTTTTAGCGTACATATTTTTTCATTGTGTGAGATAATCTCGATAACGGAAGATCTTAAGCAAAAACTATCACATATACTTTCGATTTAGAATTTTATGTAGAACACGATGGTATTTTTGAAATTTCAAAATTGGACGATTTTAGAAAAGTTGGCCGCCATATTTGATCCGCCATTTTGTTTAAAAAAAATTTAACTTTAGATTCGTAATCAGCAACCCGAACAATCTAAGAATACACTATTTTATTTATCGTTTAGTATATCACAGAATGAGAAAATACGCTAAAACCATATTTTTTCACCTTTGGGTCTATTTTGGGGCAGTTCCAGGTCGATGCCCATCACAAAACAAAAACTAATCGTAAGGAAATAAAACAAAGAAAAATTAAAAAAAAATTGAAAAAAAATCGTGACGTATTTCTCGAAATCTCGGTTTTAAAATTTTAACCCTTGAAATAAGGGTGAAAACTACACCAAAAAATGTTGAAAATATTTTTATCGTAATCTATGGTCAAAATTCTAACAAAATCATGTTTTTCCACTTTTTTCAGTCGCACCCAGTTCCCTACAAAATTCACAAGTTTGTGATCAAGGCAAAAAATCGAATTTTGTATGCGCCACTGACGGCCATGTGTGAGTCAAAAAATCTGAAAAAATTTGATACTTGATTTCTCAAAAAGTACTACCTACTTCTAAAGTTTGAGACACAAACATTTTTTTTTCACACTTAGTTGGCGTGAAACGCCCCATATAAATAAAATATAAAACACCAAGATGACTTTTAAAATCGCTTTTTAGCCGATTTTTAATTTTACTAAACAAGGTCCTCTTTTGGAATTAAAAAAATATATAAACTCAAGTTTTAAAGAACATTATATTGATGATGGGCTCTAAAGTGCAACTACGGTCCCAAACCTACCGAACCGAACTGCAAATCAATAAGAAATAAAATTGCATAAAAAAGTAAATTCTTTTTTCCCATGGTCCATTTTCAACTTTTTATAGATAATAATCACATTGTATTTTCAATCTATGTTTCATTTGGGTATAATTTACAGTAATCTAACCATAAACGACCATTTACAATGATAAAACAACAATTTGGTATAGTTGTTCGCAGAAAGTTTTTACTTTTTGTTTTACTTTAATTATTCGCTTGAGACTTTCAGAAAATTCAATGCGACAATTTAAGACTAAAACTTATTCAAACCACATCGTGATTGTGAAAAAAAATAAATAATTATGAATTTAATTTGTCTGTTTAATTTTAAAAACATCAGTTGTTATTCTTGTCACTAGATAGTACTGAATATGTAAATAAAAATTTGTTTCTGTTATTGATTGTTCTATGAATAACTTTTATTTATTTTTAACGAGAACTTTAAGTAATTTACAACTGATGAAAAACGCATTTATTACAGGTGAAAAGTCGAAATTTGAACTTGAAAATTATTGGTTTTCCTGACCTTGGCATATTAGTTTGGACAAAATCGGTGGCTTAAGCATTGGGGCACGTCAACATGCATGAAAAATGAAAATTTTGCCAATCGAGGTAGCTTTGAAGTTAAATTGCCCAAGAACGGCTATACCGATTGGCACAAACTTTTTTTGTTTGATAGGTGATTAAAAAAATTTAAATAAACATTTTTGTAATTAATTTTAAAATTAAAATATTAAAAAATCTTTTTTAAAGGTTGCGCTAGGGTCAAAGTTCAATTGAATTTTATATTTTTAGTCTAAAATCAAGATTTTTAGTCCGACTAAAATTCTAATTTTTCATAATTTTTCGAACAATTTTTATTAACAAAAACTTTTAAGCACTGAAGTTCGAAGTATGCAGCATGAGGGTGACTGTTAAAGACTGAGTTAAGAACTGTGTTAAAGAGTTGAGATAAGAATTGTTTTATTTTAATGATCTTCTGATTTAGGAGCTTCCCGAGCAGAAATTTGTCAGAGATTGGGATTACCGGATCAGACCCTGATTGGGATAATCGGATCAGGCCCTGATTGGGATATCCGGAACAGACCCTAATATGTATTTATATATTATATACATAAATTAATCAAATAAAATAAAAAAATTACAATGCACAAAATTAAAACAGACATACCACCTTAATCACTATTATTATAGTCTTTCAGCCGGGAAGCGATAACTAAAATATACATGAAACGATTTTAACTATATATTTCTAAAATGGATAATACTCTAGTGAATATTAACCAATTGAAATTTCAGATAGGGGTAAAATACGAAAAACCTGATCAGGGCCGAATATATTCAAATAAGGTTAATCCTAAAAGGGCATTTTAAATCAGGCCCGGAACAGGCCCACATCAGATTACTCTAATAGGGATTAACCTTGTAGGACTGACCAGGCCCTGATCACGCCCTGACTGTATTCAGGTTTTCCCTAACTGATTTCTGCTCGGGTTACTAAATATGTTACCCCATATTTCTGAGTTACAACCCCTTAGAAAATGCCACCCCTTGTATAATACACGCATGAGGGAACTATTTTAAAGAATTGAAATATACGATTCGTTTTATGTCGGTGAATGATTTACCGACGTAGGAGCTAGCTAAATATTTTTTACTATATATTTCTGAGTTACAATCCCTTAGTAAGTGCGTCGCGCATGAGGGAACTATGTTGAAGAATAGAGACACGGATCGTTCTATCACGGTGAATGACCTTCAGACTAAGAAACTTACTAAATAGTTCGCTCTATATTTCTGAGTTGCAACCTTTTAGTAAGTATTACCCCTTGTTTCATATACCCGCTTGAGGAAACTAGGTTAAAGAATTGAGATACGAATCGTTTTATGTAGGTGAATGATTTGCCAATTTAATAAACAAAAAATTGCAAGAGATCATTCAATATTAATAAAAGTTAAATAGCTCATCTAATTTAGTTTTAAGGAGTAGTTTGGATTTCTTCCTCCAATGGTAGTTAAAATGTTCCTCTAATGATATAACTGGCAAATTTTGCTCATCAGATTTTGTGTCAGAAGGAAACGATATTCCATTAATATCTAATTCAGCATGATGAGGCTGAATTAGATACCAATCAACACTTTCACTATTCTCTTGCTCTGCAATTAACCATTAATTATCGTTGGCTCACTGCTGCTTTTTTTGTTGGTTTAACACTCTAACACGTTTGGTGGGAAGTGACACTGTTTTATTTTGAACTGAATAACAACGAAGCATAGTCATCGATGTAAATTATCAGTGACAAACCGGACAAATTGTTATTTAATGTATATTAAATCGTCATATGGCATAGTTTACAAGTCATATGGTATAGTTCGGAAAAATTTGCCGATCTAGGTAAACTATCAGTCACCCGCATATTTTGTATTATAAAAAAAGATGAATAGTTTTGATATCAATTTTTGATGTACTTTCAGGAGCTTGGAGTTCGTCGCATGTTTGGTATATGGAATTGGTGGTGGATCACACAACTGTTTCATAGTGCATGGCTAAATAAATGCTTTCCTGATCTTATTGCGGAATATCGAAGAAATTTCTTCATTGTTAGGGCCGGATGAGCTTTGCTTTTTATGTCAAGATGACACAGCACGAGTTCCAATTGGATTAGCAGCTGTCAGTAAACAGAATTCCCTGGATGTAGGGTACCGTGTTTATTTACCAGACCACAACTGGGTAATGCCAAATCGTCACAAATTATTTCACTATCAATCATCATCATGATCATTGCATTTTGTTTACCCATTCTATTTTTATCAATTTGGATTGCACTGCATTTGGAATGCAATGATATAATTAATTTGTGACGATTTGCAATTACCCAATTGTAATCTGGTAAGTTGATGCGGTATATTGCATGCATTAGTAGTGGATTCTGTTTACTTGCAGCTAGCAAATATGTATCATTTATGAATTCTCAGGAAAAGCATCTTTTGGATCTTATTTGTTAAATGAACCTTTTACTTCTCATATTATGTAAATAAATCGGAAAATCATTCACCGACATAAAATGATCCGTATTGCGGGGGTGGTACCTACTAAGTGGTTGGAACTCAGAAATATAGAGTGAAATATTCAGTACGCCCTTAAATCTCAAGGTCATTCTCCGTGATAGTTTCGTGTCTTGATTATTTAACATAGTTCCCTCATGCGTGTTTAACCCAAGGAGTGGTTTTTCTGCTAAAGGGTTGCAACTCACAAATAAAGTCTTACTTGTTTTTTTGTTATTTATTTTAATTCGAAAACTGCAGCCTTAAGAGCTCCTAAATTATAAGCTCATGCACGATCCTCTGGAGTTTTTAAGGTGTGGGGTTAACATTCACTCAGCCCCCCATTTTCAAAATGAAAATTTTTACTTATAAGGTCGAGCTCTTACATTTTATTCTAGTGTGGTTTGACAGCTCACAAACAGCTTTTTATTTTGAACTTATATTTTTTTATTTTTGCGTGGGGAGAAGGCTAGCTGAATAGAGGTGAAAAATGAAGAAAATTAGTCGAATTAGTCGGACTACAAATCTTTAAAATTAAATATCTCAAGAAAAGGGGAAAGTGCCTCTTTGTAAATCTGATATATTTTAGAGTATAAAAACTACATAAAAACTACCGTATAGATGTAACTCACAGCTTACAAGTTCTGTCAGTAATTACAACAAAAACATAATACATAGTATCACTTGTATAAATGGTAAATGATTAATTTATTACAAAAAATCATAACAAATATCACTGAAATGTTATTTTTAACCCTTCATGCATGACTTAGGTCAACGACGAATACTCTCCTACGAATACTTCTATTCTCATAAAAAGATTTACACTATCACATTATCAGAATTAAGATGTGTAAAGCTTGTAAAAAAAGGTACCCACCTCATAACTAAAATTTTATTCTCATACAAAAATGAGATATTTCAACCAGTCAACGGTCATATCTTTCTTTATAATATCGGGTTTTATATTAATAATAATATTTCGTAAATAAAACTAATTTATCCTGTCGAAAACTATAGCAATAGGTTTACGTTATTAGACTTAAAGCCGGGCATTCACATACAACGGAAACAGAAACAGAAACCGAATTTCATACAAATTTGACAGCAACGGAAACAGAAACCGAATTTAGAAACGTAACAGAAACGTAAAATTCGTCTGTTTTGTCTGAAATGGAAACAATTAAAATTGAATTGTTTCAGTACCGAAACTGTCACATGACCAGAAACTGTCACATAATATTAATTATTATTTTGAATTGTGGTAACAAAAGCTTTGAATTTTGAATTTAATAAATAGGCTTAATAAATAAAAATTATTTGTTTTTGTTATTCTTCAATTTTATTATTCATAATGGATAACAAATTCACAAACTCAAACAAAATTCGGTTTCCGTTTCTGTTTTATTATTCACCACCGTCAACCAAATTAGAAACAGAAACAGAAACGGAAAATTTTCAGTTTCAGTTTCGGTTTCTGTTTCCGTTGTATGTGAATGCCCGGCTTTACGCAGAATAAAATAAACAGCTGCTAATCTGCTATGCAAAGATTTTGAAATGAATACAGCATAATAATAGTACATTATGATGCTAGGACGTAAAACTAAAGATTTTGGACGGATGTGGAGTTTGCAAATCGAGGCGCTAGCCGAGATTTGCACCCACATTAAGTCCAAAATAGCTTACGTCCGTGCATCATATACTATTTTTTATTCGCCGCAAGCAAAATATTTTAAGAAAAGTTGTTTATTCTAAATTAAAATTATAAATTTTCATAAATTTTAAAATAAAAATATGTGGAACAAGTAACCTTTGACAAAATATTTATTATTTTTTCCAAATTATTGTGTAGCTATGACAACAAATGATAACAACTATTTTAATTGTATAATGAAATTTTGAATTTAAGGGTTGCTTTGATAAAACATTTTATTTTTCATAGAATTTAAACAAATACAAATGCTTTTTACTTTTTTGGACGTAGCTATGACAACAAAATAAATAGTTGAAAAGTCTTACTTTAAGGCCGCAAATCACAGTAATAAAGTAACACTTTAATGTGTAGGCGAATAAAAAAGAATTTATTTAATTGTATTTAACTCTGAAATAAATTTGTTTTTCGGCAAACGGCTGTAAAGTTTAACTTTACTGCCGCCAGGGAGTTAGCTAAAGTCTTACTTTTTAGCCTGACAGCAAAAATAACGTCTAGCGACAGCAAAAGTAACGCTATTTTTATTTTATATTACGGAGGCTGTAAAGTAGCATTTGTTATTTGTTAGTTTGTTATTTTTTCAAACACATTGTATAACCATGACAACAAAAAATAAGTTGATTCTCATATTATGAAATTTTGAAAAGGATGCTTTGATAAAAAAATTTTATTCATACAAATTTAAATATTTTTTTCTCTTTTTTGGAAGTAATAATGACGATACAAATTCATATTTATAAAAAGTTTGATGTATTAATTTCATAGTTATAAAAAATTTAAACGTTTGCCGAAAAAATAGTGTATTTAATTCGGAGCTAAAGTGACTTTTTGTGTTTCGTCTATAATTGTCTATAATTGTTAAACTATAGACTCAACACAAAAAGTATCACTTTAGCTCCTAATTAAATAATGTACTATTATTGCATTTTATAAATAATTTGATTATATTTTAGAACAAAACAAGAAAAACATTTTCGTTGTTCAAACATACAAACTAATGCATGTATTCATCTTTCGAATAATAAAATGCCGAAGTTCTACTACGATTTCAATTTATTTTTACTTTCATGAGCTTTTGGTTTCTCAAAAAATTTTAGGTTTTGCGTTGTAGGTCACTTCATTTTCAAATAATATTTAAATCTTGACTAATATTTGATAATAATTACTTAATTTTGAAAATATATTTTCAAATCGGTATGGAAGTTGACTAAAATTTATTTTCACTAATTTCTTTAAAATTGTTTTGTTTACCGCATGGAGGCATTAGTTTTTGTTGATTTAACTTTTTTTTAATCTACAGGTCAAAGGGCAACCTTTCGTACTCCAGTCCAGTTCTATTGACATATAAGTTTGTGGCGAACATTTGAATTAAAACAATTTTTATGCATTTCAATAAAAGTAAACATCGAGATATGCAAATTTTATTAACCTGTGTTGTTGACTAGAAGAACATATTTGATTTAAATTGGAGGATCTCTGGAACGCACAGTATTACAATATAGTGAGAAATTTCAGAATCACAAACTATAAATTGGTGACCCCGACGTGATGAATAACTTAATAGTATACATATTCTGGGAACGCAAAACCTTCTATACATAGGCAATCTGGTCAATCTATTTTCAATAGCCTCCGCAATTTGAAAATAGATTGAATGACTGCAGGAGGGAAAATAGATTGAATGACCGCAGGAGGGATCGATTATGATCAATGTTGATCTACGGGTCTGACTACCCTGCGTACTCCAGTCCCTGCCATTGACATATGAGCTAGCGTGAGATATCACATACTACTGGCAATGGCAGGAGATGTCATTAGCCAAGATGATATCTTAGGGTGCTGGCGGACGAACTTTAATTAGTCAACGGCAGCACTTCCAGTCTTAGCTGGGCAGCGTTCCGTAGCGGTACCGCTCATTTGCTCTTCCGAGGTATCGGACCAACACGTAGTTATGTGTGGGCTTTGTGCCTCGATTGAGGTGGTGGGCGGTGCGTCTGGGGTGTGCTGCATCAGCTGGATTATTGGCATTTAGTTTTGTTTTGTTTTCTGCAAATTTCTCACAATTTGTTTTTCACTTATTATTTTGTTATTATTTCTTCATCTTATCATGAAATATTGGCATATGTCATATTTTGTTGTATGATAGGATTTTTTACTTAGTTATCCATTTGAAAATAAAATATAAAAAAATAAAATAAACCTTTTGATATATATATATATATATATATATATATATATATATATATATATATATATATATATATATATATATATATATATATATATATATATATATATATATATATATATATATATATATATATATATATATATATATATATATATATATATATATATATATATATATATATATATATATATATATATATATATATATATATATATATATATATATGGCAGTACAACCGAAAAAAAATAAGTCTGCAAGTGGTAAAGCAAATTTGCGCAATCCACCCGCCCATAAAGCGGCACGTCCACGGAATTTGCAGGGACAAAACATATATGAATCAAAAAAAAATTTTAAAATACATGTTCAAAACATCTGCGGATTGAACGCTAACCATGACCACGTGCAACATCATCTTGAGCACGACAAACCGAACATTCTATTCCTTACAGAAACACAAGCTTCTGAAAATTTTCTCTTTATAGAATCGCTTAATTCCAAATATAGGCTCGAATCAGCTTTCAAACTCCATCAGGGCGTGTGCGCATTCATTCATGAGAGTGTTGCGTACACGCGCTTTCCAAATTTTGAACTTCAGGGTGACGGCTTCAATACAATGGTTTTAAAGATTTGTCTTTCAGAAATGAATTTTTTTACAATAGCTTTATACCGGTCCCCCAACAAACGTAACTCAAACTTTTTTAATATACTGACAAAAATTGTGGACGAGATTAGAGTAAAGTCTCCTAATTGTGAAGTTATCGTTACCGGTGACTTCAACGTCCACAACAAATCATGGTTGGAGTTCTCCAAATCGACCGACGATGTTGACAATAGTGGAAAACTGGCAGAAATTTTTGCCGCGTCTCAGGGCCTATTCCAAATTGTTAAAAACCCGACTTTCACTCCCCGTAATGGCGGTGATAATAGTTTTCTTTTAGATCTCTATCTTACCAAAATACCAGATATTACGAGTGTCGATGTCGCGAAAGCTAGTATTGGAAATTCTGATCATTATTTAATCTCATCAGTTATCAAAACTGATTTACTTAAAACTACAGCTCCCAAACCCCGTAAAATATTTCACTACTCAAAAATGGATAAGAGTGGTCTTCAAAATTTTTTCCATGGTTTCCCTTTCGACCGTCATTGTTTTTACACTGACAATGTAGATGTTTCTGCTCAAAACTTTACAGAAACCATTCAATTTGCTAGCAATAAATTCGTCCCTTTTTCCATAGTAAAACCCAAACAAAAATACTTGTATTCGAAGGCTGCCAAAGCGGCACTTAGAAACAAACGTAGATCATTTAATATTTGGATTCATAACAAAACTCCCACTAACCGATCCCAATATCTTAAGGCCATCAAAATATCTAACCAGATTATCTCAAACGAAAAGTCTGAAATTGACAGAGCGAAAGCCTCAAAACTTACGTCTATGCCTGTTTCCGACAAGAGTTTCTACAGTGCCATTAATTCTTTAAATTCTGGCACAAAATTTTCTTTTCCCCCTATTATTGATGGTGATTTAATCGTCAATGATCCCGCAAGAAAAGCTAACTTGTTCGCGAAACGCTTTGCTTTGAACTCCACTGTTTTGGAAACTCCTAAAGAAATACCCCAAATCCAGTCTTCAGGAGTTAATATGAATGAACTTCACTTCAAACCCAAAATAGTAGCTAAACTGTTAAAGGGGTTAAACATCAACAAAGCCTCAGGAATGGACAATATTCCACCCATTATTTTAAAAACCTTTTCCAAAGAACTTGCACCAACTTTGACTAAAATATTCTACCAATCCTACAAATCTGGTATATTTCCCTCGTGCTGGAAGTTGGCAAATGTCCAGCCCGTCCCCAAAAAAGGACCAAAATCCGATATCTCAAATTATAGGCCAATAGCTTTACTATCGGTCCTATCCAAAGTCTATGAGCATTATATTAATACACATATTTCAAAATTTCTGGAAGTAAATCATTTAATATCCGACAGCCAATACGGTTTTCGAAACAAAAGATCAACTACCGATCTATTAAACTATGTAGCGCATTGTTGGAACAGCATACTTGATAAAGGTGGTGAAACATACGTTATCGCTTTAGACATCTCCAAGGCATTCGATCGAGTCTGGCATGCCAACTTAATCAAAAAGCTCGTTGCGTACGGTTTTCATCCCAATGTTGTGAGGCTGATTCAAAATTTTCTATCCAACCGATACATTTCGGTCTCCTTAGACGGATTTTCTTCTGAGTCTAAACTAATTAACGCTGGTGTACCCCAAGGCTCAGTATTGTCCCCAACCCTATTTTCGATTTATATCAACGAATTGTTGAAAATCACCAGCAACCCAATAAATATTTTTGCAGATGATAGTACTCTGCACAAGTCGTTCGAGCCCCTTCCTTCAAAAGGTAAAATGCACGAACGAATTAATCCTGCTCGGAGAGACGCTGCTATAAACGTGAACAAAGACCTGAATAAAGTCGCCGACTGGGGTGACCAAAACCTTGTCAATTTCAACTCCACCAAAACACAGCTGTTGATTGTTTCCAGATTAAAGACCGAGTTCCCCAAAGATATTTTATTCAGTATGTGTGATGAACCAATGGGTGAGTGTAAAAACATTCGTTTATTGGGTGTCACAGTTTCAAATGACCTACTCTGGAACGATCATGTAATGGCGATGGCAAAAAGCGCGTCTAAAAAACTCGGCCTCCTAAATAGATGCAAAAAAATTTACACTCCATACCAATTGCTCCATGTTTATCTAAGTCCTATATTCGTCCCTGTATGGAGTACTGCTGTCAAGTTTGGGGTGCTGCCTCTGTTTCCATCTTGGCCTTCTTGGACTCTGTTCAAAAGCGGGCTATACGAATTGTGGGTGATCGAACTTTGACATCAAAACATGATTCCCTACAACATCGTCGCACTGTTGCTGACCTCGTTGTTTTTTACAAATATCGTCATCAGCAGTGCTCAGATGAAATCAGCGGCATCATGCCTCAAACTTATTCTTACCCCCGTTCCACTCGGCAATCGGCTGCCGCAACCGGTGAAACGGTAAAGATCCCGCGCTGTCATACTGGCAGATCGCAGAGAGATTTCTTTGTCCGAACTGCGTA
Organism: Diogma glabrata; assembly: GCA_963693315.1. Classification (NCBI taxonomy): domain Eukaryota; kingdom Metazoa; phylum Arthropoda; class Insecta; order Diptera; family Cylindrotomidae; genus Diogma; species Diogma glabrata. The sequence goes on from OY856186.1 coordinate 208,850,650, forward strand.
CAAATGGAATAGTTTGCCGGAACACTTAGTCTCAGGTGGCTTCAACCCGCAGATGTTTAAAAAAAGCGTTAATCTTCACCTTAGAACGCCAGTTGTTGTGGGATCCAGGTCTAGACCTAGGTCTTAAAAGGTATTTATGTGTTGTTGTGACACATATTCTAAACCCTATTACACAACACATTTTATTTGACCGGACGGACTGGACGCGTATTATAACGTCAATCTCGGTTTACGAATCACTTTTCCAATCTTCATCAGAACTAGTCTATGCTACTAATATACGTCTTCCTGGACAATTATTTAGCCAAAATTCTAACTCCACTCCTCAGTTTGATTTCTTTTCACAACTGAAACAACATTGTAAACAAATTTGGCCGCTATTACTGTGCAAGACACACTTCTTCTAAAGTCTTCATTTTTAAAGCTCTCGAGTCTTATTCGCGTGTTTTCTAACGTAAGGAGCTAGCAAGTAAATCGCCCCAAGCTTCATATGAAGGTCTCTTTGCAATCATTAACACGGATAATAAAAATTTCGGTATTGATCGTAAAGGTCAACACATATTCGAGTTTTCATCGATAGATTAAAACCTTACTTCAAGGAAGCATCTGAAAAGGACTTAACCCAAAACTCACCAGCTTCGAGTGTTAATCTCAGTCAAACGCAGACGAAACGTCGTCTTTTACAGATAATGTTCACTCTAATCCTTCGGACACATCCTATTATTTTCTTTCTACCTCTTCAGAAACGAGGCAACGCGACGCTAAAGCTACTGTATCACCTAAAAGTGTTAGATTTAATCCCATTCCTCAACAATATATATATTCCATCTTATATTCACAATTACACGAGCCGATAGAACAACTAAAACTCGCGCTCAATTTCTTAAGTGCTCTGTTACAAAACCTCTTCTTCTTTCTTACTTCTATATCGTCCAATCTTCGATGCTACTAGAAGAGGGAGTATTGTGGCGAACATTTGAATTAAAACAACTTTCAAATTTTTTTAATTAAGCAGGCGATGTTGTCGTTAAAATGACTAAAAAAACAAAATAATGTTTCAGTTATTGTGAAATTTTCCTTATTGCTTACAAGTTTATTTATTAAAAATTTTTTTGTCAATAGATAAAAAAAATGTTCTTTTCCAATTCATTATTAAATCTTCAAATTTAACTTGTGTGATTCAAATTTTTGTTTACTAATGCCTTGCTCAAATTTTAAACTTGTGCTTGAGAATAGACTATGTCATTAAACACTTATTGGTAAAATTACTAGTAATTTTGATTATTTTAATATACCGGAGACAAGCAGAGTAAAAACTGCTTAGCCAATTATGGTACATCACGGCGAATTGGCGCCTTAAAACTAATGCGGCTCAAGCGTCTGTTCTCCATGTTAGGGGCGGCTTGAAGCGGGCGTCTGTCTTGGATCAAGCGGCTCGCTATATAAACGTGTAAAAAGGTTGTTTCTGGTGACCTTAAGATGCAGAACGGACCCATTCACGTCAATTTGGGTTGGGCCTAGGGTTAACACCCTAACCCCGGGAAAAAATTATTTGTTAAATTTGGAAATCAGAAAAGAATAACAGACAAATACAAAAACAGAATTTTACCTGGACGTGAAAAAGGACCAAACTACCGAATCGGATAAGTCGATAAGTCATGGTATTTGCTTAAAGATGCTGTTTTAAGCGCTGCTGAGGGAATACTTGGACGACCACAAAACCACTCCCAGAAGCTATGGATGGATCAAGCATATCTTAACGCTATTCAATACAAAAGAGATTGCTATCTGAAATGTCTGCAAGGACGCAGCACCAGGTCCACGAAGGAGAACTATAAACTGGCAAAGAGAGAATGGTGGAAGAGAAAGTGTGAGGAGATTGAAAGCTTCAATAAGGAACATCAATCGCGTAACTTCTTTCAACAGGTTAAAACCTTAAAGAAGGGCCCTCAGATTAGATCGACGGCACAGCATATAAGATCTTTTCTTACATTTTGCTATCAAAAATCAATCCTTTTGCTGAAAAACTGTTTGGAGAATATCAGTGTGGCTTCCGGCGGGGCCGAGGTACCACCGATGCACTTTTCTAGATAAGGATGACTTTGGAAAAGTGCCTAGAGTTCAACATACCTGTGCACCAACTCTTCATTGATTTCAGGCAGGCCTACGGCTATCTCGAACGAGAGACTCTATGGCCTTGGAATATGTGTGCCATCAAAAGAAACTACCGACTATTGTTGTCAAAAAACTCAGTACAGATGATCGCATACGCTGATGATGTTGTCATCCTCGGCCGAAGTGAAGCTGTTATGAGTGAGACTTTCAAGTCGCTTGAGAGTGGAGAAAAATTGGTCTTCAAATTAACTACAATAAAACCAATCATATGAATGTTTCAAGAGAGGCTGAGAAGAAAAATTTGATGTGCGGCGATGAACGAATTGAGGGAGTTGAATCTTTTAAATATTTGGGATGAATGCTTGACTCAAACAATAGCATACTTAAGATATAAAACTTCGAATCGCTGCAGGTAATCGAACTTTCTACTCAATTAAACCTCTCCTTGGATCACCGTATGTATCAACTAACACCAAACTCAAGTGATACAAGACATTGATTAGACCGGTTGTGATGTATGGGTCACAAACGTGGACCCTTACACAAAATGATGAATCGCATTTATCTATATTTGAGCGTAAGATCCTACACTACATTTTTGGTCCACTTAAGACAGACGAGGGAGAGTATAGAACCCGATATAACTTTGAGATCAGAGACCTTCTTGAGGGTTCTGATATAATAGGTTGTATCCATTCTAATAGGATTGCTTGGTTTGGGCATGTTTTACGAGCCGATTCACAGTCTGGAATGATTAGAAAAATGTACGTTAGTACCCAAGGGAGTGGGCGACCGCGAGGTAGACCACGACTACAATGGAAGACTGACGTAATAAACGACCTTAAAAAAATCGGCTGCCATGGCAATTATGTCGCTGTTGCGAATGACCGTGGTGAATATTCAAAGCTGATTAGCAACGCTCCTACGCTTAGCTGGCAACGCTTAGCTGGCAACGCTCCTACATGGAGCATGAACGCCGTTAAAAAAAAATGATTATTTTGAGGGGCTCTGACTTTTTCGAAGAAAAATGGTTTAAGATAAACAGAAAATAAAGACAACAAACAACAAAACCGGGTTTCTTAGCATTTGGTGAAGCGTTAATTTCATACTTTTCGTAATGTTTGTGGAATTGATAACAAATCACTTATTAATAGCTTTTAAAATCATCATGGCAGTTTTGTTTCTTGCAGACATATAATATATTTACATACCCACATCCTAAGAATTATAATTATTCCATCCTTGACAGCCTTTGGAAATAAAAAAACACAATCGAACGAAGGATACATCATTAAGCCTATCATATTTATTTTGTTTTTTTTTTTTGTTTTGTTAGTAAATGAATAACAAAGTACTAAACAAAATATCATAAAACACCCCCTGGATAATTCGCTTTTTTTTATAATGCTTCAAGTTTTGTTCCATTCCAAATCATTCCAAAAAAAAATTTCAGTAAAATAACGACGAAACATATTATTGAAGGAAAAGTATTGAAAGCGTGGAAGAATAATAAATAAAATAAAAGTTAAAAAAAAGAAAGATAATACTTGTCTCAAAATGTCTTATGGCTATGTTTAAGGCTATCAAAAATATACTATCAAGTTTTACCATCATCAGACCAAGCTGAACGATTTTCCCGTTGAATATATTGTGCTAGTGGTAGTAGTTGTTATGTTGTTAATATTTCTCAGGGTTGTAGTTGATATTAAAATATTAAAATAATATTAAAATAACAAAACAAAAAAAATTAATCAACAATAATACACCATAAAAAAGCGGTTATCAAACTTAAAAATTAACCTGAGGATTATTTTATTCATTAAAATATAAAAAAAATGCTGTTTTTGCTTTTGAAGTAGAGAAAAGAAAAGCCTCAAGCCTATCGTCAGTAGTGTAGTCCCACTATCGTTAATTTTCAGGTTAATTGATTTTTCAGGTATGAATATATGGGTCGTGTTTTTTTTTTGGTTTTTAAATAGATTTTTTTTTTTTTGTTGTTGTGATCGAAATGATGAAAAAAAGCAATAACAATGCATATGTTTTTGATTTTAAGGAATGAGTTTGTGTTTTGATCTAATTTTGAAATAAAACTCTGTGGGAGGTCTAATAAGAAAAAAAAAATATACGTGTATGTTACATGAATGAAAAAACAAAACATCTGCTTTGAGTTTAAATCAAATATTTTTTTGGTTGATAAGCTACAACAACAATTGCATTGAAATTAATTCAGATTGTATTGAGAGAATGAGCTTGAAAGAAAACTAGAGAAAATGATTAAAATATTTTTTTGTTGTTGTATCTTATAAGAAAAAATTCATTTCGGTCCCACTATCGTACATGAGTTGATTTGACTGAATCAACTGAGAAAAAACAACAACAATTGCATTTAATTTTTCAGCTGTTTCAGTTGCTTCAGCCAAATCGAACACGGCTATATGTATATATATATATATATATATATATATCTTATAAGAAAAAATTAATTTCGGTCCCACTATCTTACATGAGAAAATTGAAGATGTTCATGATATATTTTTTTGTAGGTAACAAAATTGTTTTTGTTGTAGTATTTTGTATTTTGTTTCGTAAGATTTCGATTTTTTTCATTGGGGCACATGTGTTGTTCTAGTTTTTTAGTTGTTATATAAGATTTGTGTATAAAGCGAGCAGAAGAATTAGAACAAATTGTGTTGGAAAAAAATTATGATGTGTTGGAAACCAAAAACTTTTTATTTGAAATTTTAGACGGATGCCTTAAAACTAAAAATTATAAATAGATGTTCGAAATGGACCAAATCATTTATTTCAAAAAATATGTTTAATGTGGAACAACCTTTTACCATGCAGATTTCTGGTCCTTCTTCTTCGGGGAAGACCACGTTTGTATTAAAGTTCTTGCCACATATTCATGGTATAAAGAAACTGGTTTGGTGCAATGGTGAAACTAATTCGGTCGATCTAAAAGATTTCGATTTTGAAGATATTGAAATGTTAGACAACGTCCCCGAAAATTTTGATAATCTAGAAAACACATTAATCATCTTGGATGATTTAATGACTGAGGCGTATAATAAAAACGTTTGTGAATTATTTACCAAGGGTTCACATCATCGAAATATATCTGTTATATTGATTACCCAAAATGTGTTCCATCAAGGAAAATTTTGCAGAGACATTTCGTTAAACTGCAAATACTTAGTTATGTTTAATAACCCCCGAGATAAATCTCAAATCTACCCGCTTGCTAGACAAATTTATCCAGAAAATATCAAAGAGTTTGTGAGAGTATATAAGGAGGCAGCTTCAAAGCCTTACGGTTATTTATTTATGGATTTGACACAATCGTGCAACGACTTATTTCGCTTCCGCTCGAGTATTTTTAATAAAGATTATCAAGAGTGTTATGCGCCATCTAAACTAGTATCACAGCTAAAAAGGAATGAAGCGGCTCATGGTACACAAACATACGTTACATATGTTAAGAAATTGTAAGCCCCGTATACGTAAATTTATATTAGAAAAAAGTAAAACAGATTTAATAAAAGCCTTATATGAAGTGTGTTTAAATGTTTTAAATGGTAATGTCAATATCGATAACAACTGTAAAACTCGTTTGAAGAAACATAAGAGTGCTTTACGTAAAATTGTCGATTCCAAATCTAATTTATCGGTGAAACGAAAGGTGCTAGTACAAAAAGGTGGATTTTTGCCTATTATCTTATCAGCTGTTTTATCTGGGGTTATTGGAAAGTTATTGGAGGAAGTTACAAAATGAGTTTACAACGTATGATTGTTGTTCATCCTGATACATTTGAGCAGTGGAAAAAAATTATGTTAGAAGACAATAAACTATCGGCATTAGATCGTGAAATGAAAAAGATTTTGTACAATAATAAACTAAACGATATCGATAAATGGAACTATTACCGGCAAAGTCTTTTAAAAATGTTAAATGTGAAAAGAAGACCAATTGGAATAAATCATTTTCCAGGCTTAAACACTAGCGTTGTATTAAATAAACAGACGCAAGCTGATAGCGATGCTTTAAATATCCAGCAAAAGGTGGATGGGAACACGCAAACGAAGATTTTAAAAGGGCGAAACGCAAAAAATCAAACTGAAACGTCTGAAGGTCGAAATATTGCAATACAAACTAAGATGATGAAACAAATTCAAGAGCCTAAATCATTTGATGAACTGTTTGAAACATCGAATAGATTTTCTAGTTTTGAAAATGCGGATAATAATGACGATCAGAGTTTTCGTAGTTTTGATGAAATTCAAGAATTAGATATGGATGATAGCGTACGACGAAGAGCTCTAGAAGGTCAACCGCCCGATGTAAGAATATCGAAAGAAAGACTTTCTCTAAATCCTCAAGAGTACAGAGTATTTGAATTGAATACGGGAGAGAATGTGAACGTTCCAGTTGAACGCCGTTTCACACGTTCTACAACAAAAAGGTCGAGGGTTGATCCAACGCAAAGTGTTATAAATTTTCCTAAACGGAAAAAAACAAACAATGAAACGAGCACACCAAAAAAAAAAACACAAAAAACAAAATCAAAACAACAAACGATTCCCTGGCAAAGCTATAAAAGTTAAGTTTAGAAGTGTTAATCATCATTCAGATTTTTGATGTTATCACACGACGTCTACAATGCTAGCTGATCAAAAATCTTTTTATATTACATTAACAAGTAACAGCTCTCTGGATTTTTATCCGCATAACACACTATCAAGATTTACTGTTAAACTTCCTTATTCACTTAACTTGAAGGGTGACGATCACGCAGAATGGTATATGGGTGTATCAAAATTTGCTTGCACCTCTATAATGAAGAAACTTGGAAAAGATCCGTCTATAACGTTTATTGCAGAACGAGGTAATACTGGTGTAGAAATATTAGATATATTAAGACAGTATCCAACTTTATTTGCAATCGTTCAACATGAAGATTTTTTCGATCGATATTCTGAGCCTGCTGACTTGCCTTTTTACGTTTTTTCAAAAGATTTCGTTCAAGTTGGTGTTGATAAACGCAATTTTAAATTAAAATTTAATAAAGAATACACAATAAATCTACTCTTTGACTACTTATTTTCACAAATTGATAAAACTGAATGGAGCAAAGTTATAAAAAATTTAAAAGAATCGATTGCAATTAAACCTTCACAATCTTTATCAGAGCAAAAACTAACGATGTTAAAGAAACGTGTCAAAGTAATTTTACCGGAGCCCATCCCAGAATCTGAAGCTGTACCGAACTATATGTGTATTTATTGTGATATAGTGCGACCTCAAATGTTTGGTAATATAATGGCTAGAGGGTTAGTAATGCATCCCGTAAAATATAAAAGGCAATTTGAGAGTTATCAAAACTGTGAAATAGGAAAAATTCAATATGCACGACTCGAGAGAACACTGATTACAGATATCAGTCTGCTATTAACGGATGAAAATGGGGAACAGATAAATTTTAAAAATGATTCATTTTGCACAATGGTTGTTTTACATTTTCGTAAAGGTATATAAAGAGGTGAAGCTGTTTTTAAATTTTATTACAATGCATAACGCTTATCTAAAATATTACGTTCAACAACACGGTGGAAATAACCCAACCGCCAACGATGAATTTGGAAATGTGTTAAAATTGCCAAAAGTATATCAGCGAGGTCGAGGGATTGGTAGTGTATTTGCTAGTTTCTGGAAATATCTTCAACCGCTTCTAAAAAGCGGTGCAAATTTTTTAAAGAACGAGTTAATTGACACGGGTTCCGACATTTTAAAAAATATAAGCGCACAAAAACCGATACAAAATATTCTTCGTGATCGATCGGTGCAAGTTGTTGACAAATTAAGAGATAAGACAATCGATAAAATAAATGCAATGGCTGGAACAGGCATCGAAAAGCGGAAAAGAAAAAGATTCAAACGAAGCTTGAAAAACCCAATAAATAAGAGAGCAACTTCTGAAAAAAGACAATCGAGCATCTTAGCAGCTCGTGTAAAGAAGCATCTACCAAACAAACGCACGGCTAACAAAAAACCACGCGTTTTAGATATATTTACATAATTTAAAAACTTAAACAAAATGTCTTTCCGAGAGTGTATGAAATCCGAATTGGATCTTTTCGCACCTCGTAACATTCAAACAAACATTGTGAAAACCGAAGAAGTTGCCTACAAACCTTTAACTAGTTTAGAAAACCAATCGATCATTGAAATCGTATGTCATGGACACAGTGATATGTATTTAGATTTATCGTCCATAAACCTATGTGTAAAACTGCGTCTAACCAAAAGTAATGGTGCATTGTACACGGATGCGGATACATCTCAACCAACTGTAATAAATAATATGCTGCATTCACTGTTTCGTCAGGTAAATGTTTCGTTGAACGGAAAAAACATAAATTCCTCAGACGGTAATTACAGTTATAAAGCGTACATTGAAACATTATTGAATTTTGGTGAGGATGCGAGCAGGACGCATTTGGAGTTATCGGGGTTTTATCCGGATACCAAAAAACTTGATACCTTACCGCCATCTCAAGAAGGATTGTTGAAAAGACACAGTTTAGTGAAAAATAGTAACATTGTTGAGCTGTACGGAAAAGTGCATGCAGATATGTTAAATCAACCGCTATTGCTTTTGAATAATGTTGATGTGAGATTAACTTTTACGCTCAACAAACCTGAATTTTATCTTATGACTGATGCGGCAACCGATGACACATCTATAAAAATACTTGAGGCAACAATTTACGTAAAACAATGTGCAATTAATCCTAATGTTTTAATCGCGCATCATAAGATGCTTGAACAAACAAATGCAAAATATCATTATAAGAGATGTGAAGTGAAATCATATACGATACCTGCAAGCGGTAACTCCTTAAATTTGGATAATATTGTGTTGGGGCAGATGCCAACAAATTTAATATTTTTTATGGTTGATAATGATGCATACATTGGTTCGAAGAAAAAGAATCCTTACAATTTCAAACACAATAAAATGGCTTCGTGCACTTTGTATGTAAATGGGGTTCCAACACCAAGTGCATCTATAACAACCTCATTTACTGGTGGTGATTCGTGTGCGCGTGCATATTCGACAATCTTTTCTACTATGGGTATACTGCACTCACCTCAGGGCAACCTTATCACAAGAGAAATGTATGCATCCGGCTATTTTATGATCGCGTACGATCTCACACCGGATTTAGCATCCAACGATGGCTGTTCATCTTTAGCCAATCAAGGAAATATACGTTTTGAGGCACGTTTTGATGCACCGATTCCTAACACCTTAACATGTTTAATTTACATGGAGTATGATGCTAGCTTGGAGATTGATCAAAATAGAAACATTATTTTAGATCAGTAAAAATATAAATAAACAAACTTCAGATTTAACTACACATTAAGACATTATGAATACAACAGAGTTAACTATAGCCCTACAAAAAAATCCTATCACAAAAAAATATTTTCGTGGTGTGTACGCAATTGATCAACTGCCTAAAACAGTCTTAAATAAACCCGCATGCTACGTTATTAATACTGATCCATCACACAAACCGGGAACACATTGGGTGGCAATTCATTTTCCCTCTGGAGCTCGTGCCGAGTTTTTTGATTCGTTTGGTAGAAAGCCATTCGATCGTAGATTCCGCGCTTTTTTGTTAAACAACTCAAAGTCTTACATTTACAATCCAAAAGAACTACAAAATCGCTACAGTTTCATGTGTGGTAAATATTGCTGTATCTACCTCCATCATAGATGTAGTGGAAAATCAATGAAAAGTTTTTTAAACGGATTTGCAACCGATATGTCTGACTACAACGATCGCATCGTGAATTTTGCCTACAAAAAGTACTTTAACAAAATGGCAAAGAAAAAACGGTGAACGAACCAAATAAAAACTCGTCCAGCTTGAAAAAACATGATCAAACTTGTTCAATGTAGGTAAAAGTGTGTTATTAAATTTTTTTTTTAAATCAACTAATAACAAACTTTTATTTTCAGACTTTCAATACCACTGCAGAAAAAAATTCAAAAAAAATAAAATAAAAAAAATTAAAAAAAAAAATTTAGAAAAAAAAAAAGATTAAAAAAAAATTTTTAAAAAAAACTAAAGAAAAAATAATAAAAAAAAAATTTAATAAAAAAATTTAATAAAAAAAAATTTAATAAAAACAAAATGAAACAATTTTTTACTAATTATATTTTTTTTTTTTAATATATCTCAAATATTTATACAAAGATTATTATATAAGTCACAAATCAGTTTGTTTTTAGACAAAATTGGTAGTTCGTTAAATAATCTGGAATAGTTGCATTGGTTTGTATTTTCGTGTGTTGGCGTAAAAAAGTCTTTGTAGTCCAGCTTTGTACAATTTTGTTGAACACATTTTTGCATATATAAATTGTAATAGGCTCTTACATCCTTGTAAGTTAGCCTATACCAGCTAAATATTGAGTGAATTAAAGGCGCCAACTCTTGCAATCTGCCCCATTCTTCTCCATTCAATTGTATTTTAAAAGATTTATCGGAAAAGATTACATACTTCTTCCCGTTGTTGTACGATAATCTGTATCTGTTGTCTTTCCTGGCTAACATTTGTTTGAATTTTTCGATGTCATCTCCCTCAAAATATTGTTGAACTAATCCAATTTGGTTGAAAAATAGATTCCAGTCATCCCAAGCAAAGCAAATAAAATCTTTATCATTAATCAACAGCAGTTGTGGTTTGAAAATTTCTGTATTGTAGCCAATTATAATGAAACATGATTTATTGTCGTTTAAAAAATAAACATACGACAGCAATAAATCTGGTTTACGCATTACTAACTTCTTAACTTTTTCCTTAACAATCCTCTCCATTTTTACTGTGAAGTACTCAGTTGAAAAGAACTTAATAAACTAAAATCAAAATGAATTTAACAACACTTACTATTTGATCAACAGCATTGAACATTTATAAATAGCCGGCGTCGTGTGGAAGCTATTAAAACAACCAATAACTTCAATCAAAATGGAGCGCCAAGAAGTGATAAACGAATTACATAAACAAGCAAGAAAAAATTTCGAAAGAAGAAAAGTTATAACAAAAGGGATAGATGATCTATGGCAAGCCGATCTTGTTGAATTAACTGCATACAGCAAATATAATAATAATTATCGATTTCTTTTGGTGATTATCGATACTTTCTCTAAATTTTGCTGGGTATCACCCCTTAAAACTAAAACAGGTCGAGAAATTTCTGGAGAACTGCAACAAATAATGGAAACAAATCAAAGGTTTCCAAAACATCTTCAAACGGACATGGGGAAAGAATTTTATAATAGAGAATTCAAAAATTTAATGGAGAAACACAATATAAACCATTATTCTTCATTTAGTTTCTTAAAAGCTAGTATAGTTGAGAGACTAAATAGAACTATAAAACAACGAATGTGGAGAATGTTTAGTTTTCGCGGCTCTTATAAATGGATAGACATAATTACCGAAATAGTTAATGTGTACAATCGGAGTAGACACCGAACTATAAAAATGGCCCCCATTGATGTATCGAATAAAAATGAATCGTATCTTGTAAAAAATGTTTTTGATTACAAACCAAAACTGGGTAGAGCAAAATTTAAGAAAGACGATTATGTTCGAGTTAGCAAACATAAAACAATTTTCGAAAAATCTTATACTGCAAATTGGTCTCCAGAGATTTTTCAAATAGATGAGGTAAAACATAAATTTCCTGTAACATATTTGTTAAAAGATTTTAAAAATCAACCAATTTTCGGCCGATTTTATGAACATGAATTACAAAAGACAAAACATCCTGACATATATTTGGTAGAAAGAGTTTTACGAAAGAAAAAAAATCAACTTCTCGTAAAATGGTTAGGTTTCAATAAAACACACAACTCTTGGATAAATAAAAATAATTTTATTTGAATTTAACACTTATTCTATATTTACATTTCGTATTTATTATAATTATATTTATTTTTGTTTTAAACCTTTTTATTACATATTAAAATACAATATTACTATTAAAAACGAGAAAAATAAAAACTAAACAAAACATTTTTTAAAAATAGGTTAAAAAATAAAGCCAAATGGGATTGTTTTATAGTCATCAAGACAAATTCGCTTGTTATATGTAAACCCAAATTTCTTAATTTCAGGCTGAGAAACTACTTCTAATATTTTTCGTCTCTTAATTTTTTTTTGGTCACAGACCGTACGAAAGCCTTCATCACTAACATTGGTTACAATGCTCTTCAAAGTATAAAAATTCAAAGATTTTTGCGATTCAACATTTAGTGTTATGCCTTTACACTTTGCCGTCTCATGATATTCCTCTTTATCAGGATTGAACGCAATGAACCCATAGCTTTTAGGCCCTGTACTAACAAATTCAGTAATATAGGCATTTTTTCCGTATCCTGATAATTCGTCGGTTAAATCACCTACAAAATTACCCGTTTTAAGCACTCCTTCATTTGACACGTCTTCTATAAAAATAATTGAATCGGTATCACAATAGAGAAGTTTTCCTTGAACTTTCGCTAACTCTTTGTAAAGCTTAATTCGAGCATTAGCCGTAGTAAATGCGGCCACAGCTACGGAAGCGTGTTTAAGTGGTATAACAAAATCATTACTTGGATGTTTCCATTTCACCCATAGAACATTTTCTACTGGAAATACATCGGTAATTTCAACTCCTGGGGATGAGATTAATTTGTACAATTCAGAAACTGTATGAATGATGGCCGTCTGATTCTTATCATTTCTTTGACCCAATTTTCCCCAAAGCGCATTTAAAAGAAGTTTACTGCAACCTCTTTGTGAAGGATTATTTGTAATTGCTTTTGGATCCAAATGAATCCCTTCATGCTCAAAAAACTCCTTAATGTAGTTTTCCTTTTCAATTTGAGTGGAAACGTTTGGAGGCCAATCACTTGCTTCTTGTTTTAACTTAAGGAAGCAATTCATATAATCAGTGAACACGCCGCCACACTTTTTTTCTCTATTATATTGAGCTATCTCGTATTGCCAAACTTCAAAAATTTCTGCAATCTTGTAACCATGATTAATTGCTAGTTTGACTTCGTCCAATACCCAAGTACCTGATAACATTCGTTCAGATTCCTCATGTGTACAACGGTTGCAAACATTTTCAGTTTCTCCGCATGTTCGACATAAAGTAAATAGAAGTTTGTTATTTATTTTCATTGGAAGAATCGGAATTAATAGTTTTTGAGGGGGTAGCACTAAACACTTGATTAGACCGTCAATACTTAAGATATCGAGGTTCTTACACTCTTCTCTGCGAAAGACTTTTGGATGATGAATGGGGTTTTTACCATATTTATTTACATACGGGTAGAGTGATGTAAAATCAAAATATCTTATTTTTTCACCATTCTTTACTTTGTAGTAAAGCTGAAATGTTTCGGTTCGGCCACCATACAGGGCATCTCTAGGATCAAGATGACTATACTGCAATTCACGATCGTTATCTAGAGTTGCGGATAGCTCGGGGTTTTCAGACAGGAAGTTCTTAAACTCGCACTCCCAAATTTTTTTAATGTTGTACCCTAGCGACTCTATAACATGCAATCTAGCCATTGATTGTTCGTATTTGTTAACGAACGAATCGTTACCATTTATCTCAATGTTTCTGGCTACAAAACATTTTTGACAACCATGCCAATAGCATCCTAGAAATTCATAGACAGTATTGCTGCTTGCGCAAAACCCATCCACGTAAAAATTGGTGGTTGGTATTTTTACTTCGAAAGAGATTTTTTCTGAAATTTGTTTACTCTCATAAATTAACCATTTTAGTCCAATACGAGATTGGTTTTTATCGGCATGGTTGTACAAGTTTGTTGGAATTACCCCCAAAGTTTTTTCCGCTAAGAATTTCTTACGATAAGCTAGCATTACTGCCTGAGCTAATGTAAATGATTGCAACAAAGGGTTAACATCTGTTGTAGTTAAGAAATCATTCATAAATTTAATACAACCCTTGCGAAGAATTTCAACATCTAGGCAACAATATTTAATTAATTCCTTCCGATTATCGTAAGGTAAACTGAGCTGTGACTGTTCACTATACCAGTTGTTGAATTTTATAACATCCTTCTGACTCATATGAGATATTCCAAAGTATTTGCGGTCGGGAAGATCACCTACATAGTTGTAATTCTCAGGTGTATTAAAAAAGTGGGGATACCAACCTTTAGACAAATTTTCCAAACCAAATGTTTCAGGAAATTTAGATAGAGCCATTGGCAGAAAATTTAACGAATCAATGAAAGTAATATGATTATCATAGGTTATTTTATAAATTTTCATCCCACCTAAAATAGGGAGAATTGGCTTGTCTCGTTTTGCCAGCTCTTTAACTATAAACTGACCATCATACGATTTAAAATTATGAGCTATACAAAATATTTGAGCAGAGTTTTTGCGGAATGTTTCGCAGAAATCGATAAATTTTTTTACGCAATTATCAGTCGAGTCGTTTTCAAAAACATGTTGTCTCTTAACACAAAAAGAACAGCATGTGTTTGAATCCGTCTCCAAATAACATGTATTGCAAACTATTTGCGCAACACATAAATTGGGTTCATGGAGAAATACGTCTTCTTTTAGTTTTGTACTCTGTACACACTCCAGATCAAAAAAAATTATAAAAAATCTGGTTGGCGGAAATCTTTTATATGTTTGAATATAACACTGATGTTCATGTTCGACAATTAACAAACAAACGGAACATTTTTTTTCCTCACAGTCATGTATTTTATACGGTCGTTTTTGATAATTAATAAATCTTGAACAAAGCTTGCAATGTTTTAGAGTATCACAAACGTTGGGTTTGTGATTTCTATAACAAATTTCCCCGTAAAAAAACCTATTACATTCAGAACATGTAATTTTACTCTTTGAACTGTTACACGGTGGAACGTGTTCACAGCTCCTGCACTTTTTTGAACATGTATGCTGGTGTTTATGGTTATACACTTCTACGCAGTGGGCACATTGATATTTAAAACCAAAAAAACCCTTTACATTTTTTAAAGCCACAAAATGTTCAATGTCTTCAAAATAAAATAAGTTTATTGCTAAAGAATTCTGGTCGCCAGAGGAAAACATTATTTCTTTGGGGTTGTTTTTATCACTGTAAACAGTAATTTTATAATTATGTAGCAGTTTTTGATACGCGTTTATTTGAAGTAATGAGGAACCAAAATGTGTATTAATCTCAACTTTTGCACACTTCATTAGAAGCACAACAGCTTTCGAAAGAAACTGTGGATCACGTTTGTATTTGTTAAGCGTTACAATATCATTATTCGCCAAACATTTTCCTGCTAATATAGCTATAGGCAGACAATACAAATTAGCTTCATCAACTTTAATGTTAATTAGAGACTTATTTTTCATTTTAATGAGATCTTGGGAAGGAATAAGCCGAATACTAGCACGACCTTTACCCGTTGGAACATGTAATAGAACCGATGTTATCTGTAGAACATCGGTTAAGAGAAAGTCGGTATTTGATTGAGAGACAGATTCCAGTATGGCTGAAATTGTTTCACTTTTTAATTTTGAAACATCCGTAAAACTTATGCCAATTGGTTTTGCGGTGTCGACATTTGGTAATGAAATTTTTAGACCGATTTTATAATTTGCAGGCGCGCTGCCGCGAATAAAAGAGGTGATTTCCTCAAAAGCCATTTTTAAATAGCTAAAAAGATCAACTGTGGATTTTACCACATTTTTAAATTGAAATTTTGTATCTGTTGTCATTACTTTAAATTTCGGGTTAAAACTAGAAATTTGGCTGAATATATTAATGTAATTGTACCTTTTAGAAATTTCTTCTAGTTGCGAATGTTGATCCAATGGTAATGCGGTTGCTGGTGCTGGTTGGTTTTCGTTTGAATTTGTTGTTGTTGGTGTATCTTTTGTTTTTTTTTTATGTTGTGGTGTTGACAAGTCCAGCGAAGTCGATTGATCTTGTTGTGCTAAACTTAAATCTAAGGGTGAAATCTCCGTTTCAACTTGATCACGTTGAGAGATTCCTCTGCCGGTCTGTTTTACAGTGTTGTTTGATCTAAAATTGCCGAAAAGATTTTTGATTAAAATAAGACATATGCGTAAATATGATAAAATAATTTTACCTTTTTGAAACTTGTGTTGAAAAGTCCAACGAAATCGATTGATCTAGTTGTGTTAGACTTAAATCCATCGGTGAAATCTCTGTTTCAACTTGTTCACGTTGAGAGGTTCCACTTCCGGTCTGTTTTTCAGTGTTGTTAGATCTAAATAGCCGAAAAGATTTTTGATTAAAACTAGAAATTTTACTAAATATGTTAAAATAATTTTACCTTTTTGAAACTTGTGTAGAAAAATCCAACAAAATCGTTCCGATCTGTTTATCAGCATTATTATTATTATTAGTAGATCTAGCTCTGTTGTTCAGCCAACCCGTTAGCTTGATCACATCAGTATCATAAAGCTGATGACAAATTTGCTGAATGTCATTTGCTACTTCTTCATCGTTTAACGTGAAGTTGTCGCTTGAGAGTTTTCTTGCTATACATTGCAATAAGGATTCTTTGACATCCCTATTACACGTAATTTTACAGCATCCCACTAATTCTTTTAAAGTAATATTAGACAAGTTTAATGACAAGTAATTATTCATTTTTTCTCGTATTTTTATTTGCGTCTATCACTTAGCTAGTTGAAATTTTAACTAAATTTACAATGCAAATAAAAACTTTAAAACAAAAAAAAACCCTATGCAAGAAAATGTGAAAAAAAAAGAAAAATAAAATCGTCGGAATGAATTCTATAACTGAAAACATTTCGATTTATTGAAATTAAAATTTTCCCATGTGTTCAACTACCCCATGCAGGCGAATACAGAAATAAAGAACAGAAAAACATGCAAAATAATCTAAAGAAAATTATCAAGAATGATTTTTACGCAAAAAAAAAATTAAACCGCACAGCGAGTTTGAAAAAAGAAAAATGGTATAAATACAATTGCATAAAATCAATCTCAAATCATAATCAGAAAAACTAAGGCGAACAACACATCACTTGTGAATTTAAAAACCAAAACAAAAAAAATCGAAATGGTAAGTAACCCCTCTCAAACTATATTAATTAATTTATTTTAATTGTTTTTAATTTTCCAGGCTTCTTCTTTCATTGAATCGTTGAACAGTGCAGCACGGACTGTGCAAAGCCAAATACTAAAGCCGGAAGAATTGGGGATAAACATTGAACACGAGGTGACCAGCTACAAGCTGGTAAAGACAAAATTTGGGGACCGGGTTGTGCTGGTCATCAAAGATACCGGGAATTTATACATGCCGCCAAGGCTAACAAAATTATTTGTTGGCCAAGAAGCCAACATCACAAATATGCTGATTAAATTCATCGGTAGAGATGCTTCCAAATTGAACGCACCATTATATGAGTTTCGTGTGAAACCAATGGCGTTATTGGTTGAAGACGAAACACAATTCGAGATGGATGGTCAGCTGTTTTAATAAAAAATTAATGTATTTAAACAAATTTTAAAAAATTAATTAATAAAATAAAAATTTTGTTTAAAGTTTTTACAAAACTATAACAAAAAAATAAAGAAAAAGATTTCATTTTTTATTTAAATAAGTTTTTTTCCAAAATTATAGCAAGTTTTTCACATTTCGAACATCTATTTATAATTTTTTAGTTTTTTCAATTAACAACTTATTTCAGGCATCCGTCTAAAATTCCAAATAAAAAGTTTTTTGTTTCCAACACATCATAATTTTTTCCAACACAATTTGTTCTAATTCTTCTGCTTGCTTTATACACAAATCTTATATAACAACCAAAAAACTAGAACAACACATGTGCCCCAATGAAAAAAAATCGAAATCTTTGTTTTTTCTCAGTTGATTCAGTCAAATCAACTCATGTACGATAGTGGGACCGAAATGAATTTTTTCTTATAAGATACAACAACAAAAAAATATTTTAATCATTTTCTCTAGTTTTCTTTCAAGCTCATTCTCTCAATACAATCTGAATTAATTTCAATGCAATTGTTGTTGTAGCTTATCAACCAAAAAAATATTTGATTTAAACTCAAAGCAGATGTTTTGTTTTTTCATTCATGTAACATACACGTATATTTTTTTTCTTATTAGACCTCCCACAGAGTTTTATTTCAAAATTAGATCAAAACACAAACTCATTCCTTAAAATCAAAAACATATGCATTGTTATTGCTTTTTTTCATCATTTCGATCACAACAACAAAAAAAAAAATCTATTTAAAAACCAAAAAAAAAACACGACCCATATATTCATACCTGAAAAATCAATTAACCTGAAAATTAACGATAGTGGGACTACACTACTATCGTCAATAATTTTTATTTTGTTTTAAGAAAATAAAAGAAAATTTTATGTACACGATAAGAAGAATTTCATTTTTTTGGTTAATATTTTTTGTTTTTTTTTAAATTTACATAAAACTACAAAAACATTAAAATCGTTATTTCAGATGTGGTCAAACGATGGAAATAACTTGAATGGAATTAAGGTTATATAGTAATGTTTCTCAGAATTAACAGTTTTAACAACAACAAAAAATTAATTAAGGTTAACATAACTAAGCATGATAACGAATGTTATCCTATGCAACATATGGTTTTATTAAACAAATTTTAATAGTAGATTCTTGTATGAGCTTAGTATGAATGCAATTCTTCACGAGGATGAAGAATCCAGAAACGAGCGTAGCGAGTGGAGGGAATCATCCGAGTGAAGAATTGCCATCATCCTAAGCGAATACAAGATGCTATTTTATCCACGACTGTAAAATATTTGGTTTAATTTCCAGTTTTCATGCAAAAATTGCCATATTGAAATAAAAACATCAAAGATAGCGAAAAACAAAACAAGTTTGTTGTTTAATTTGTTAGGGGAATATTTAATAAACTATAGAGCTGTTAAAGAATTTTAATCAAATTCACTAGTTGTGGAATGAATACAATTACAATGGAAGACATACGCACGGAAAGCATATATTCTTTAGTAGTCGTGGATAAAAATAATTATTAAATAAAATCAGGTACGTGGAATGAAAAACAGAAAAATCAATGTAATTGAAATAAATTCCAATCAAAATATTTGCTTTTTAAAATTTCCTTTGATTATTGAGGTGGTAATCAATTTTCTCAAATGAAATGAAAATTTTAGCCTTTAATTTATAAACAAAAAAAATTGTTTTTGACTTTTCCAACAAAACAAACAAAAAAGAAATGGAAATACATTTTTTACTTTATTTAAATTAAATCAATTGGAAAATTTGTATTGTTCACAAACAGATATGCAAACATTTTTCTAATTCAAAATTAATTGGTTCAAGTTAAGTTAACTGAAAAGCATACAATTACATGTGTACGGTAATAGAAATAACAAGTTGAAAACAAAACGGAATGTTGAACAAACGGAAGAAAGATTAAATGAATGCTAAACATTATTGCCGCAATTCAACATTTTAATCACATTATTATTATTCTATTATATGATTAAAATTTAAAATGTTGAATTGTGGCAATAAATCTGTAGTATATTATGCAACTATTGTCCGTATGGGTTTTCAAGACGCGTGTTAAGCTATTGTACAAGTTTGGACAAACCCTCTGCAGTAGCACACACTAGTTAATGTATCGAAAACTCAATTTGTGCTTTTCAATAATTATTTATGTACCAAGGCATCAAAGTGTGGCATAAAAATCTCATAGCTAAATCAAAATCTTATGGCATAGACCATCTTACTGTCTCATAGATTCATAGTTTTCTTACAGGTCGCCAATTTCATGTTAATTTAGATGGTATCACATCCAATATTTTCACAACTAATGCTGGGGTTCCCCAAGGTTCTGCACTCTCACCAACCTTGTTTCTTCTATACATTAATGATTTACTTATTTCCACATTGCACCCAATCCATAGTTTTGCTGCTGACAGCACATTGCATGCATCACATGCATCTCCTAAATGCCGATCTCATACTGCAGTTACCACTGATAGAGAGCTGCTAATTGATTCTATCAACAAAGACCTGGATCGTATAATGGAATGGGGTGATCGTAATCTTGTTTCATTTAATCCAACCAAAACCAAACTATGCTGTCTTTCACGAATAGAGCGACTTAAAAATTTCCCTATTAAGATAAACCATGAGGAATTGCGTGAGGTTGAATCAGTTAGACTTTTGGGAGTGGATATTCAAAATAACCTGAAATGGAATAAACATGTGTTCAACCTCGCTAAACCTGCAATGCAAAAATTAGAATTCTTGAGTCGATGTAAAAAGTATTTCAATCCCGATCAAATTTTGCTAATCTTCAAGTCCTTTATTCGTCCATGTATGGAATACTGCTGTCATGTTTGGGGAGGTGCTTGTCATTCAACAATAAAATGTCTAGGGTCTGTACAGAGAAAAGCAATACGGTTGATTGGTAAAACCGAACTAACGGAACAGCTTGATTCACTCCAGCACAGATTCACCTTCCAGCACCTCGTTGTAGAACTGTGTCCTTCCAGAACGACTATTTTAATAGAGTGGCCAAATTGAAGAGCTCAATGCCCACCTCTGTATTTCCCGATGATATTTCCCCTCAGGCATTTAAAGAAAATGTCCATCGTCATTTAAAGCAATTAGTATAGTTAACCCTATATCCTCATTCCTTCCATTTTTCTCATCTCCTTCCTTTATAGTTGACATGGTATCTTCGGATATTCAAAGAGCCTGAATAATGAATATTTCATATTTAGTGTGCTAAACATGTCTAACTTATATATATAAAAAAAAGGGAGTGTTAAGTTATAAATTTCAGCCCGAGTGAGAATCTGTTGACCGAGATGTTAGTCGAGGACAACAACTTGATAGAGCTGAAATTAACTTTACCCCTGTGGTACATACATTTTTTATACTTCCTACAAGAGGGTGTAAAGTAAAAGAACCAAAAGAGGCCGTAGAGTAACAACAAGAGGAATTAAAGGAATAATAGGAGCGCGTAAAGTAATAAAGAGAGGCCCAAAATAATGGAGGGCGTAAAAAAATAGAGGGCGTAAAGTAATAGTAGTTGATAAAGTAATGTTTTACGCAAATCTAAGTAAGCGCAAACTAGTTCATTATAAGTTTAGGAAGAATAAAAAAATATATCTATGAGCAATTCCGCGTCACCACTACAGCCAACAACATTTGTTCTAGCATTTCGATAAAATTTTATACATATATAGCCAATGAATGACAAAATAAAAACATCACTTCTCGAAAAATTGACCATTGCTCTGGAGATGACAAAGGGTGGCGACAAAGTTTTGCTGGATAGCGAAACATGAGTCTCTTTGGCTACCGATTGCTAACGACTGACAAAACCGATTTAAGTCATTTATATCTCATTAAAAAGGTAATTGATAGGACTTATAAAAAACAATTTGTAGTAATATTCTAAAACTGTGTTAAACTTAAAAAATATTTTTAAGGACGACGCTGTTAGTGGTACCTACATTTTTATCATTTTTTTCCAGAAAAAAAATGTTAAATTAATTCTTAATTCAAAATGAAAATTTAGCGATGGCAAGATTTCTCGTTTTAACAATAAAATTCTTCAAAATATTTTATTTCCTTTTTTTTCAAATTTTTTCTTATACAATGTAGTGAATTGTAGAGGTTAATGTATTTAAACATAAATAATTAATCTCTCCAAACGATCAGTTACTCATGACATCAACCATCCAAACATTGATCGATGAACAACACATTATAGCGCTAAACGATTAATTAAATAATTAATTAATCTGCTAGAAAAACGAACCCACGCAAAATAGATCGAATTGCGTTCAATGGATTTCATTGCCATTTTTAATTGACATAAATGATTGTAAAAATTATAGAAAAAACTTTCACTTTATCTCGGCACGTTCGTGATAGCTGATCACAATTAAATTTATAATAATCCTGTTGATTTCAATTACCAAATTTATAATCAGTGCATTCTAAATTGTTTAAATTTAATTTCTAAATTATACAAGTTTAAATTCTAAATTGTGTTACATTTTATATCTTGTAAATAAAAACTTTATAACAAAGAAAGCTAATGTGTAACAGTGATTACTAAAACATTACATATATTTACAATTAACATTGGTGACCTTCGGCTACGGTTTTTACCGAAAGCAAAGTACACGCTTTTTACTACTTTCATATAATCGGGTACATAGAGTACCAGGTTTAAGGGTACGTATCTATATATATTATAGATTATCAAAAATTTTGTTTCGCTTAAAAACATTTTATTATTTTTGGGTACTCATAATAATAATAATCTCACTGGAAGTGCCACGTACAGAATCATCATCATTAACCGTTAAGTTGTACGGTTGAGATAAAAATCAACAGTTAATAAAATAAGCACAGCTATAAATTTTTATTACCAAATCAACAAAACCAATAATACATATTATCAAAAGAAAACTACCGTAAAATTATCAACACCGCCAACAATACTATTGTCAAGGAAAACATTTTTTGTTACGAATCATCATTGCAAATAATTATCAACCAACATTTTGAAATCAACTTTAAAGTAATCAAGATTTTTTTCATTTTGTCATTGAATCATCTTACAATAACTTTAACATCTGACAATCAATTTGTTTGTCTAAATATATTCTCAACTGGAATACAAAATTTCTACTGGATTGTCAAAATTTTAAACATATCAACATTTACTAAAATCAAAAAAAACCATAGGAAGACATCAGTGGAATCACCAGTCAATTCACAGATAAATATTTTTATTATATTATTATTTTTTTTTATTTCGATTTAATTTTTCTTTATTATTTAAGTAACGTAAAATTTCATAACATCAAAAAATTTAAATTATTTTTTTTTTTAAAAAAAAATTTTGTTCGTATATTATTTTATTATTCTTCATTATTCATATAAATATTAGGCGAGGAAATAAAGCACAAAAATAGGCCAAACCTAAGCAAATTGGCAGAGTAAGATGGATCGAGATGCGGTTTTTTGCATTCGATTCAGGAAGTCGTCAGGAAAGTTTGTGAACATAGCCACTTTTCGGCAAAAAACGTCTAGAGTACCTAGGGACCAGGGTGGGTTATAAACACCTCATCTCCTTGAGCTTTCCATAAATTCAGCTCGAAAATCGAAGCTCGATTGCTTGGGGGTTTTTGGGGTCGCTCAACACGAATATGATCTCGGTGATGATCCTCGGAGTACCTAGAGCCCAGATCGGGTATGTCTAACTCATCTCCTGGAACTTTCCATTAATTCAGCTCGAAATTGATCGAAGCTTCGAAGCTCGTTTCTGGGGGGTTTTGGGGCCGCTGAACACGAATATGATGTCTGTGATGACCTTCGAAATACCTAGGGGCCAGGGCGGGTTATATACACCTCATCTCCTGGAACTTTCCATAAATAAAGCTCGAAATTGATCGAAGCTCGTTACTCGGGGGGTTTTTGGGGTCACTGAATACGAATATGATGTCCTGGGGCCCAGGGCGGGTATATTTAACTCATATATCATATGAGTTAAAAATTTATATGACTTATGTATATAAAGTTAATAAATTAAACTTATATATAACTCATATTTAACTCATGTGCACGAACTTCGAAGAAAATGAATAAATTGTGTAAATCGTAATAAATAAAACATTTGTATTATAAAGACTTCACCTCTTTTTTTCCTTTATTATATTTGTCGAATAAATAAGACATAAATAAATGAGATTGTAACAAACAGATGGAAATTCTTTACTCCAGGATTTTTAAGGTCACTGAAGTTCGAGCCCTAGGTACTCCGGGGGTCATCATCGACATAATATTTGTGTTCAGCGGCCACAAAACCCCCCGAGTAACGAGTTCGATCAATTTCTTGCTGTATTTATGGAAAATTCCAGGACATGAGGTGTATATAACCCACCATGGCCCCTTAGTACTCCGAAGGTCATCGAAGACATCATATTCGTGTTCAGCGGCCCCAGAAACTTCAGTGTAACGAGCTTCGATCAATTTCGAGCTGAATTTATGGACAGTTCCAGGAGATGAGTGAGACATACCCGCCCTGAGCCCTAGGGTCATCACCGACATCATATTAGTGTTCAGCGACCCCAAAAACCCTCGAGTAACGAGCTTCGATCGATTTCGAGCTTTATATATGGAAAGTTCCAGGAGATGAGGTGTATATAACCCGACCTGGCCCCTAGGTACTCCGAAGGTTATCGCAGACATCATATTCGTGTTCAGCGGCCCCAAAACCCCCCAGTAAAGAGCTTCGAAGCTTCGATCAATTTCGAGCTGAATTAATGGAAAGTTCCAGGAGATGACTTAGACATACACGACCTGGGCTCTAGGTACTCCGAGGGTCATCGCCGAGATCATATTCGTGTTAAGCGACCCCAAAAACCCCCAAGCAATCGAGCTTCGATCAATTTCGAGCTGAATTTATGGAAAGTTCAAGGAGATGAGGTGTATATAACCCGCCCTGGCCCCTAGGTACTCCAGAGGTTTTTTGCCGAAAAGTGGCTATGTTCACAAACTTCCCTGACGGCTTCCTGAATCGAATGCAAAAAACCGCATCTCGATCCATCTTACTCTGCCAATTTGCTTAGGTTTAGTGCTTTATTTCCTCGTCTATATATATACATACATATAATAATATTTAATTTTCATACTATATTCATATTAATTTACATTCGTAAATACATACTTTCTATTTTTGTGAATAATTGAAATCCAACAAGGAATATTATTGCGCTGTTCACTGTTTCGGGAATATAATAATAGATATATATTACGGCTTACGAGCATCAATTGCTACAAACGTGTTTACAATCTACAATCGAATATCCGTTTTACCGGTTACTTTACTTTATTTTTTTTTTTTCATTATTTAATATAAACATTTTTAACGTTGATATTGTTAAAAATGGGAAATCCGAACAACGACATGGATACATCGGACGCAAAACCAGGGGGATCAGCAGAAGTTTCCGCTTCTCAGGGTGTGAGACTACCAATGTTTTGGCCACACAACGCAAGGACTTGGTTTTTGCAGGCAGATGTACAGTTCGCAATCAACAAGGTTATTAGCGATAGCCAGAAATTTGGCTTAACCATAGCATCTTTGTCACCTGATATATGCGAAACTATCCTCGATATACTCGAAAACCCACCTGAAGCCGATCGTTACACAACATTAAAAACAGCTTTAATAGAACGTAATTCCATCTCGGAAGAAAAAAAATTGGAAGCACTCCTCGATAAGTCGGTTATTGGCGACAGAAAGCCATCTGAAGTGTTTCGGCAAATCAAAGGTTTAGCTGGAACAAGGTTTTCGGAACAAGTTCTACAATCACTATGGATTCGCAAGCTTCCTGAGTTCATACGTATAGCTTTGGTACCACTACAAGAAGGCCGTACCTCCGAAGAACTAGCTAAAATGGCCGATAAGCTAAACGAAGCAGTATCGGCTTCGAACTCAGTGAATGCAATGTCACGCCAATCACGGTCAACCGAAAGATTCGATTTTCAGGGTCCTAATAGAAACCGTCATGGTAGTCACCAGTCACGATCACGCGGAACGAGCTTAGAACAGCGCATGTCTCGAATGGAACAAATGCTTACACGATTGTCCACTCAATTGAGAGGTCGCTCTACGAGCCGAAGATTTTCTTCACACTCTAGAGACCGTAGCAATTCTCACTCTCGTGTAGGACGAAACAAGCAACGATACTGTTGGTTTCATCGTAGACATGGCGATCGCGCAGAGCGCTGCAAGCTACCGTGTGAACATCCAAAAGCAATGAAGCCATCAGCTTCAGAAAAACTGGAAAATGACCCAAACTAAGAGGTATTGCGGTCGAAGCGACGGACCACAAAAATATTAACTATAGTCGCCTTTTTATAAAAGATACGAAAAATAACCTTACATTTCTAATCGATACTGGCGCAGATCTCTCTGTTGTTCCATTTCGCAATTTTTACACTTACAATTGCCGAATAAACCCAGATCTTACATTGTCAGCTGCCAATGGCACTATAATAAACACATATGGTAGCAAATTACTTCAGGTAAATATTGGACTAAAACGAACTTTCACTCATGCTTTTATACTAGCTGAAGTGAACCGTCCAATAATCGGGGCTGATTTCCTAGGTAAATTTGGACTCCTTGTCGAT
This sequence comes from Diogma glabrata, assembly GCA_963693315.1. Lineage (NCBI taxonomy): Eukaryota > Metazoa > Arthropoda > Insecta > Diptera > Cylindrotomidae > Diogma > Diogma glabrata. Next base: position 208,877,082 of record OY856186.1, read on the forward strand.
CTCAAACGTCAGAAGCTGATTGATCCAGCAACTCAGCTGTCAATCAATGCTTCAATGGTTCAAGTTGACACTCCAACTCCGATCCATTATACAATCGACAACGGGTATGGCACGCTCCTAAAGAAATTTCCTTCTTTAACAGCGCCACCAAAATACAACTTACCGGTCAAACATAATGTGGTACATCACATTGTTACCACTGGGCACTTGCCTGTATCAAGACCACGCAGATTAGACCCCATACGTCAAAAAGCTGCATTTATGGAATTTCAACATATGGTTGAATTAGGTATCTGTCGGCCTTCTGCTTCTTCTATTTCATGTCCGCTTCACATGGTTCGGAAGAAAGATCTCGACTGGAGACCATGTGGAGACTATCGCAGATTAAACGCGGTCACTATTCCTGATCGCTATCCGATACCGCACATACAAAACTTTTCAATGAACTTGTATGGTTGCAAAATTTTCTCCAAGATAGATCTTGTCAGAGCTTATCATCTCATTCCGGTTGCGAATGAAGATATTCATAAGACTGCAATTACCACTCCATTTGGCCTCTTCGAATTCACTCGAATGCCATTCGGCTTACGTAATGCTGCACAAACGTTTCAGCGTTTCATCAACGAAATCGTTCGAGATTTAGACTTCGTATTCGTCTATATCGACGATATCTTAGTGGCATCAATAAATGAGGAACAACACAAACTTCATCTGGAACAACTCTTCCAGAAACTTAGCGAGTTTGGTGTTCATATAAAGAGTTCAAAATGCGTCTTTGGAGTAAACACTCTCGAATTCCTCAGCCACACGATAACACCTAATGGTATTCTGCCTTCTCAAGAACGAATTAATGCCATTACGGAGTTTCCAGCACCAACATCAATCAAACGTATTCAGCAATTCGTCGGTATGATAAACTATTATCATAGATTCATACCGAAACTAGCTGAAACGCTCGCCCCAATTCATACTCACTTGGCCGCTTTACTAAAAAAGCCCAAGACTCTGAAAAATTTTACTTGGCCAAACGAATGTCAACTCGCATTCACTAAGCTAAAAACTGAATTGGGAAATATCACGTTGTTAGTACATCCACGTAACGATTCTAAATACAGTATCACTACGGATGCATAGAACATTGCTGTCGGAGCAGTGTTACAACAACGTAATAATGATTGTTGGGAACCACTGGGATTTTTCTCGAAGAAACTTACAGATGCTGAAATTAAGTATTCTGCATTCGATTGAGAGCTGCTCGCAATTTACCTAGCTTTAAAACACTTCAGGTATTTTGTCGAAGGGCGTGAATTCACTATTTACACCGACCATAAGCCTCTCACACGTGCAATACAGCCTAAAACTGAACGAAATCCAAGGCAATCTCGCCATTTAGATTTCATAAGTCAATTTACTACCGATATCCAACATGTGCAAGGTAAAGATAACACTGTCGCCGATGCATTATCTCGTGCATCCGACAGCGAAACTGCATCAGTTGAGACACACTTCAACTACGATGCTATCATCGCCGCACAAAAAGCAGACTTAGAACTTCAGAATTTACTTTCTGGTTCCGTATGTCACGCTAGTTCATCAATAAAACTAGAGCTTTTTAAACTTCCAGGATTTGAAATAATCTGCGAAACATCAACGGGTAACAATCGACCATACATCGCAGAACCATTACGAAAAACAATTTTCAACGCTTTACACAACTTGTCACATCCTGGTGTCAACGGTACACGTAAATTGATTACAGCTAGATATTTTTGGCCCAGTATTAATAAAGATATTAATCACTGGACAAAATCTTGTTTATCTTGTTAACGCTCTAAGGTCCAACGACACACAAAAAGTCCAAGTGGACAATTCGAAATGCCACAATCTCGATTCGAACACATCCATATAGATATCGTAGGACCGCTTCCTCCGTCTAATGGATGTTCTTATATTTTAACTTGCGTTGATCGATTCACTCGATGGCCAGAAGCTTTTACTATGTCTGACATGTCCGTTGCTACCATAGCCACGACATTTGTGAATAATTACGTATCACGATTCGGTGTTCCACTGCACATCACAACTGATCAGGGAACACAATTCGAGTCAAAACTCTTTTCTGAATTAACGAAACTTTTAGGCTCACATCGGATACGTACAACGGCCTATCATCCACAAGCGAACGGGATGGTAGAACGTTTTCATCGACAGCTAAAAGCTGCACTTATGGCCAGAGGCAACACTACTCAGTGGAGCTCTGAAATACCAATCATTCTTTTAGGTATTCGAGCTACAGTGAAAGAAGATCTGAAGTGCTCACCCGCAGAACTTGTCTACGGACAAACTCTGAAACTGCCCGGTGAATTCTTCGTTGAAAATCCTCTTTCACAGCAGCCTACTCATGATACAGTTATTGATCAACTTCGCAATACAATGCAAAACATAATCCCAACTGCCACTCGGCAGAATAAACAAACCGATATATTTGTTCCAAAGTCGCTAGAAACCTGCGACTTCGTTTTCGTCAGGGTTGATAGAGTACGTACAGGTCTGCAATCTCCATATGAAGGTCCATACAAAGTCATACGCCTATTACGAAAACAGTTCGTATTATCAATCAAAGGCAAACAACAATCTGTCTCTATCGACAGATTAAAGCCAGCGTATGGTATCCTGTGTTCAGCTGATCGTGTACCAGCTCCTCGAACACACAAAGCTGTTCATTTCGAACAAACACACTAAGCGGGGTTTTCATCTACGAGCGGGGTACTGTAGAGGTTAATGTATTTAAACATAAATAATTAATCTCTCCAAACGATCAGTTACTCATGACATCAACCATCCAAACATTGATCGATGAACAACACATTATAGCGCTAAACGATTAATTAAATAATTAATTAATCTGCTAGAAAAACGAACCCACGCAAAATAGATCGAATTGCGTTCAATGGATTTCATTGCCATTTTTAATTGACATAAATGATTGTAAAAATTATAGAAAAAACTTTCACTTTATCTCGACACGTTCGTGATAGCTGATCACAATTAAATTTATAATAATCCTGTTGATTTCAATTACCAAATTTATAATCAGTGCATTCTAAATTGTTTAAATTTAATTTCTAAATTATACAAGTTTAAATTCTAAATTGTGTTACATTTTATATCTTGTAAATAAAAACTTTATAACAAAGAAAGCTAATGTGTAACAGTGATTACTAAAACATTACATATATTTACAATTAACAGAATCATCTATTTAACTAAAACCACCCGATTTCTGGTTTTAGAGAAATTTAGTGACCATATTTAATTATTTTAAAGATGGATGCTTTTTACATAATTTATTTTTTCATCCATTTGCCTGTCCGAAATTAATTTTAAATTTAAGAAATTTGATTAAGCAAGTTTAGTATAATTTAGGATCAACAGTCTTAGAACTGTATTTTAATATAAATATAACGATGATGATGGTGAGGTCTAGTTTAGATTTAAATTTTTTTATAAATATTTTGATGTGTAACATTTAGTTTTTCGCGTGAAATAAATATTTTCGTAGGAGAAATCCGCAATTTGGAAAAATAAAAAAAAAATTTTTAACGTGCATGTGTAATTAATATACATCTTTTGGCTTATTTTATTTTAAAACAAAAGAATATTTTTTGTACTTGTGTTATGAAAAAGTCTTTTGTTGACTCAGTTGCAGATTTGCTACATATTTATGAATTTTGATGTATTTGTTTGTAGTTGACTGGAATCGAACATGTGTGATATGGTTATGGCGTTGAAACTTCACATGTGTTTGAAAAACTTATACGTACTAGTAGCACAACATTTGTAGTACGATATTAAATCGCTTATTTAGCAGTAAGGTAATTTATTTATTACGCACTAGTGCGTAATAATTAAAATAATTAAATTAAATAATTAAATTTTTTGTTTATTATCAAACGGCAAATATGGAATATAAAACTTCCAATATATTTATGACATCCAAAACACAATTCATGGCCTGTTATACCCCAAATAAATTATAAAACGAAAAACTTTATGCAACATCAAATTAAATTAGAATTTTTTTTGTTTGTGTTTAGAGTTTGATTGTTGCAAAAATATTTAGCCCCACATCGTATTATTAACATTAACATTATTTTTAATGTTTTACAATCACGATAGTTTACATTACTGTATAGATGAACGCTAATAAAACACAAAACGATTTTTACAGTTATTTCAGTATTGATTTATGTTTATAATTACATAGAATTTTGCATAACAACACAATAAATCCAAAATTGATTTGTCTGTTACTGCAGGTATGCACAAGACGGCTTGTATACAAAGTCTAAGGAAACCTTCCTATGCGATACATATGAGTAGGATCAAACATAATTACATTGATATGCATTCTTCCGTTTTCATAATAGAGATGATAAGTAAAACACTAATTTCCTGTTAAGCCTTTTATAATTATTTTAAATTGTGTTCGCATCTTAGCTTGGAAAAAACAAATCATCGAATCGTGTTATAGAACCAAAAATTAGTAGATCGAAAGTTCATGCTACCGAATTTCATATCGTCGTATGGTTTTGAAAATGAAAGATCATTAGATCGAAATATCATATCACCGTAAATTCATTTCGCCGAAAAAACATTACATCAAAAATTTAGTTCATAAAATCGAAGTTATCTGATCGAAATTCGTAAAACAGATTAAAAAATCATTTTCTCACATATCATATGAGAAACACATATCATATCACCTCACAATATCATCACATCGAAAATATTCGATATAACGAATAATTCATTACCGGATCATGCCATTTCATCGAAAAATTGTTACATCGGAAAATATCAATAAATCGAAAAATAAAAACTCATACTATTGAAAAATCAAACAACCGAAAACCACAACATTTAAAGTTCACACTGTCGAAAAGTCATTGCATCGAGAGTTTGAAATTTCGGTCTTTTCGATTTATTGATATTTTTCGATGTAACAGTTTTCGATGGTATGATTTTTCGATGATACGGCACGGATCGTGCCTTCATTTCATGAAGTAAATGAAATTTGTGATTTGGTCGACCGGCACTGAGCCTGATCATTTTCGAACGACTTCATACTCAGCATACATGTAGTATACCCGACAAACATTACGTGCTCAGCACAGTCTGTGCAAATTTTGTGCACATTTTTATATTTTTTTAAAAATGTTCTAGAGCATATTTTAAATTATTTTGAAGTTTAAAATTATTGGAGTGCTAACGTCATACCTAAATTTAATTTTAATTTAACTTTTTCAAATCATGTAAACATGTATACAAAATGTGGATAGAACTTTTAGGCATAAATACAAAAATATTTGATGTATATGACTAGGATCTTCTAATACGTGATGAATTTTTTCTGGACTAATATTTTGATTAATACTTTATTACGACAAATAAAGATTGCGGTCGTATTTTTAAGTTGTAAAATGAAAATGTAGGTGTGTGATTTTTTTTTTTTTTTTTTTTTAATAAAATGTGTTGTGTAATAGGGTTTAGAATATGTGTCACAACAACACATAAATACCTTTTAAGACCTAGATCTAGACCTGAGTCCCACAACAACTGGCGTTCTGAGGTGTAGATTAACGCTTTTTTTAAACATCTGTGGGTTGAAGCCACCTGAGACTAAGTGTTCCGGCAAACTATTCCATTTGTACGCAGTTCGGACAAAGAAGTCTCTCTGCGATCTGTCAGTATGACAGCGCGGGATCTTTACCGTTTCACTGGTTGCGGCAGCCGATTGCCGAGTGGAACGGGGGTAAGAATAAGTTTGAGGCATGATGCCGCTGATTTCATCTGAGCACTGCTGATGACGATATTTGTAAAAAACAACGAGGTCAGCAACAGTGCGACGATGTTGTAGGGAATCAAGTTTTGATGTCAAAGTTCGATCACCTACAATTCGTATAGCTCGCTTTTGAACAGAGTCCAAGAGGGCCAAGATGGAAACAGAGGCAGCACCCCAAACTTGACAGCAGTACTCCATACAGGGACGAATATAGGACTTATAAACATGGAGCAATTGGTATGGAGTGAAAAATTTTTTGCATCTATTTAGGAGGCCGAGTTTTTTAGACGCGCTTTTTGCCATCGCCATTACATGATCGTTCCAGAGTAGGTCATTTGAAACTGTGACACCCAATAAACGAATGTTTTTACATTCACCCATTGGTTCATCACACATACTAAATAAAATATCTTTGGGGAACTCGGTCTTTAATCTGGAAACAATCAACAGCTGTGTTTTGGTGGAGTTGAAATTGACAAGGTTTTGGTCACCCCAGTCGGCGACTTTATTCAGGTCTTTGTTCACGTTTATGGCAGCGTCTCTCCGGGCAGGATTAATTCGTTCGTGCATTTTACCTTTTGAAGGAAGGGGCTCGAACGACTTGTGCAGAGTACTATCATCTGCAAAACTATTTATTGGGTTGCTGGTGATTTTCAACAATTCGTTGATATAAATCAAAAATAGGGTTGGGGACAATACTGAGCCTTGGGGTACACCAGCGTTAATTAGTTTAGACTCAGAAGAATATCCGTCTAAGGTTACCGAAATGTATCGGTCGGATAGAAAGTTTTGAATCAGCTTCACAATATTGGGATGAAAACCGTACGCAACGAGCTTGTTGATTAAGTTGGCATGCCAAACTCGATCGAATGCTTTGGAGATGTCTAAGGCGATAACGTATGTTTCACCACCTTTATCAAGTATGCTGTTCCAACAATGCGCTACATAGTTTAATAGATCGGTAGTTGATCTTTTGTTTCGAAAACCGTATTGGCTGTCGGATATTAAATGATTTTCTTCCAGAAATTTTGAAATATGTGTATTAATATAATGCTCATAGACTTTGGATAGGACCGATAGTAAAGCTATTGGCCTATAATTTGAGATATGATATCGGATTTTGGTCCCTTTTTGGGGACGGGCTGGACATTTGCCAACTTCCAGCACGAGGGAAATATACCAGATTTGTAGGATTGGTAGAATATTTTAGTTAAAGTTGGTGCAAGTTCTTTGGAAAAGGTTTTTAAAATAATGGGTGGAATATTGTCCATTCCTGATGCTTTGTTGATGTTTAACCCCTTTAAAAGTTTAGCGACTATTTTGGGTTTGAAGTGAAGTTCATTCATATTAACTCCTGAAGACTGGATTTGGGGTATTTCTTTAGGAGTTTCCAAAACAGTGGAGTTCAGAGCAAAGCGTTCAGCGAACAAGTTAGCTTTTCTTGCGGGATCATTGACGATTAAATCACCATCAATAATAGGGGGAATAGAAAATTTTGTACCAGAATTTAAAGAATTAATGGCACTGTAGAAACTCTTGTCAGAAACAGACATAGACGTATGTTTTGAGACTTTCGCTCTGTCAATTTCGGACTTTTCGTTTGAGATAATCTGATTAGATATTTTGTTGGCCTTTAGATATTGGGATCGATTAGTGGGAGTTTTGTTATGAATCCAAATATTAAATGATCTACGTTTGTTTTTAAGTTTGTTTTTAACTTTCGAGTATGTCAATTTCTGACAAAAGTTTTTACAGTGCCATTAATTCTTTAAATTGTGGTATTAAATCTTCTATCCCTTCTATCATTGATGGTGACTCAATCATTACTGACCCTGCAAGGAAAGCTACATTGTTCGCGGAACGCTTTGCTTCAAATTCAACAGTTTTAGAAACTCCCAAAGAAATACCCTAAACCCAGTCTTCAGGAGTTAATATGAAACAATTACATTTCAAACCCAAAATTGTCGAAAAACTTTTAAGGGGGTTAAACAACAACAAAGCTTCTGGTCTGGACAACATTCCATTCAAAAGAACTTGCACCAACCCTCACCAAAATATTTTTTAAATCCTATAAATCTGGTTTTTATCCATCCTGCTGGAAGTTGGCCAATGTCCAGCCTGTCCCAAAAAAAGGAACGAAATGTGATATTTCAAATTATAGACCAATAGCCTTACTCCCAGTCATGTCTAAAATATACGAGCACTATATTAATTCACACATATCCAAATTTTTGGAAGACAACCGTTTGATATCTGACAGCCAATACGGGTTTAGAAACAAAAGATCAACAACCGATCTATTGAACTATGTGGCACATATTTGGAATAGCATACTTGAGAAAGGTGGTGAAACGTATGTAATCGCATTAGACATCTCAAAAGCATTTGATCGAATTTGGCATGCCAACTTCATCAACAAGCTCGTTGCGTACGGTTTTCATCCCGCAGTCGTGAAGTTGATTCAAAATTTTCTGTCTAACCGATACATCTCGGTATCTATAGATGGCTTTTCTTCTGAGTCCAAATTAATTAACGCTGGTTTACCCCAAGGCTCAGTTTTATCTCCCACTTTATTTTTAATTTATATCAACGAACTGTTGCAAATCACCAGTAACCCAATAAATAGTTTTGCAGATGATAGTACACTGCACAAGTCATTCGTCCCCCTATCTTCAAAGGGTAAAATGCATGAACGAATAAATCCCGTCCGGAGAGACGCTGCCATAAATGTAAACGAGGACCTAAAAAAAGTCGCCGATTGGGGTGACAAAAATTTGGTCAATTTTAATTCCACCAAAACACAGCTATTGATTGTTTCCAGATCAAAGACCGAGTTTCCCAACGATATTTCAATTAATATGTGTGACGACCAAATACGCGAATGTGAAAGCATTCGTTTATTGGCAGTCACAATATCCAATGACTTACTCTGGAACGATCATATAATGGCCATGGCAAAGAGCGCGTCAAGAAAACTCGGCCTCCTCAATAGATGTAAAAAATATTTTACTCCGCATCAATTACTCCACATTTATAAGTCCTATATTCGTCCCTGTATGGAGTATTGTTGTCAAGTTTGGGGCGCTGCATCTGTTACTATCCTGGCTCTTTTGGACTCTGTTCAAAAGCGAGCTATACGAATTGTTGGTGATCGAGATTTAACATTAGGTCTTGATTCCCTGCAACATCGTCGCACTGTTGCTGATCTCGTTGTTTTTTATAAATATCGTCACCAGCAGTGCTCGGATGAAATCAGGTCCATAATGCCTCAGACATATGTTTTTCCCCGTTTTACTCGTCAATAGGTGTGTGCGGGCGGTCGAACTGTCGAGATTACTCACTGTAATAGTAATAGAATGCAAAGAGATTTCTTTGTGCGTACATCGTACACATGGAATGCTTTGCCCGAATCAATAGTCTCGAGTGCTTTCAATCCACAAAGATTTAAAAAAAGCGTCCACCTATTCCTCAAGACGCATGTTGTTGTGGGACCTACGTCTTAAAAGGTATCTATGTGTTGTTGTGACACATTTTGTAATTCCTACTACACAACACTTCTTATTAAAAAAAAAAAAAAAAAAAGTGCCGTTTTGGCAGCTTTCGAATACAAGTATTTTTGTTTGGGTTTTACTATGGAGAAAGGGACGAATTTATTGATAGCAAATTGGATGGTTTCTGTAAAGTTTTGAGCAGAAACGTTTACATTGTCAGTGTAAAAACAATGACGGTCGAAAGGGAAACCATGGAAAAATTTTGAAGACCACTCTTATCCATTTTTGAGTAGTGAAATATTTTACGGGGTTTGGGAGCTGTAGTTTTAAGTAAATCAGTTTTGATAACTGATGAGATTAAATAATGATCAGAATTTCCAATACTACCTTTCGCAACATCGACACTCGTAATATCTGGCATTGTGGTAAGATAGAGATCTAGTAGAAAACTATTATCACCGCCATTACGGGGAGTGAAAGTCGGGCTTTTAACAATTTGGAATAGGCCCTGAGACGCGGCAAAAATTTCTGCCAGTTTTCCACTATTGTCAACATCGTCGGTCGATTTGGAGAACTCCAACCATGATTTGTTGTGGACGTTGAAGTCACCGGTAACGATAACTTCACAATTAGGGGACTTTGCTATAATCTCGTCCATAATTTTTGTCAGCATATTAAAAAAGTTTGGGTTACGTTTGTTGGGGGACCGGTATAAAGCTATTGTAAAAAAAGTCATTTCTGGAAGACAAATCTTTAAAACCATTGTATTGAAGCCGTCACCGTGTAGTTCAAAATTTGCAAAGCGCGTGTACGCAACACTCTCATGAATGAATGCGCTCACGCCCTGATGGAGTTTGAAAGCTGATTCGAGCCTATATTTGGAATTAAGCGATTCTATAAAGAGAAAATTTTCAGAAACTTGTGTTTCTGTAAGGAATAGAATGTTCGGTTTGTCGTGCTCAAGATGATGTTGCACGTGGTCATGGTTAGCGTTCAATCCGCAGATGTTTTGAACATGTAAATGTTTTGAACATTGCATTTGTAAATGAAGCGTCCATTTTTTGAACGATACAATTTAAATGAAAAAAAATCAGCATTATAAAAATTTAAGCAAGTATTAGGCTTACATATAAAAAATAATATTAATTTTTCACAATTTTTTTAATATTATAAAAAAATAAATTTATGCTTCACAATGATATAAAGTTGTTATAATGTCTAGGATACGCTATATATAAACACATTCATAAAAACCGGGGCGTTATGACAGCGCATTATAAATTCATAACGCCCGCTATTAAGACGCTAAAAAACTAAATAAAATTCCCGAAAAACAAAATAAAATTTTGGTAATGACAAATAACCCTTGGAAGACTTTGGACCGTGTGGTTGATTTGCAGACTTTTCTCGGGAAAAGACTTTAAAAAGACCATGTTTTGTCGGACTATGGGGCGTCACAAAGTCTGTGAATAGCTTTGAAAGTCGATCTAAACCGACTAATAACGAAGTTTATAGGTAAAGTGGACTGACTAATGGTTGACTAAAAGCCAGTCAATTTACTGTTGCAATGGTATTACAATTGACCACCATAAACACAAACAAATGTCCAGAATATGTGCGTTTAGGAAGTTGGATATTTCACGGTTAAAATTAATAATATTTAACCGTCGGATAACCGTGTAACGGACCAAGGGTGTTAGGCATGTTTTTACAAAAATGGAGACCCAATTAATTAAAAAATTATTTGCATTTAATTCAATTTAATTTTTGTTTAACCTTAAATTTTATTATAAAAAACATAAAAAAATACATATGTACATAAGACTTTTCTTCTTTAAATTATATAACAAAATAAAAATAAGGCTAATTCACAATAGGATAACATAATAATAATAATTAAAAATGAAAAAAAATGTACGTATGATAGGTGATTTTATATGTTACTTTATATAATATATACATATGTATAGATATATGTATGTGTATAAGTGTATTATATATATTTACATATAAGAAAATCAAATTATACAAAACAAAAATTACGACTAGAATTCACAATAGAATAATATTATATCGGATATTTATATGTTATAAAACATATTATTAGTTTGGTATGTACATGTGTTTAAGTGCGTTTAAAATTTGCAGTTAGTTTTTTTCGGTAATTCGCCCGTTTTAAAAAATCTTTTCCACTACTTTTCACTTGTTGAAGGGTCACAGGGTTATCCGAATTCAAATAATTCTGGACCTCAGTAATCATTTGTATGACGAACGTATGCTCGTTGAATATTAATTTTGTTATATCTGTAAATGACAAAATTTAAAATATGTATAATTATATTAAATGATATTAAATAATTTTATTAGGGAAGGAAATAAGGAATTTTTAGAAAAGGTTTTTAATTATGATCTAATGGTTCCGGACCAGAAACTGTCTATGCCAGTCCGCTTTGGACAGCCACCCTGAACTAAATCATGATCTATAAAATGCAAATAACTTATAATACTATAAAGGAAATCGCGTACTGGTAATATTGACGGTACAAAGCTTAAACCAAACCTATAAGAAAAAAACATTCACTTAAAAAACGCTTTGAAGAAACAACAAAATTACGATTAATCACAGCTTTGTATATTGTGACGAAATTTGGTGAAAAAAATCCATCTATTGTTTTCGTTCAAAATCGTTCAAAATCGTCCAAAACCAGAAATTTCTAAAATAAAGTTATGTGCCGACCCCATTCAATGTATGCTTATTTCAAATTCAGCTAAAATTCAGCAAATTCAAACTAAGCAAAGCACATTTATAATTGGTTGATCCATACTTTTTTTACCCATACAAAGCACATAATTTTATAATTCAACACTTTACTTACGTTTTGTGGAAAATCCGAATAAATTACAAAATAATACTACTAGTTATTACTATTAATAAGTATTACTAATTTAGTAAAATTTTAATTTTTAATTGTTTTTTTCACTCACTTTCACTACACTCCTTAATAGTTGAAATTACTTCTTCAAATGATGCGATTTTAACATGAATAAAAATCACTTCGAATTTCCGATAGACTTCCCGAAACAATACTAAAATTTTGTATGTAAAAATACCGTGAAAGTACAGACTACCTATCTTAAATAAATATTTTTATAATCGGAAAACATTTTTATTTAAAATCATCGGCTTCCACAGTTATTTTACATCACAAAATTTTAATATTGTTTCGGAAAGTCGTTTCGGAAACTCGAGATGATTTTTATAACTTCGTTTCGTTTCAACTGGTATATTTCGTTCTTTTTACGTTGATAAAATCTGGAAAAAACCGATCGCTGTACGGTTAATTGTCATTACAAAATCGTTTAATTGATTTGAATTTATAATAATCATTTCACGAATTTAGAATGATTTTTTTTTAGTTTCGTGAAGACATCGTCACATATTCGTTCGTTTTAAACCACGATGGTAGGTATTCGTGTTATTTAATCTTACCAAGTTGAATTTTTTGGTGTAATTGTGCACTGAAAATTTACGGACGTCGAACCGCTCGGTCAAAAATTGTTTGTCGGGATTATTTTTACTGGTTTTATCTACAAAATGTAAATAAATCTTATTCAATTTAAGCCAGCAAAAGATTTTTACATTTGTTTAGCAACATTTTAGTTATTAAATATTCATATAGTTTTCCAAAACTATCAAATTATTTTAAACGTCATACAATGTTTTTGTCATACACTACAAAATTTAAGAGAATTTGTTTACATAGCAACGTACAAACAACAAATAATTATTTTAAGCTTCAAAATAGTTATTTTCTTGGCATAATATTTATAATATAATATTTATCCTAGATATTTTGTATTTGTTTGCATATCAATATTTGTATTTGTTTGCATAACAAATTAAATTCTTTCTTAGTTTTTAGCTTATTTAGTGAAGCATAAAATCTTGTATGCACCACTGGCGTTAATGGGCATTACGCCCATCAAGCGACATCTATTCCTCGGGCCAGAGGCCCTCGAGATAGATTAAGTCGCTTTCCGGGCGCAATAACCTACATAACGCCCAAGGTACGTAAATAGCTATTAAATATCAGTAAACCGATATGAAAAATGAAAAATATTAACAAATTTTAAAAATTTTTTTGAATCACTAAAATTAATTATTCAAAGTGGCCGATTGTTATTTGTGCATGTTTTCATTACCTTCAAAAAATAATTTCTTTTGCATATAATTTTAGATGAAAAGTGAATAAAATTCATCAATTTATTATTACGAAAACCATTTTGCATATCTCATAAAAAGTTAAATGAAACCAGTCATTTTATAAAATGTACTACTTTTTTACTTTCAATTTTTTTATTCTCTGTTTATTATTCTTATAATTAAATAACTTTCGTTTTGCTTCGTTTTTATTATTCGTAAGGCATGGGCTAACATTTGTGTGCAACATTTGTGTGCTAAGGCGTTTTACGACGTGTGCACGGTATGGTGCACATCATGTGCAGGACATGTTATGCACAATTTTGTAACATGCCCAATTAATGCACATTTTACGAATTTTTTTCAGGATTGTTTTACGGGATAGGTAAAATGAAAAATAAATGTTTTGTTCAGAAAAATCTTTAAGTGTATAGTTTGAAGACAGGGTGGTCTTAAAGATTTCCGAAAACTTAAATTCAGGGTGACTTTCAAATCAAATTTCCAGAAAGTGTATTCCACTTTTTTTCCACCCTATTGAATAGTCAGTAGTTCAGTGGTTTTGTTTTCTAGAGACTTGTTTTAGCAATGGGGCTATCTATTAGCTGATGATTCCATTAGTCACTGCCGGTAAAGCGGATAATGATATACCCATCGTGGATTGGGGCACAAAAGTTTCAAAATCTTTGCTCAAAACCCATTGCGACCTTCTTTGTTTCCAAGAGACAGAGAAAGATAGTAACGGCACTAGTCGACATCTTTCTAAAAGTTTTAGCGAAAACCGCAGTTCAATACCCGGTGTGGTGAGATGGTGCTTGGCATTAGAATCATGTTATATTAATAACATGTGTCCTTGGCGCTGTGTAGGAAGACGATCAATATTCCTGAAAAGGTTTGGCATGATTTCAGACTAATATGTAAAGGATATACCAAGTAAAAAGAGAGCCTGCGCTTATGTGCCCAGCAAAACTTGAAGATCTAGAAAAGTTCTTTGAAATGCTAGTTAAAAGCAATCCAAGACTTCTACTTTAAAATGAAGAGCTACTAACCACCAGAATGCTACAAGTGATAGCAGGTCTGCTATCATTATAAATAAGGAATATCATTATAATTATATAAGGAATATTTGGTGAAACTTGGTTACAGTGATGGTTTGGTAAGGCTCGGCTTTGGAGCAACCATTCTGAAAGTATATAGGAAGTATGACACTGTGAATAAGACAGAAGTGCCTGAATCAGTTGACGCTGCTTTCTCTGAACAATGAAACTTTAGCTGTCTTCTTCAGCTCAACTAATACCATAAAATCTCAAACAAATGTCAAAAAGTGACGCTTGCTCCACTGATACGGTGCAATCTTTATCAATGAGGGTCTATCAACTTGTTGACTTCGCTGATGAGTCAGATACCACATTTAGCAAATTAACGAAGGAGGAGTCAGATGTTGTCAAAGTCCAGCATCTATAGATTGCCAGCGACCGAGTTCTTTGATTCAAGAGTACACACTGTTTTTTCCGGCACATCAGAGTTAGCTTCGTTCCTGTTTTCTTATTAAACGCAAACTGAACATTTTTCTATATATAGGCCATACCAATGCATAAGCAACGACGACGGGCTTGGAGAGAAACAATCAGAACTTCTTCTAATTTCACTTACCTTATGAAAGAATAGTAATCCCTGATAGGGTAAGTAATAAGTAATCTGTTTAAGGATGCTCATAGGTGGAAGGTTGAAGTCATCTTTAGTGTGATGCAAACACAAACTATATGAACAAGAGTTTAAACTATATGAACAAGAGTTTTGGATGTTACATTTGTCTGATATAATGTCGAACCAGGCACTAAACTAATCAGTGTCGGAAGATCACTCAGTCTTTAATCACGGGTATATGCAATTTGAATTAGGCATCAGATCTCCTAAAACTCCTAGCTAAAATAGACGAAAATACTGAGATACTTTTAAAAGTATTCTGAGAGATAAGCAGCCAGTTATAGTGTTGAACAATCCTAATTCTACGAGGGATTTGGATACATTGGTTGACACGCTGGCATAATTTTAGTGAAGTCGCTCGTAGGCTCTAGGCAACTCGACAGAAATGCAAGAAACTTTTATAGAATGCCAAGAAATCTAGGACATCGGAGTGAGAAACTTATAGATCAGTTCTCACATCTTATAAATATATGAGTTTCAAAATTAAATACAGAATATAGAAGTCCATTGAGGTATCAAAACTACAAAATGTTATCAACAAGTTCTACAATCCCAAACTATCTTCAACTTCAAGATGGTGTGTGGCGATACCTCTAACCCTATCCTGTGCGAAGTCCCTAGAGTCCCTACTAGAAGCAGTTGACCAATTCACTGCGGGACACCTGCGATCATGACACAATACTAAAAAACCAGCATTACTCCTGTTCTTTAGGAGCATAAACTACCTTAATTTGACTTCCAATTCTAAACGGAATTGGTCTGCGCCTCACAAACAGGGCCTCATTCTCAACCTCAAATTAAGCTAGAAAACTTTACACGATAAGCATGAGTAGGGTTCCTACAGCGCTTTAGTCATGCAAAAGCGGCATTGAACGAAGACGGAAAATCAATACCCACGTTGTTTACTGGATATTCAGCTAGAAAGTCCGACATACCTTGCTGTATGGGGTCACGGTTTTTGTGACCGGCATTAAACAAAATGGTCAATCAAAAACTCTTAATAAAAGCACAAAGAGCAGCATTATCGTGTTTAAGTGGAACTCTAAGAAGTTCTAGTAGCATTAGATATTTTCTTTCATTAAACTCTTTTCGATATCTTAGTCGAACTGGCAGCCGCTAATACTGATTGGTTGAAGTATGATGTCATATCTGTAAGGGCAAGTCAGGTTGCAATCAAATTTCGACAGTCGAGTCAAACCTCACCGTGTCGAAAACCGGGCTTCTTTCGGTCCATTAGTTTTACATCCAGCTCCTTGGGTGCCAGAACATTTCAGTATAACAGAAATTCTGAAGGACGATGAACTCACTCGACAAGACATGACATGTTTAGTAATATCGATTGCGTCATGTAAAATGTTACTTCGAAAAGAATTCCATGCACGTAGAAGGAGGAGAAAATCGTGCCACAGGCTCTGCGCATGTTCTGGTGTGACTTAAACCAGACTTAAGCTTCTGGGTGCACGTGGCTTGTTTGATCTGACAAATCTCAACGGAATAAATGTCTGGGACAATTGTTGTTTTTTAAAAGCTCTAAATAATGAAATTGATCTTGACGACCGTCGCTGAATATAGGTGAACTAAAAAACGTGATTTTTAGAAAAAATTTAAGGTGTTTAATTTGAGAATAGGGTGGTACGAATGATTTCTGGAAATTTAAATTCTTTGTAAGTTTGAAATTAAATTACAAGAGAACGGCGCACCCCATATCAAGTTGGAAAGGCAATTAACAGCCACATCTCCCTAACTAAATAAATACAAACGATACTTTTTCTTTACACTGTCAAAAGTATGTATTATGAAATAAAATTTATAAGGATGGCGCTGATTCCGAAGGTTAAGCGTTGTTTGAATATTTTTTAGAATAAGAATGTTACTATGTATAAATTCTATATATTTTAGTATGTTTTAGGGTAAGCTTGGTACTTTCGTATTGTCTGAAATAAATCAAAAAACGTTTGACCTACGGCAATATTTTTAACAGTGTAAGCAAAAGTTACTGTTTAGATAGGTCGATACGCCAGTCAATTATATTCGAGCTCGTTCTTTTGATGAGATCAAATCAATTATGGTCGAGCACGCTACCAATTCTAGTTCAACCAGAATATATGTAATGGCTTGGCCACACATTCACGATTCAACTAATAAAAAGAAGAACTGTTGCCTATCATCGTGATTTCTTTAACCGAGTTTCTCATCTTTGGAACCCCTTCCCTACAAAGGTTTTTCCTGATAACTATAATCCTAACTTTTCAACTTTTTAAAGGGAATGTAGTTTCAATAGAATTGAACAGTTGATATCTAACCACAGATAATAATTTGTTATTAACACTAAACATGTCCAACTTTGTATTAAAACGGTTTCATGCATTTATTTGTCAAAATTTTAAGATACTTTAAAATTTTAAATTTTGCAGAAATTATGTCAATTTGACTGCCAAAAACTATCAGGACGAAAATCGGTGATAAACTCACAAACTTTCACATTTTTCTGTAAATCAAAACTAGGTAGTAAAAATGTAATCTCTGTTGAAAATATGGCATCTTTCTGTTGAAAAAAAATCGAATTCGAACTTTTGAGTTTCCCGCACTTTAATTAAGGAAATTAAATAAAATTAATAAATTGACCATTGGTCCAGAAAACCATATCACAAGAGACAATTTCCGTTTAATTACTTCATTATAATTTTTTTTTACTTTCTTTAATGACATTCTGTAATCACCAGAAAACAAAAACGAGTTACCGGTCAACATTTCTCTATGCATATTTTTTTTTTCTAAATCCTCATAAGGAAAGTAGTTTTTAATTTATAAATTACATAAACATTTTAAATTTAATTTTAACAAAACACTTCATTTTTTTTTAACATTTTTGAAGTTAAAAAAAATGTTTACCTTTTTGATCCAACAATATTTCCTAAATAATTTTCACTAATTATATTATCCACTTTAATGTGTTTTTAATTTCGATTTTATTAATTTTTTCTTCTAAATTTAAAAAAAAATTATCACAAATTTTATTAAATTGTTTTAAAAAAATTTTCACAAAATAAACTCAAATTCAACTTTTACTGTTGAGTGTAAAAACAAGACTGAAATTATGTTTACGAATTGAATGGGATTTTGTGGTAAGTAAATATAAAAATTGTTAAGGGTAATGTTAGTGTATTAAATGGTGAGAAAACGTTAATTTGTCGGTGAATTTAGGGAATTTGTGCTTTTCTAGGCAACATTTTTCAATCTGTTTTGGGGAAGTTTATTTTTGAAAGCGATGAACAGTATTTGAAAACTTCTCAGAGAACATGTCGTTTTAGAATTCACTTCATTTTTCGCTCACTACATGAGATTTTTTAAAGCAAGTTTTTGGTCAGACAGTTATTCTTAAACAAAAAAAACTAACATTCTTATTCTGCGTTAACTTCAAACTTCAACTCCAATAAATTTTGCACACACTAAAATATCCCTAATTCAAACCTGATAAATTCGTACCAGAACCATCGTAATCAACTTCATTTTCACAGATCTAAATGCCTTCAAGCGAAATCAACTTTTTTCTGTTTTTGTATATTTTTCTCTATATTCAAAATTAATCCAATGGCAATATTGCCTGCAACCAAATCGCTCTGAGGAAAATGATTGTTAAACATAAAATAATCATCTTCTCATACCCTCATTTATTTTTCTCGTATTTCTTTTATATAAAAAAAACATAACAACAACAGTTTTAACTTCTTCGTTATATTGTAAATTGTAATAAAATTTTATGTTATTTCGAATAATTTCTCAACAAATTTAATTTTTTGAGAATACATTACAAAAGCTCATACATGAAAAAAATAAAATAAAAAACCGGGAAAATTTGAATTTAATAAAATAATAGAGGAGGATGTAGGGTTAACACGAGGTATGGTTTTTCGAAAAATTGTTATCTTTGTGGTATGATTCACACATTTCTTTGATTTGAATACTACATCAAAACACTACCTAGTCCAACAACCTAATAAGATGATTTTGCAAAAATTAGATGATTTTGTAAAAATAAGCTTTTAAATTAGCATTTCCTGACGAAAACAAAATATTAAGTTATTGATCTTTAAATTTTTATTTAGTAAGATAATTATATTTTTTTTTGATTTTATGATTTGTAAATTGAATAAAGAAAAGAAAAATTGATAAAGATAAAATTTAAGCGAAAATTGTTTAACGGAATTTTGCTTTTTATTTTCTCCTCATTTCTTTGTGTTTCCTTAAACTTTTCTTTTTCGATTAATTTGTCTCGGCAATGGTATTTACAATTAAAACTTGTCTTAAAGTTGTATCTATTTGTTTTACCTGAATTCGCGTTTTATTTTTTTAGTACATTTAGTGGTAATAAAAGAAAAGGATGATGAATTGATGTTTAGTAAAATAAGAACACAAATAACGCACATGGTGAAATTTTGTTGAGATAATGCATGGTATTTTACAGGAATTGCTTGTTTTTCCTGGAGCTGGATGAAAAAAAAGGGTAACTAAAATTTATTTTGAATGCAGTGGTTGGGAATGATGATAATTTTTGATATTAATTAATAATTCATTAAATAAAATTTCGTCCTTAAGAACAGAGTATCCGGTCTTTCCATGAAGGGCTGAGATATTCTGTATAAAGAGGGTCCTGAGAAAACCAGAACCTGCATATGTAATGAACACTGGATCTGCCAATGATGTCACTAACATGAAACAATTGGAGGACAGCGTTCCTAGCGAGGTTTTGTTCTAGCGAGTTTAAGCCATTTGTGTCCGAGAAGTTATTTTTCCCAATCATATATGCTCACAAATGAGACTGTGTAAACGGAATTAAATAAGCGAAAACAAAGAGCGGGACTCTATGGATCCCAACAGCCGAGAACTCCCATATAACTACACACACAGCAATATAACTACGATAATTACATTTAGAAAACTAAATTAAATGTTTCACTCACTCCATAATTGTATCGGATTCAACTCCTCACGCCCACGTATGATTCAGCCGATCATATTAACTAATGACTAGATGTAATTATCAATAAAAAAAAATGTTACGCCTCTGGTTCGAACGATTGTTGAACAATAATAATAATACCACCCAAACCTCAATTAATTTGGATTGATACTCGGATCAAGATGATAACCGTTATAGTATGATATGATGTCAGAAATTATCATAAATCAAACAATCAATAATTAATCGTGCTGTTTTTTTATAATAACCTTTCAGCTTCAAGGTTACAGATTACCACCAATAATATAAAATTCCCTGTCATTAACCAATCTTTAAATCACTATCATCTGTCTATACTATTTGAACCCACAACTGTGGTATGAATATAATGGTTCTACTAAGCACTCAAGATAATCACGCTCACGACCGCTGTTTTTTCCTTTCCTTTTGCTTCTGAGCGTTACAATTGTAAACTCAAGTGAAATGGATTAAGTGATCGTTTGAGGCGTTGACGTGAAAAATACAAATGACGGATTTGGACAAATAAAGTAGAAGCTAGAGGTTACAATTTGTAAGTTCTTAACAATAAATTTTAATAGTTATTATAGTGCACGCACAGTAAAAAACTTTTACTCACAAGATCCAAGTTTGTATGAAAATTATTAAAATTAAATTTATTTTTAAATTTCAAAAATGGCGCTAAGCTTATCAACACTCACTTCCACACACCTTTTGAGATTGGTCGTTGTGAGGTTGAAGTAAGCGATAATTTTGACGTCATTAGTGACGTTTTCCCTGCCACCACAACGACCGTCGTCGTCAAGTGGAATGGATGAAGGGTCATTTTGAGCGTTATTAACGCTTAGTAGAACGCACCCTTAAAATCCCAACAACTGCATTCCAATCGAGTTTGTTTTTTTAAAATATAAGATATAGATATTACTAGATATAACATTATAATGACAATATGATTCTTATCACCAAATTATATCAACAACTTAATATAATCTTTTATCACTTTAAAAAATAGATTGTTTTGCAGAGTTTTTACATTTTTGAGAATTCATCGTATTAATTACATTAATATTATTAAATAATATAGCAAGAATAAACCAAAAACAAACTTCACCGAACCTTTTTTCTTAATCCCATATAATGTAAAAACATTTCCATAATATGGAGTCTAATGACAGAGGAAAAATTCAACTTAAGTAAAAATAAATAAGTGATGAAGAAGTTTCAACTTTGAAATTGTCATCGCCTCAACGGCGTAATCGATATCGTGTCTGCCCAAGGATTCGAGCCGGGCACTGTCGAGGTAGGTTCGAATCCCAACCGAAACACGAAAAATGTGAAGTGGAGTTTTTTTTCTGAGAAACTTCAAACCATACCTTTGAATTGAAAATATTCCAATTACTTCTTTACTTACTTGAGTTTAATTGATCTCAAAAATTCAAAACTTTTTTCTTAACTATTCCAAAGTTCTATATTTTTGTATGTTTTATGGTTTAAATATGTACTATATAGTCAAACACGATATTGTTTTAGTAATAATAAGTGATAAGATGTTTTGTATCTTAAAGCTACAACTAGAAATGAATAATATCAAATAGATATAACAGTGTCTATCTGACAAATCAATTGGATTTGATTTCAATCAAACAGATTTAATCAGCTTTTTTTATAACAATAATGAACGCATCGCGTTTTAGCAAGATTCTATAAACTTAACTTAGTTTTTCTAATTTTGTGTTTTTTAATTATTCACGAACTGTCTATTGATTTAATTCCACTCGACTGCCTTTTAAATACAAAACGTCCATGTACATACAACAAACAAATTATGAATCAACAACATATCATAATGAGACAGCAATCCATGAAAACAAAATCATTGCAAACAGGGTTTAGAAAGATATGAATAAAAAATCAATAAGTTGTATTGATCGCGTTGATCCACGCAAAAGAAAGTTTTCCGGACAAACGATTTTTTACGGGGACAATAGCTTCGTAACACATAGCATCACACAAAAGTCTTGATATGGATCTTCCGAGACTGGATAATATTTTATTATCCAACGATACGCAAAATTCTTCAAAGAAAGAAACGTATACAGTACTCCTCCAACATCATTTTCCTGTGTATATTCTTCAGGATACAGCCACGGAAAATAGGAAAAACCTGACCGAATTGACTGCATAATGGCAAATAGAGTTGTATTTTTTGCTCTGTCTTGGAGTATCAGCTCATTTGAGCGATACAAATTTCCAGGTTCAGACAGAATGTGGGCTTTTATTATACAACAGTATCTGCACATAGTAGGAGATTAGCTCTTAAGGATCTTCGTGACCTGCATAGCTCTTGGCTATGTACAGCAGGCTTGGAAAAACGTGACAGTTGTCCTTATCCCAAAACCAGGGCAAATCAACTACTGTGAGGTGAAAAACTTCGGCCGGTCAGTATTTCCTCATATTTTCTAAAGTCTTTGGAGAGGTTGATCGTCGCGTTACAAAATTAAAAATTTCTGTTTGAAGAAAACTCCAATAAGCAGCACGCTTATCAATCGGGCATGTCTACGGACACAATCCTTTCAGAAATGGTCTCTGATATTGAAGACACTATCTCTAAAAAGGCTCTCTTGACAAAGAAGGGGCTTTGGACAAAACCACTTTCGAGTCACTCCTTAACAGAGCGAAAAAGTACGGTATGAACAAAATGCTAAATACAACGGACGCTGAAAGATCGATGTCTATTTATTCACACGAAGGACAACATCACAATCCAGGAAGGTGCGAACCGTGGATGTTTCAAAGCGGAGGTTCTATCACTCCTGTTGTGTAACGCGATGGTATACCAGCTCCTAAATAAACTAAATGATAAAGGGCTAAGTACATACGACTATGCCAATGATGTTACTATTATTTTGGAAGTAGACAATATGGGTATATCTGCAGAAAATCAACAGTTGTTGTCGAGAGAATGATATCTCGATCAATGCTTCTAAGACTCAGCTCGTTGTGTTTGCCAACAGAAGGAAACTAAACAACTTTGCTCTTCCTTCAATCGGTAATAACATATTAACTCTCCAAGATAGTGTGAAGTACCTTGGTGTTGCTCTCGATAAGCGGCGCAATTGGGCTGTTCATGTTGAGACTAAATGCGTGAACACCTACTTGAGTTCTGTGGCAGTGTAGGGGGGTTTTTCGGGGCACATGTGGTCTGATTCCGAAAATGGTCTACTGGTTGTATAAAGTAGTTGTCAAACCCATTGTCAGCTACATGTCCCTTGCATGGCTCTCGAGAGCTTTTGTTGGGAATGCGATACAAAAAACAGGAGGCGGTACAAAGGCTTGCTTACACAATCAATCACTAGTGCTTTTAGGTCAACGCCTAGAGCGAGTCTGCAGGTTTTATTTGGGCTCCTTCTATGCATATGTTTGTAAGAAAAGAGGCTCTTATACCTGCTCACAGCCTTTCGAAAGCAGTATAGAGTTGTAATTCCAACGATAGAGGAACGGTCTGTAGCTAGTTTGCTATTGGGCAGTGTGGCCAACCAACACGTAGCACATCTACACAGATGACTCTCTCACTAGAAATAGTGCAGAAGTTGCGGTCTACTTCAGAAATGAAGATTTAGGGCTGCAATTTCCACTAAGCGAATACTGCACAGTCTTTCAGGTTGGGGTATTTCCCATAAATGAAGCATCAAGGCGAGCAATGAAGCGTAAGTGGTCTGGCAAGGTCATTGATATTTTTACTCGTTCTGCAAAACTACACTATCATTCAAAAATAGTGCAAGAATGTTCTAGGACCTTGAATTATCTCGGGCTCAAGAACTGCATAACACTGATATGAACACCAGGCATGGTCGGAATTTCGGGAACAAAAAAGCTAAGGAATTTGAAGAGCGCCGCAGGGAGCAAAATATGTATTGGTAATTTGGTAACAAATTTCATACTACTTCGGTCTTATAGATCTAAGTATTACACTCGAGAAAACGTGAAAAAAATTTTGTCAAGTGTGCCAAAAGAAGAATGACTTTCAATTATTTTTTTTTACCAATTTTTTCGAAGAAAATAATAGTTATTTATTATACAAGGGAAAAAAGTAGTAGATTTTAGCTCGAGGTTGTGTTGTCTCCCGACGCGAAGCGGAGGGAGACAAAAAACCGAGAGCTAAAATCTACAGTTTTTCCCGTGTATAATACACTATTTTTTTCTGTGACTGGACAAATATTAATATAATTATTGAAAAAATAATATTAAACAAATATTACAATATGTATATTCACCACACCATACGAATTTTTCTTGAATAAAAACTTAAAATTAAGTTTCATTTTATTTGACAAAACCAGTTATTAACATCAAGAAGAAAACGGTATAGCTTTTCATAACATTAAAATAGTCATAAATGTTCATAAATGTTCATATTATTCATCATTTATCTGTATATATGTATTTATATATATATAATTATATATCCGGGAAAAAAGTACATACTTTTTTCCCGGGGAAAAAAGTATTTTATGAAAAGTAACATTTTTGCACCTGTCAACAGAAGTAAAATGTTAAACTTTTTTCCCGTCACAGAAAAAAATTAATTTTTGTATGACATGAAATTGGACATGAAAATTTTTGATTTTGTAATAAGTTTTGGAATATATATAGAATTTTAAAAAGGAGTAATATCTGATCTTATTATAATTTTTAGAATATTTTTGGAATTTTGAAAGAAATTTGAATTTTTGATTTTGTTTTATGTTTGATACACATCGCTGCCCAAAACTAAAAACAATGTCGTCATAAAAGTTTTTTGCCGAAAACTATATCAAAATCGTTAACCCAGAGCGAAGTCTTGATATCTCAGAGATGTGAAATTTCAGTTCTTTCATATTTTCACATGAGTTTTTCCTACACTAACATTTTAGTTACGTCATTACGTCAAACGACGATAGTGGTCGTACATTGAAATTGAACATGTATGTGTGTGTGATTGGATTTGTACCTGATATGTTCATTTTTGGCCATTTTTTTTGTTACAACTTAAATGAAAAATAATTATAAATCGAAAATTTTAATGTTTGACTTATATACAGAAAATAATATTAATTTCCCGTAATTTCTTAATATTATGAAAAAATGAGTCGAAATATCCATATGCCGTCAAGAAACAAGACGAACAAAATATATTAAAAAAATATAATATTGTTTTTAAATCACTAAAATTAATTATTTAAAATGCCCGTTTGTTTTCATTATTTTCACTAAAAACTTCTTTCGCACATAATTTTAGATTAAAAATCATTTAAATTCTTCATTTTAATATGACCAAAATAATAATATTTATAAATTTAATTTTTTTTCATCCATTAGTACACAAGAACCACATGTTTTCTGGTTGTTATAAAGAACTGATTAGATTGCGAGATATGTGTATTGTGTAAGCTGTGGTTCTTCAATCCCTCTTTCCTTCTTTAAAGAACGAGTGGTTGTGACCTTGTTAACATAGACCTTTGACTTCAAATGAAGGACCAATGCTAGGGGTCAACTCTGATTCTGTTGATGCTCAATAATTCATTCAATGAACTATCTTCGCTGTGCATAGTCATTAGGCTTCAGTTGTTGTATTGATTGAATTCTGTAAGCATGGAGACACAGATCACTTGTAAATATATGCTGTGA
>OY856186.1:208903167-208923167 GCA_963693315.1 Diogma glabrata
CACCAGCTTGAGGTGACGTGTTGTCAAACAGGTCGAGATTCCTAGAATATACGGAGCATCATCAACCAAGTCCTCAGTTAGGAGCCTTATCCTTCTTAGAAAATTTCAGAAAATTTTTTTACCATAATCTTTTTCAGCTAACTTCGTTTTCTTGTACAAAAACTGAAATTGGAGATCCACAGATGTTGTTAGTTTGACATAACGCTCATACCGACCGTCATCTCTTCCAGTTTGGGACTGAGACTCGATTTAATCGAACCAACAAAGATATAAACACCACATGCAAATTTTCTGAAACAGCCTTGCATGTTATTCCATGTTCAATCGGGAAATGTCCTGACTGAAAGAAATTTTTCGGTAGGTTTGTGGTATAGGTGATCACCAGAGAAATTAATTGACTAAACCTGAATCTATTAAATATATGTTTATGTAAATTTTTTGTTTTTTTTTATACTTCGCTAGAGTTGTAACCTAATTTTTGGTTTATATTAATTAGCGTTGTCATTTTTTGGTAGAGTTTATCTAGTCGGCTAGCCCTGATGAGAATGATAAACTCTTTTAAAGTTTAAAATTTTCTCGAAAATTCGAAACTAGATCGCTCGAAAATTGTATGGATTGCAAGAGTTTCATAATTTGCACCATAATTTTTTAGATTCAGTTCTTACATATAAACCAACTAACTTTAACTTTTAATTTTTAATTATATTTTGATTTAATATCAAACATCAACTGAATTGAAATTGAGCAACGTGCTAGCATAAATATTATTTCTATTTTTAGGACTAAAAAAGATAAAAGTTGATTCAATGCACGCCGTCTCTTTTTTTCGTTCTATTATCAAAACGTAAAACAAGTTTTTTGTTGGGGTATTTGTAACATTTCTATAGGAAAAACAAACAATTGCAAGAGAAAAGATCTAATATGCCTGTTTCATTTTTTTTCCTCATATAAATATATAACAGATAAAAAAACTTTACAAAGGAAAGTTATGTGAATACGTTTAAAATGATATTTTTATAGTGCAATGTGCGTCATCATTTCATTATTTCTTTATTTACGTTTGATAAAAAAAATTGAAATAGCAATGTGCCTCGTCCGATTTATTATATGTACATGTGATTTGTCGAATTGAAATTATGATATGTTACAACATGTAGGTTGGTAGTTCAAATATGGGATGTATAGGATGAATTAACCCATACCTAATCTCTGCTGATAATGCACCCGGTGTAGGTGTCTGATCTGTCGAGCCTTAGATTCCAGTTAATCCACCCTACACAGACCCAAATTGTTCTAAGTTAGAACCTACCAACATCACATGCCGGACAGAACCAAATTGCGAGCATAACACACTCTATCATGAAATATTGGCCTATGCCCTTGCAGCTCTTCTGGTTGTACTGAAGTAAGCTAGAAAATGAAAGCAACCCATTAGTTCGTGAGTCGACTGTCTCAATAACTATCATAAAAGCCAGCAGAACTGAAACATTTTGAGTATTTAAGTATTTGCAGAATGGAAACTCTGCTTTTGTTGATAATACATCGAGCATATTTACTGTTCCAAGTCAAAGCTCCATAAAAGTTTTTATTGAAGATTATTTAACGTTGCATCAGCAGCAGCAGCAGAAGACGTGTGGTCTGAAACGGGTGATCAAACTACTCACACTGTTACATTATCGAGCACAGATTACAACGAAAATATAACTAAGGATGTGGTTCCAGCCGATTTAGTAGGGAAAATCAATTTAGAAGATAAACTGTAGCGCAGTTTAATTTGTGCTTAAAACCTATACAAAAACTTTTCGTTCAGAATGCAACAAGATAAAATATTAAACTATTTACTGCAATTTGTATAGACAAATGAACATATTTAAGCAAAGCCGTCATAGAGGACCCCATTTGCAGTTAATGGTATAATAATTTATTTACCACTCCATCAAGAAGTGTGTAATCGGAACGGGCTTTTTCAACCTTCGGAAATATTATTTCCAAATTAACTAAAGCCTATTTCGTAAAGCATTCGAAAATGTATGGTAATGGTTTTTCGTTATGTCATATTATTAAAGTTTTATTTTGGTTATTCAATTTTTATTTTTTTAGGAAGTTAAATTAGTGAGTTAATTTTTTAGTATGATTATTCTTTTTGACACTAAAAAATTATTAATTTAAAAATTGTGTTTTTTTCTTAATTATTCATGGTTTTTCATACAAATTTTAAATCCCGGGATCCCGGGAATCCCGGGATTAAAAATTTATGAGTCCCGTAGTCCCGGGATTTATAAAACACCACGGGATCGCAATCCCCAATCTTCACAAAATCAGTTAATAGTTAATAGCTCATGCACAATAATCGGAGTTGTTTAACTTCATACTTGACCCTACAACTCGCACCGTAGTAAATATATTTGTCAGAGGGATGGAAATTAAGATGGAAGGCCAACATTTTGGAATGAATAAGGAATAGGACCTTTTGGCCACTGGCAATTTAGGTTCTAAACAACCTTAGAATGTAGTAAAATTTCAATTTGCCTTAGACTTTAACATCTCATCAGTAAAGACCTTAAACGTGGCTGAATGGTACAAGAACTTTATACTGTAGAAGTTAATAGTTTGAAACCTCTAACAATGTTAATTATTTGTATTTGTACGCGTAATTTCTGTTGAAGACACGAGTCATTTAGTACAAAAATTATATTGCCCAAAGTACCGTAAAAACATTTCGCGATTAACGTTATGCTATAAAGGTTATAAGAAGAGCAAAACTTTACTTCTTGAGATTAAACATTTTAACTATGCTATAGAAAGTGATGCAGCGTCTGTACTAGCAGTGGACTATATTGGTTTTAAATTTTACATATAACGACGAAGCATCCATATGCACCAAGGGAGCAAGACAAACAGAACGGAAGAGTAGACGGAACAGTAGACGGAGTTTAAATATCGATGATAATTTATACATAGAATATCTATACTGGTTGCACCTTAACTATAGCGATCGAAAATTAATATAATATAAATATTTAAATAAAATTAATTTTCATGGGTTTATAGCCTATACACTTCTATTTATTTAACACATTTTAATGTTTACTCGTTTCGACGTCATTACATGGAACGTCATCTTCGGAACTTAACTAAATTATGCTTAGCTTATACTAAATTATTAACAAAATTATTATTACTGGGAGGGGCCGGCGTGCTTCGCTACGCTTATAAATAAAGTTTTTGCGTAGACATTTTGTTGACGTAGAAGCAATGATTTCAAAAAGTGGTAATGAGAAATGCTAGCATATAATTTAAATTTTTCTTTTTAAATATATGAATGAAAAATAATCAGAACTCTAGCTGATCAGTTCGGATATATGACAAATTAGCGATCAAATAAGTTTTCAAGTAAGCTTATTTGATCTCTAACTTATTTGATCGCTAATTTTTCAAATATCCGAACTGATCAGCTAGAGTTCTGATTATTTTTCATTCATATATTTAAAAAGAAAAATTAGAAATTATATGCTAGCATTTCTCATTACCACTTTTTGAAATCATTGGTTTTACGTCAACAAAATGTCTACGCAAAAACTTTATTTCGTCGCTTTAATAATGAAACAACGTATGCTATTTATACGTTGTTTTTATATTATAGGTGCGCTGCATTCCCCATAAGGGTATCTTTGAATTGGCGTTTTTACATTTTCGAATTATTTTATGACTGGGGGTAAGAATGAATAAACTATAAATTAACGTCCATGCAAATGCATGCGCACATCAAACTTTAATCTCAAATATCTCGAAACTATACTCATTTCAACGTCATTTCATACTCATTTCTTCGTCACGTAGCGAAGCACGCCGGGCCCTCCTAGTTTAAATTATTCTTAGTAAAAATTTTTTTTTCCAAATTTTAGTTTTGCCGTTTTTGGGAAAACCTGAATAACATGCTGCAATCTGCCCCAAAATTCGTGTTGTTTAACATAAAAGAAAGGGAATTAAATTTACCACGGGCTCTAAGAAATTAAAAAAATTTACAATCATTGTTTGTTGAAAATTTATGGCGTTGAATATGGAAAAATTGAAAAAAAACTTGATTTGATTTTTATAAAAATACCTCAAAATGTTTGTTAGCATCTTTACTATGCACTTGTTTCATTAATACATTAAATTTGTTTGTTTTGTAAAATATGCAATCCAAAAACCGGAAAAACTTTTTTTTTCACCGAAAAAATTATCGCGAACATCTCAAAAAAGTTTATCGTGAATATCTCAAAAACAAGAGCTAACCTAAAAAAATTAATATGATATTCGTGTTCAGCAGGTCAAAGTCCACAAGAATAGTTGGGTTTTAGTCAGGGAGACAAAAAAAGATGAAAATTTGTAAACTAGTGTTATTTATAGATTTCACAGAAGGTACAAGGGGTAGGTAAACTACGCGCTCGCTTAGTGCGTTTTATTTGGAGAGCGCAGAAATTATGAAAAAAAAATTATTTTTGATTTTTTTTGAGATCAATTAAACTCAAGTAAGTAAAGAAGTAATTGGAATTTTTTCAATTCAAAGGTATGGTTTGAAGTTTCTCAGAAAAAAACACCAATTCACATTTTTCGTGTTTCGGATGGGATTCGATGACAATTTCAAAGTTGAAACTTCTTCATCACTTATTTATTTTTACTTAAGTTGAATTTTTCCACTGTCATTAGACTCCATATTATGGAAATGTTTTTACATTATATGGGATTTTTTGCAATAAATTTCTAGACAATACTTTGTGTGAATTCATAGAATGGGAAACATTTATATTCTAATTAACATCCTAAGTCACGATTGTATAGTCATTATTGATTGTTTCCAATCAATATGAAATCAATGGCTGACACTTGGTCAATTTGTAGTTTACGTATTAACATTAGACTACATTAAGGTGAATTGGAGTTTTTTACTGAGAAGCTTCAAACCATACCTTTGAATTGAAAAATTCCAATTACTTCTTTACTTACTTGAGTTAAAAAAAAAATCCAAAATAAATTTAAATTCCCTTAATGTAGTCTAATGTTAATACATGGACTACAAATTGACCAAGTGTCAGCCATTGATTTCACATTGATTGGGAACAATCAATAATGACTATACAATCGTGACTTAGGATGTTAATTAGAAAATAAATGTTCCCCATTCTATAAATTCACACAAAGTATTGTCTAGAAATTTAATGCAAAAAATTCCATATAAGTTATTTTTGATTTTTGTAGAAGAAAGAGGTGGGTAGGGGCGTCAAATGTTATTCTTGCATAGGGCGTAATAAAGCCTAGTCCGGGCTCTGGCACCTTACAATAATATAACTCTAATGACATTCAATAAATAATATACATTTGAATTTGATAAACGTAATTAGATCACTGACTAATAAGCAAAAACAACTGATTTTATATGGGTAGTTCTACACTACGACGAAGGAAGAAAATGGAGCTAATTACGGCACGACATGTTTTTTGCGTATAAGTTCTGGCAACTAGTTTTAGTTAAAGTTGATGACGTTCTTTCAACGTTTCTGAATGTGGCCAGTCAAAAAAAAAAAAAAAAAAAAAAAAAATAAAAAAAAAAACAAAAAAAAAAAAGAACACAAAAATACAAGAGTCAAAATTAAAAAATATCCTTCTTAATCCTAAATTAACTCAAAATTGTCTCAATATTATCTCAAAATACGAAATAAACATTTAACTAAGTCTGCCCGCATTTAAATCTTCCAGGGGACTGAGAACAGGGGACTGATAATTTATCAGTATTTCGCTTAAAAATGACAAAATTACGTCTAAAACAAAAAAATAAACGGATTCTATACCAAGGCAATTCATATTCACGACGTATAAAATTACAAAATTATCTGTAATTAAAATACTTTTTACGAAAATGCTTGCCAGGGGACTGATAATTTGACTGGACAACACACGATCTTGCTACTAATGATGTCTGTTTTGAATGATAAAACCTCGGACTAAGTAAAACACTTGCAATATTATATTTATTGAACTTTAATTAATTCCTGTGACGAGCGATAACTTGATAGAAATATGAATTTCCAATATTTTCAATGTGTTTTAATTGGGCAGGAAAATAATAATAAATTGGTGGGACAAACTTTAATAGGATATATCTAATATGAAATATAGAGTTATGTTATGATTATTTACACATTATTAAAGCACCATTATTCAAAATTATTACTACAGAGTAAATTTGTCTCTACACACTTAGAATCATTGATTATTTAGTTTACCAGCTTTGAATTTCAAGGTGGGACACGCCAGGGGACTGATAATTTGACGTTTTGAATAATTTTTTTTCTAAGACGTATATTTCGAAACGGGTTTATTTTGGGTGACCAGCTAGACATAGTTAAGGTTTACAAATTTCATGTGAAAACAAATTTTTTTTTTTCATATTAATATACGAAATAAGCAGAGCCGTCCAAAATTCCTATGTTTGTAGAACTACCCATATACTCTTTAACACTTTTGCTGTTTCACAATAACAGGAAAACAATGCAGCAACCAATATTCCTATCTAGAATATTCTTCCAATAGCTTCAGAAACCTCAACAGTCAGTTGTAAAAATTTCCAGTATAACACAGTGTCCAAAATATTACACAATATTTCTATGCAATAACACTTAACACATTATTTACAATTAAAAAAATACTTTACTTCTAATTACCCGGTTTTATGTTTATGATACAGCGTTCCGATTAGACTGTATTAATATATTAACATAATCTCAATCCAATTTAAAACTGTTTACACTATCACAATCTAATTTTAATCATATTTCGTCTTGCAAAAGGAACTCCATAAATAGAATTTCTTGAATTTCTCAATTATTCGACGTCAATTTCTTTACAAAGAAGACTAAATTTACGAAATTAAAATAATTATTTGATAATTAATTAATTAATAATATTTATAAATATAATGCTATATTGAAATACAATTTTCTTTCGATTTCAGAAACACGTAGATAAATTACTGCGATAACGTTTCTGGCGTTACAAGGAGTCTATAGTCGAAAGTCTATGTTAAGAAAATGTCAGCGATCTTCGATTTTCTGAAACAAATAGGAAGATTTTTAAGGTATAAGTTCGATGAAGCTATCTGAAATAAAGATAAATTTACTCAAAAAGATTTTTATTTGCCAACGTATTCTCTACATATTCTAATGTATTAATTGCGTCTGTCGAATAATTTTTTAAACCTTTAAAATAAAGTGATTTCATCCGTTCTTCAAATCATCTTCTGCACCGCACATTATTTCATAGCTTTTTGAAAATTTTAATCCTCTTAATTTGTATTCCAAATTTTTACAAAGGGTGTTTTCAATTAACTGAAAGAAACCACTTGGACCAGATTAAATCCAATCTTGCAATCATGCCCTTAGGAGTAACTGATATCTTATGTTGTATCCGACATCCGTTACAGCTCACAATAATGCATGCTAATGATCCCAATATGAGTCCAGAATCAGCTATCTAAAGTGCACTTGATCGTGTTTGTCACTGTTAAAAATGCAATATTCTTATATATTCATGCAGTTCTGTATAATTTTACGATGTAACAGTTAGCAATTACTTTTTTTAGCCGATTCAATAGAAATTATTATTGAAAACGTAATTCTATAACTTCAATTCACAAAAGCTTAGAATAAACTCTTAAATTAATTTATATATCGTAGTCGTCTACCCACCATTTTTTTATTTAACAAATATATTAATATAAATAAATTACATATATTTACAGCACAAACAAATATATATGTATATAAAATAAAATATTTAACATTCTAAAAAATTAAAATTAAAAAAAAACTTTAATGTACATGCTCGTATCAACCATAATATACAAAAAAAATTGTTGCCTTAAGAAATAATGTTAAAATTTGTTCGCATATTTTGGATAAACGAAGCTTTAAGCTATAATTCTTTTTAAAATGTGTATATGTGTCTGTTTATATTTCATTTCCCAAACGATTCGGTTTTTTTTCTAATTTTAATATTTAACTTTCCATCATTACAGTTTTTCATTTTACTTTTTTACTTTTCACTGCTCTTGTGGTTTAAATCTGTATGTGTAATTGTTGTTGTTCTATGTACGTACATATGTATATATAAAATGCTTTTAGTTATAACAGCGAATCGCTCTGTGCTTTTCGAAGAAAAATGTTTTGGATATGTTTCCTTCTATAAATATTTTGTTTTTTATGTTTTAATTTTTAAGGTTATATTTCCGATTTTTGTTGAAAGAAGCATTATGAGATTTGCATTCAATTTTATTTTTCTTGAACTGAAAAATTAATCCTTTAAGGAGCTACCGTAAAATTATTCCTTTCAAAATTTAGCAATCAAAATATATATATGATCTAACGCAAACACCAGGCGTTTGTTAGATCATACATATTTTGATCTTTGGTTTTCTTTAATTTTGATAAAAATAGACGGAACGAAAGATAATACAGGATAGTATACATATGTATAAATACATACATACATACATATGTATAAATAAATGTTATTCAGTCAAATTGATATAAGGTCATACAAAACTAAATCATTAGTATGATTGAGTGCCGTGCATCAAAAAGATTTTGTTCGATTTTAATGAATTTTGGTTGAAAGATTTTGTGAAACTGTAGCAAAAGATGTTGCTTTATATGAGAAGAAACTGATAAGCATTTGTGCGATAATGGTTGTGCAAAGTGGTTGGCGCCTCTGACTCACTTGTTTTTATAATTAGAACTACGGGAAATCTATACAAATAGTTAGTCCTTAGTAGAGTTTCTGCTCGAGAAATCCGGTCTCGAGATTCTCGAGAAAGATTTATTATTTTGAGCTCTCAAAATCTCGAGAAATTATATTTCCAGATTTTCGAGATTCTCATTTCTCGAGAAATGTTGACGAGAATCTCGAGATTTAACAAACCATCATAAATGATTTAATATTTGTTGCCGATTCAGTTTTATAACAAAATAAATTTTTAGCTGAAAGTTTTTTGCCTTAGTTTTAGTAGGCCAACGTATAATTCATAAAAAATATATAAAGAAATGAAAAATGGCAAAAAATGTTCTAAACGAATTCCCCTCGTTCGTTCATAAATTCTCAAAATTTTTGGAAAATTCCTCAACCAAGTGGTATTGATAATAGCACGAGGCCGTAGGCCGATTCTTGCTTTCGAAATTTTTGGCAAAAAATTATTTCGAATTATCACCGCCCTTGGGAAATTACTACTGACAATTTACTATTGAATTAAAATATGAAAATATGAGAAACGATTTCCAAAATTATAGTGATTGTAAAATATTCTGCTTAAAAACTCATCAGTGCGCAATAATATTTTGCAAAATAATATAAAAGAATGAATGAAGAGAGAAACGAGTTACATTTAGTCCTGCATTGCAAGATTAGATGGGATTCTATTGAAACCATGATTGAGCGGTTTTGCGAGTCAAACCAGCAGTTGTAAAAACTTCAAATGTTCCTAATTTAAATCATTTATGGAATACAAAAAGGATGATGTGGTTCAACAAGTCACAAAATCAATAAAAACTCTCAACCTTTAGGCTGCCTCATTATTATCTGCAGAGAGAATCTTAAAATTTCTATTCAAATCTCTTCGGAAAAATAATTCAGACATATGTAAGCTACAAACTGTTATGTGAAATACAATCTCAAATTTTTAAAAGAAAAGAAGAAGAAAAGCTCAATACTTTCAATATTGAAATTCCTACAAAAGCCAAAGTTAGTTAGCCAACCCGAGGAAGACCATTTTTTTCTATTTGCTTTAAAAGTAAAATTATAAAACAGCAAAAACCATCTCTCGAAGATTATTCAAAAGCAAGTCCAGAAATTGATTCCTCCAATTACAATGACAGCATTATATCGACATATCCCGACATATAAAATATATATGAGCAATTTCACGAAGATTCAACATCGGGTTGACTTGACCCCTTTTAATTTTGATTATTTTTTGTTTATAGATAGTCTTTGATAAATAAAAAATACAAGTTCTCTTAGAATTTTTTTTTCGACCAGGGGTCTTCACAGGGTGCCCCTCAATTTTTGTCATTTTGTGATGTGAGTGCATTTTGACGAGCGATTGTAGAAAAACTACTCAATCGATTTTCATAAATGGTATGTCGTTGAATAGGTATTAGAACAAAGTTTTTAAAAATGTACACTGTTAATTTTTTGAAATAATTTTTAACGGTGTAACATAAGAAAAAAATGGTGTAATTGAAAAAAAGATGGCACTAACTTTTTTTTTTTTTTTTTTTTTTAAACTAAATTGAAGCTTATTTTATATCTAACAACTTGAAAAAGTTTAGGACTAGCATCATTTTTTGTTTTAGAGATAAAATTCATTGTGCATATGACTGTCGGGAATCAGTTTTTTTTGTTCTGAAGAAAAAATATAAAAATGGTGATTTTTAGATTCAGATTTTTTTTTTATGTTAAATATCAAATATTTTATTATTAAATGAACTTTTTAAAAGCGATTTCAGTCAAGTTCAGCAAAATTTTGCGACATTTTGACTCGACCCTTTTTAATTTGGTCTATTTTGGTCTATATTTAAAAAAATTCTACTTGAAGCCGTATTTTTCATTTATCAAAGGCTATCTATAAACCGAATATAGACCAAAATAGACCAAATTAAAACGGGTCGAGTCAAAATGTCGCAAAATTTTGCTGAACTTGACTGAAATTGCTTTTTAAAAAGTTCATTTAATAATAAAATATTTGATATTTAACATAAAAAAAAAATCTGAATCTAAAAATCACCATTTTTATATTTTTTCTTCAGAACAAAAAAAACTGATTCCCGACAGTCATATGCACAACGAATTTTATCTCTAAAACAAAAAATGATGCTAGTCCTAAACTTTCTCAAGTTGTTAGATATAAAATAAGCTTCAATTTAGTTTAAAAAAAAAAAAAAAAAAAAAGTTAGTGCCATCTTTTTTTCAATTACACCATTTTTTTCTTATGTTACACCGTTAAAAATTATTTCAAAAAATTAACAGTGTACATTTTTAAAAACTTTGTTCTAATACCTATTCAACGACATACCATTTATGAAAATCGATTGAGTAGTTTTTCTACAATCGCTCGTCAAAATGCACTCACATCACAAAATGACAAAAATTGAGGGGCACCCTGTAAAGACCCCTGGTCGAAAAAAAAAATTCTAAGAGAACTTGTATTTTTTATTTATCAAAGACTATCTATAAACAAAAAATAATCAAAATTAAAAGGGGTCAAGTCAACCCGATGTTGAATCTTCGTGAAATTGCTCATATTGTTTAATGCATATTGAATTCTTTTATTTATTGAATAAACAAATGCATATGTACAATATTTAGTTTATTTGTTTTTTGTTATGAATCAATTTCTTGTTTAAAATAATTTTTAATAATTCTCGAAAATCTCGAGAAATTCAAATAATTATTCCCGATTTCTCGAGAAACACGATTGTTGATAAAACCGAGATTCTCGATTCTCGAGATTAATAAAAGTTCGAGAAATCAGAAGCTCTAGTCCTTAGTTCAAGAATTTGATGGATATAAGCTTACTATATTTTTTTTAAATAAAAAGTGTTGTTATAGGATTTACAATATGTGTCACAACAACACATAAATACCTTTTAAGACCTAGGTCCCACAACAACTTGCGCTCTAAGGTTGATAAACGCTTTCTTCAAACCTCTGCGGATTTAAACCACCTGAGACTATGGATGCAGGCAAACTATTAAATTTGTATGCAGTTCGTACAAAGAAATCTTTTTGCGATCTGCCAGTATGACCGTTTGACTGCTTGCGCTAGCCGAATGCCAAGTGAAACGGGGGTAAGAATAAGTTTGAGGCATTATAATTGATAGAGATGTGCCGGTCATAGACCCAAAAGAAAAAGGGAAACTATTTCTCTAAAAATTCTACACTAAAAGAACCCAATTTCTTACCTAAGCCAATTCCTAGAGTTTCGCACAACATGATGCCCATAATTTTTCGTAAAAACATTGTTCGGAAAATGCTTTTACAAATTAATACTAACAAAGCATCTGGGCCAGATCGTATTCCCCCAATTATGCAGAAAACCTTTTCTAGGGTGTTAGCACCAGTCTTCACTAAAATCTTTTATTTATCATATAAAAAAGGAGCTTTTCCCGAAATATGGAAAATAGCAAGCGTACAATCAGTTCCAAAAACGGGTAGTAAGAATGATCTACCAAATTACAGATCCATTAATATAATGAGTTTCTAAGAGTCTTCCAAACTACTTAATGAAAGACAAAACGGGTTTCGAAAAGGAAGACTGACGGGGGGAGATTTACTTTCTTTTGTCACTCATGTATGGAACAAGTCGCTTGAAAATCATGGTGAGACTTTCGGTGTTGCTCTTGAGATATCCAAAGCATTTGATAAAGTATGGCACAACAATTTTATTTGCAAATTAAGATGTAATGGTTTGGATGAGCAACTTATATCTTAGATACAAAGCTTTATTTACGAGCGGAAATTTCGGATCAATGTTGATGGTGTTTCATCGGATGCCTTTTCAACTAATGCAGGAGTTCCTCAGGGTTCTGCTTTGTCACCAACTCTCTTTCGTATTTATATTAATGATTTGTTGGATTCGACAATTAGTTCTATCCATAGTTTTGCCTATGATAGCACGTTTCATGCGTCTCATGAAAATCCTAAATTATATTCACCGTTAGCACTTAACAACTGTTGATCAAATTTGATAGATTCTTATGACCATAAAACTATTTTGGATTGGGGGCTCGCTAATAGTGTTGAATTCTATACGAGCAAAACACAGGCTTGTCATTTTTCTAGATTATCCACACTTAATCCGTTTCCATTAAAGTTCGAATCTAAAGATCTTGTAGAGAAAGCATCTGTTAGACTTCTAGGAGTGGAAGTTGAAAATAATCTGAAATGGAATTCTCATATTTTTAACCTAGCTAAGAATGCTGTTCATAAATTGGGCTTTTTGGGACGATGTCGTAAGTTTTTAAATAGCGAACAGCTTCTTTTAATATATAAATCATTTATACGTCCCTGCATGGAGCACTGTTCTTACATATGGGGTGACGCTTATTATAGTAGTTTGAAGTGCCTTGATTCTGTTCAGCGCAGAGCTGTTAAACTGATTGGCAACTCAACTCTTACTAAAGAGCTTGATTTTTTACAGCACAGACGAAATGTTGCTGATTTGACAATTTCCTACAAATACATTATGGATGAACAAACTTCTGAAGAGATTAAATCAATTTTACCTAAACTAGCAATCCCATCGCGTAACACCAGATCAAATGTTGCAGCCCATCCTTTAACGGTTCATATAAAAAGGGGCAGAACTGTTGCTTTTCAGCGTGATTTTTTCAACAGTCTCTCGTCTCTGGAACGCCTTACCTTCATGGGTTTTTACAGATTGCTTTAATCCTCAAAATTTTAAAGTTAGCATCCATAAATTTCTAAGAGAAAGTCAATTTATTCAAACTTAATCCCAATCCCTAGTTGGCATGGTATCTTCGGATATTCAGAGACGTTAATTAATAATTTATTATAATTAATACTAAACATGCCTAACTTAGAATAAAAAAAAAATGATGCTGCTGATTTCATCTAAACACTGTTGAAAACGGTATTTGTAAATGCAACAAGGTCAGCAACAGTGCGACGATGTTGTAGGGAATCAAGGTTTGATGTCAAATCTTGATCACCCACAATTCGTATAGCCCGCTTTTTGACAGAGTCCAAGATGGCCAAGATTGAAACAGAAGCAGCACCCCAAACTTGACAACAGTACTCCACACAAGGACAAGTATAGGACTTATATACATGGAGTGAAAAATTTGGAACGTATCCAAATGGTATGGATACATGTCGTATACATATACTATATATACGAAAATTTTGTTGCCCGAGATGTGGTGAAGTCAACAGTTCCATCAGCGTCGCCAATATTCTTTAAATTATATCGGTTGTGTAGTAGGAATTACAATATGTTGTAGTGAGCCTACCACACAACAACTTAACAACACAAGGAGAACAACTCACCTAATTATTTATTTATTTATTTATTCGTCAAATAAAGACTTAAGTTGTTACATTTTATGAACTAAAATATTGCTTATATTATTGGAGCGAAGCTCTATTTTTCCCCGATTCGGATATTCGATTGTCCGCATACTCCTCCCAAACTATTAAAGATATCAAAATGAAATTTTGCATGTAAGACGACATCTAGCCATAGATGGTTTACAAAAAATATTGAAAATTAGACATACCACGGAGGAATACATGATTAATAATTAGACATACCCACGGAGGACTTTCAATGGGAAAATTATCATTTTTTCACAATACTTAAACACAATAATGGTCACCTAGTATTATTGCACTTCATGATCAAGCTAATCCATCTTGAATGAAGCGTTTTCATTTTTCTTGAAAATATTTTGTTTAAAATTTGTCCCGCTCACTCGGGTCATAAAAATTACTGTATTTATTAAAGTTTCTAATTCATTAATTTAGTGGATTGTGCAATGTGCATAGAGTAGTCAGTTTTATGAAGCTCTTCAATCAAACGTCGCTTAAATCTTGTATCATGTGTATGTAAATTGGGTACCATTTTATCACACAAATCGGGACATCTAATATTGCATCTTACTAGATCAAAACCAAAAAGTGTGGAAGCTAACTCTCTTCTGAATTCAAGTGAAATCATATTAAGTAAAAGAAGCCTTTCTTCATATTTTGGAAACCTAAAGCCACTAAATCCTAAAGGTTTTAAGGCAAAAAGTAAGAATTGTTTTTGCACCGATTCTAATAAGTTTTTGTATTCACTTGTATATGGGGACCATACTATACTGGCATGCTCCATAGTTGATTGTACAAGAGAGCAATACAGAGTTTTTGTTAAAGCGATGTCAGAATTCTTTAGCTCTTCGTTTAATAAATCATAGAAACGAATGACCCCTTGAACAAATTTTATTTTCATGCTGCTTCATGGTCATAGCACTTCATGGTCATACACTGGAAGAAAAGTTTATTAGCAATGTGGTTGTGAGGATCAATAAAAGGTTATAGTAACAGACTAGCAGTTATAACAATCAAGATTCGTTTAAAGTAATTGCGATCCGTCCTCTATAACTGAATTTAGCGTTGATAACTCAAATTCGGTTACACTAAATGAATAATTCGTTTGTAGATTGCCAAAAATTCTTTGTTTCTGATTTAGTTGTCACAACTATACGGCTTTAATATTGAAATTGGTATATTCAACAGATTTATTCGGCTGCCACAGCTAATTTTGTTTTTTTTTATGATTATTTTATTTTGAGTTTTGTTTATTCTTGTTATCTTTGTTAAGGTAAACTTTCCATTTTGTATTGTGTGTTTATCGTTCTGTTATAGTAATTCTTTGTAAATCGTATTATAAAAAATTGTTTGATTTTTCGAGTGAAGTGTCAATTTTTTGTTTAAATTGTTGAACTAGTTTATTTGAGAATACAATATAAATCAGTTTTGATTTATTTATTGTTAGTTAAAAATGTGGTAAAACTTGTGGTCTGATTTAACATACATTAAATACAAAGTTTTATAATTTATAGAAACTAAATAGAAAATATTACTGACTATTTTTCCTGACTATTGTTTTTAGTTTTGAGTAATTATGTGAGGTGATGGTGAAAAAATATCTATAGTTTAAAATGTGATTTGTGGTGCCCGATGTAAGAAAAAAATCTATTTTATTTCTAAAAAACATCCTGTTATTCTCTCATGTTTTTTAACACATTGAGATGTTGATTATATTTTTAATTAATTAGTTGTATAAAATATAAATAAGTGAAAAAAGTTTTGACGAGCCAAAATAATTGCATTTTTTAAGTTTTATTGTAACTTTTTTGTCTTGTCATCCTATTTTTGACAATAGAAACTCCAAACAGTTGATCGAAATTAAATTATAAGTAAAGTTATACTATACTAAACTTGAACGAAATATTCTGATCCAACAACTGTAAAGCATTTTAAGTTCGGTTGAAGCAACTAATTTTTATAGTTTTCATATCAATTTATTAACCAATAGAAGCGGATAGGACACCTGAATTTTGAAGTCAATATGACAGAAATATTCGGTTGGCACAAATTGAGGTTGTGGTGAACGAGTATTTTCTTTCAGGGTAGTATTACACCTAAATCGTGAATTGAATTAGTTCTCTTTAGCACATTTCCGTTAATATTGTACTCATAGTTCTTAACTGATTTCTTAAAAATGAAATGGTTACGCATTTATTAATATTTAAGTGCATACCATTGTCATTGCACCAATCATAAAGTATTGTTGAGTTTTGCTGTAGAACAACTGAATCATTGGTTGTTTTAATAACCTTGTATATTTTCAAGTTATCAGAAGAAAGATCGTTAGTAAATATAAGGAAAAGTAGAGGACCAATGTGACTTCCCTGAGGTACAGAAGACGCTACATCGATTGGCGTTGAAAGATGATCTTGAAACCCTACGATTTGTCTCCTGTCTTTTTACTGTCACAATAACATTAAAAATTACCCTTGCAGCCAAATAAAAATAAAATTGATATCTGGCAATTATCATCGCCGACGATAAATTAGAAATAGAATCTAAATTTTCTCCGACGAAAAAAACTTTTTCGTTTATCGTTGTAGTGGTGTTTGAAATGCATGTATCCTGTGTATTCTAATGTTACTAACGTCGTCGTCGGACGATTTCGCCGTGATGTGTTTCTACCTTTATTCACAGTTGAAATTCGAGAGATTTTTACATTGTTTTTCTTAAAACAATTGGAGACATCATGACCAGTCCGACCACAGTACGTACAGCGTGATCGTCGTTGTTAATGTGGGAAATTCATTGACAAATGGCCCATTTCACGGCAATTATTACATCTAACTTGAGTGTTTTTATGAACCTTAGATAAGTTATTTTGATTCTCCTTTTGTTCACTATTTTTAGATTTTGTATATATATAATCGCAATTGTGCATTTTTCCGTTGATTCGGTTTTTTCATTTCCTTGTAAACACTTCAATAACTGATCGACATTTCTAAATGCTGTTAATCGTAAACTTTTTGTCATTCCTGAATTGTTTATATTTTCGATTATATCATCTATAATGGCAGCTTCTGAATACCCGGCAGCTTCTCCCATATTTTGTATGAAATACACAAATTTCGAAAAAATTTCATTTGATTTTTTCTTTTTATTGTGAATTCGATAAAAAACATAATTTTCGTTTGTCAATATTTTAAATTTTGACAATAACAATAATATGGAAAACCATAATAATAACACACATATAATAACAATTCACAAAAATATTCGAGTTGCATTTTAAAATTGTCAACTTCATGACACTAACCTGCAGCAGACCCACCAAGTCTCATAGTTGCGTATGAAATCGTGTCATCGTCTGACCAATTGTATTGTCGCTTAAGTTGCTTTAATTTATTAATCCAATTCATCAATAACGGTGAATTTCTATAATCCGGATCAAACATTTTTATTAACATAAAACATTAACATTCATTAACATAAAACATAAAACTTTAACATAAAACTTTTCCACTAAAGAAAGCTGTTGTTCCAATAGAGTTTTCTCTCGACTTAATAATTGCAATTCGAATTCATCTCTACTAACACAACTGGCACTATTTTCAGGCAATTGAAATTGATTTTGATGATTTAAATTAATTATGGGTGACTGGCAATCAGTTGACGGCAGCTGAATGTTATTTAACGGTAACTGGAAACAATTTGGTGATGACTGTAAATTTGACGAAAACTGATCATAGTTTAAAGGCAGATGATAATAATTTTGCGGCATCTGATTATTGTTTAACGGTGAATGATTTACG
Source organism: Diogma glabrata (assembly GCA_963693315.1). Taxonomy (NCBI): domain Eukaryota; kingdom Metazoa; phylum Arthropoda; class Insecta; order Diptera; family Cylindrotomidae; genus Diogma; species Diogma glabrata. The sequence continues at coordinate 208,921,107 of OY856186.1, forward strand.
TTTTGAGGCATCTGAATATTTGACGGCAGATGATTTATATTTTGCGGCATCTGATTCTGAATAACATTTCACGGCAGATGATTTACATTTTGCGGCCTCTGAATACTATTCGACGGCAGATGATTAATATTTCGAGGCACACGTGTTTGTTCTAATACATTTATTGAATTTTCTGTTCCGAAGATCGAATTTATATTCATATCATTACAAAAATTATTATAATATTGAAATTGTTGATATAATCAGTTGATATCGTCTGATCAATAGGCGCGTTCCATTCAAAATCAAACTTACTCAAATTTGCTTTGAACTACTCTACCCCGAACAAGTTGTGTAGTTGAAAAGCAGTTTATTTTTCGATTTTATTTAGATCGTTATAAACTTGTTTTGATATTTTTAATAATAAAATGGACCAGTCAGATCTAAGTTGAGTTAGAGTTTTGAGAATAATGAAATTTGGTGGCTATATTTGAAAATTTTTGAAATTTTCGGCGTTCCATTGGTGATCTACTCAAAAGCTGCTTTGAATAGCTATTTCGTTCCAAAGGAACGCATGTAATATTGCTTTCAGTAAACATGTCTAATGAATCTTAAAACTTTTACACAATATAAAATAACATTTCGATTAAACAGATCCCACTTCTGATATGTAGTAATGTCTGTTACTATTTTAAACACTTTTTATGTTTTATAATAATTAATCTTTATTTAATTAATCCATAACTTAATATTAACAAAATCACATCTTTTCTCTTTGATGGTTTTATCAGAATTAGCGTATTAATATATAAGATCCCCAAAACATAATTCAAACAACTAAAATTAAGGTAACCAACCATCCTCTTTCAGGGACGACGGTCCTTCTTTTGGGAGCTCTCGAAAAGTGTCCTCCTAACTGTCCTCCTTTTCAATATTTTAAAACTAATCCGTTAATCTCTGTCTTCAGAGATGTTTTTAATAGTACGTAGCCATCTATGAATTGAATTTATAGTTTTTTACTGCTGTCTTCCATCATGTTCATCATGTGGACAATGCTATACCACACACATCTTTGATGACCCGTCAAAAAATTAATTAACTGGACTGGGAAGTTTCGATGCATCTACCATTTAGCCCAGAACATGTGTCATCTGAATACCATTTACTCCGGTCTCTACCAAACGTTTTTGATGAAAAAAAAATTGTCGGCAGAAGAGCCATTGAAAAACACTTGCCCAAGTTTTTTGGCGATAAACCACAGAAGTATTACACCGATGGTATCATGATACCACCCATGAAATGGCAAAAGGTTGTATATGCTAATTACTGGCACATATATACTTGATTAAAACTGATTTCAAATTGATTGATTGATTGATTGATTGATTGGACTGTAGGACCAAGCACTAGGCGAGACTCCCGGATTACGGCCGGGCCACTTCCTACAGTCGTTTTACATATAACAATAGGTAAGGATAGGTAGGTAATTGTTAGTTAGGAGTGAACGACCCGGTTACAGACACCTGGCAAATCGTATCTAGCTACTACTGTTAGGAGACAATCACAAGGACAATCACTTATACATATAATCTGCAATCGCCAATCAGCAATCCCGTATCTAAAATTTCTCGCCTGCAATCTCCAGTCGGAAACCTGTTATTCATGTAATTTATTAGTATAATAGGATGATGACTAAATTGTAGTCCTCTGCACTCTCCAATCTGAATTCATGTTATTATATTTATGGTTAAAATTATTTATGATTATTTATGGTTAAAAACATTTATATTATGTACATATATATAAAAAACAAAAAACTCCTTTGAAAATTGAGTGAATTTCATATAAAAAAGTATTGGGATTGAATTGGATAAAAATATTATCTTTCACTTGATGTTTTTATTTGAAATGTATTTATTTAAATTTTATAAAACATTATTTTATATAATATAATTAACGCAAGAATGTTTTGAATTTTTCTTGAAACACAAGAATTAATTTAACAAAAACAATTAACCCTGCTCGTTGATATCGTTCAAAAATCTTATTGGATTTTATGGATAATGTTTGGATAAATAGAAA
>OY856186.1:208925667-208978003 GCA_963693315.1 Diogma glabrata
AACAACTGAAAAAACAACAACAATTGCATTTAATTTTTCAGTTGCTTCAGTTGTTTCAGTCAAATCGAACACGGCTTATTTACCACGACTTGTTGATTAGATCGTTTCTTAATTTAACACTACAAAAATCAGATAAATTCTATAACCTTTTTTAAAAATGTTAATAATTTTCATCGACTAAAATCACTACGGTTTAATTTCATTTTAATTTTAAATGAAAAAAAAGTAATAAAAATAAACAACGACACAACAATGTTGTATCGAATTGAAAACCATAAATTACGAGAATTTCAAGAGAAAAAAAATTATTTTCCTGATTTTTTCAATCTTTTAATTAGAAAAATTAAATTATTTTTAAAATACCACCATTATTATATATTATTATATATCATATATTATATATTATTGAAGCACTTGGTTTGAAACACATTTTAGACACTTTAAATATGGTAATAAGACACTTTAAATATGGTAAATTATTAAAGTAAAAAATATATATGTATTTATCACGACGGAGAGTTTTATCCACGTCCATCTTCTTTAAATGCGCTCGGCAAACCACTTGATTAAAACTGATTTCAAATGAAACAAAATTCGGATCGTCCCATATCATCGAAAAATCATACCATCGAAAATTGTTACGTCGAAAATTCGAGAAAAAAAATTAAACTATCGAAAAATCAAACAACCGAAAATCATTCTGTCGAAAAGTCATTGCATCGAAAGATCGATGCACCGAAATTTTTTCGATGTACTGAAAATATCATATGATCGAAAAATCAGAATAAATCATATCAGAATAAAATCATATTATCGAAGTATCATTACATCGAAAATATTCGATATACTGAATAAAGCTGGATCTGTTTTTCTAGTCAAAATAGAACGAGAAACCATGATTAATTTTCTAAAGAGAGAGTAAGACGAATATCACAATGTTTCATGCCAAAAATATTTTATAGAATTGGAATTGTGACATTTCACCATTATTTTTAATAAACATCTAATTTTATTATATATTTTTAACAATGTCGTATCCTACATAGACTGCATAATAATTTTAAATATATTTTTTCAGTGTAAAAGTCGTCTCTTTCCATAAAAAAGTCTTGCTCTATAGACTTTTTTTTAATAGTAGAGCACTTTTTTATAGTACATATATCACTTTTTTTTAAAAAAAAAGTCATGGAAAGTAAAGAAAAGACATGGGATAAATAAAAAGTCTTCATCTTTTTTCCTTTCGCACTTATATGATTTTCATATCTTCCATTTCACAAAATAAAAAGACGAGAAAAAAAGACTAATGGAGAATGACCTTAATTAATTATTTACATCAAAAAATCATTCAATCGAAAAATAGGGTATGATGCTCAGTGCTAGGCATATCATAAATTCAAATGTCAGATAGACGCAGAATATATTAATTATTATATTATTTCTATACATTCATCTAGATTTTTAAATTACTAGTTTTTCGATTGCCGAGGATATGGAATATCAAAATTAAAGTATGTATGTTTTTTGGAAAAAATTGGTTTGAATAAATTTTTACCAAAAACCATACATACTTTAATTTTGATATGCCAGTACTTCGACTATCGCAAATTTAGTAATAAAAAATCTGAATGAATGCATAGAAATATATTATAAATCCATATAATAAATAATAATTAATATATACTGCGGATACCTGACAATTAAATTTACAATATACTTTAGCACTGAAATGGGGCATACCCTACTCAGAGTAGGGCATACACTATACCCTGTTTTCCGATGTAATGATTCATTCATTATATAGAAATATAATGAATAAATTTCCGAATTAATGAATAACATTCCGATCAAATGATTGTTCGATTTTTTTAATTAAATTTTCGATTATATGAATTTCGGTGATGTGAGGACTTTTCGACGAAATGAATTTTCGGTGATCTGGTATATCGGTTTAATGATTTTTCAATTACAAAGCCATTCGATAATATAAAATTCGGTGGTATGAAGTTTCGGTCTGCTGATTTTCGGTTCTGTAACACGATTCAATGATTTGATTTTTCGATGCTATGTTGCGGACCCGAAAAATTGCATTAAAAATTGAACAAAAACAGCGGTTACTTTTTACATAACCTAATATTTTGTACTTTTCTTTTTTTTGTCCTCCTTTTCATTGTAAAAAATTGGTCACCTTATTAAAATGAAAACTAAAGTATGGAATCAAACAATAAAACAAAAACTAGTATGTCGCTACTATTACAAAAAATACTATTTTAAAATTAATTGATTTTACTTCATTTTAAAGTTCGCAACTAATTTCATATCTACCTAGCCTTACAACAAATCAAATTATTTTTAATCTAATACTTCACGCTGTGAACACCATTGGAAATAAAAATGTTTGAGTCCTACACTATCCCTGTTCCTTAAAAATTTTAAATCCTCAAATTTCTTTTCATTGTCAAACATTTTTTAACATCAAACAAATAATTTGAGGAATGAATGGTCTTTATACTTATCATACTTTTCAATTCTTTTTTAAAAGTTTGATAGATACCAATTTAAACTAAACTAAATTAAAATGTGTTTACATCATAAAATATTTAAATTACAATCTACATTCTGCGTTGTAAACTCATATTAACTATGACTAAGATGCAAATTTTGATATACTATCTACTAATTTGCTATGTGCGGTATCACGCTAAATTCCCTGTGAAAATGTGTTCTTTTTCCATTAGTGTAAAAAGAATAACAAATATTAGTTGCCATGGTTGTTCATATAATTTTGCAAAGTTTTTTAAACAACGCAGCCATGTGGTTGATCTTTCTATTTACAATTGGCGATGATGGGATGAAATAGAATGACGTTTGAAATGAAGTTTGCTAACATGCAGGGGTTATTGAAAAATATTTCATCGAATGAAGTTAGGTAAAATTCTATAATCGTGTTTGTGTCTGTCATTAAATTTTTCAGATCGCAATTACAATAATTAAAATTGAGATCGCGATTATGTTTGTGTCTGTCAATGGTATTACGTTATTTAAAATACTTTGTAAAATTATATGAAAAACCATAGCAACTTCAATTTGTTATTCTTTTTACACTAGTGAAATAGACTTTTCATTTGTTATCATAGAAAAACATTGTTTTTTTCGTGAGTTAACATTTGTTCACGAGACGCGCTAGCGAGTAGTACCGAGTATTAGCTAGCGAGTGTTTCAATTATTATTTTTGGATTTTTTTTTCCGAATCTAAGACCGAGTGTTTTGATTTTATATTATAATCGTACTCTCCAAAATTGTGTAAAATGCATTGTTTAAATATTCTAAACGAATGCGTAGAAGTGAGATGATTGCTGAAGAACATTCGTATATTTCTCTCTATTGATATCTTTTTCCGTTTTCAAAAATAGGAGATCAACCATACTCACTACCAAGAAAACCTTAATACGAAAACACGTTTAGGAATGTCATTCTATTTCATCCCATCATCGCCAATTGTAAATAGAAAGATCAACCACATATAATTTGTGTTTGTTTTGTTTCAGTTATTAAAATTATATAAAAAAATGCCAATAGATTATGAAATGAAAATAAATCTTTAACAATTTAGATGAATAAGATGATAACTACTACTATTACAATTCAAGGCAATTTCAATATCAGATTGTAACAGAAAATATTAGCGATAAATTTAGATTTTTCTTATATTTGTTTTTAACAGAGATAATACAAAAGAATTTGATAATGAAACAACACAACGTGTTGTTAAAGTAACGCGATTAATAGGTTCTGTATAATGCTATTAATTGTATGGACAATGAATAATGTAATGTTGTATCATGCTTGTTGTAATGTGCATTTACGGATGTTGAATTTTAGGAGTACCAAGTAGTCATATTATAAGGGAGAAAAATAGAACAGTGTAGCGATCGAAGGAAACGTATCTTTGACTGTTCGTTAATTATTAAATCTCACTACCAAAGCATACATTTTCTCCAATCCACCAGTACAGAACCTGAACTCGTTCTGGAGTGGGGTGTAGACTCTCTTATAAATACTACTGGTTAGATAACACGATGAATTGTGTCATAACAAAATGTTATTCTGTTTTTTCTTCATTTTATGCCAAGACCACGTCGTAAACGTTTGGAAGTGAGTGGTCCATCGAGTCGTCGAAATAAAAGGGATCGTGTTGCATATATTCGTAATGTTAATGCTCTACACAATGAAGCGAATGTTGATTTTATGAATGATGAAATGAATGGCAATAATGATGGAATGAATGCTGAAGCTGATGTAGGAATGAATGTTATGAATGATGAAGTGAATGTTGGTGATATGAATGGTGTCATGAATGGTGTCATGAATGGTGTCATGAATGGTGAAATGAATGGTGTTAATGGTGAAATGAATGTTGTGAATGAAGAAATTAATGATGATTTACAACTGAATGTGGTGAATGATGAAATAGAAATCCCCTTAGTAATTTTGAGAGATTCGTTCAAGTGTGCTTTGAATGTGATTCCAGGTAACTTTGATTCGTATGTTTATGGTGCTTTGGATATGAGTTGTCATTTTTGTCATGCCAAACATTTTGCAAGAGAAGTTACTTCAAATAATAATGAAGCGTTTTCTTTGTGTTGCCATAAAGGCAAAGTCAATTTACATCCTCTTTCTGAAAATGCATTTTTCTCTAATATTTTCGAAGGATCAAATAAGTTTTCAAGTAAGCTTATTTGATCTCTAACTTATTTGATCGCTAATTTTTCATATATCCGAACTGATCAGCTAGAGTTCTGATTATTTTTCATTCATATATTTAAAAAGAAAAATTAAAAATTATATGCTAGCATTTCTCATTACCACTTTTTGAAATCATTGCTTCTACGTCAACAAAATGTCTACGCAAAAACTTTATTCATAAGCGTAGCGAAGCACGCTGGGCCCTCCTAGTACATATAAATCTATTATTTTTGAAATATTATTCCAACAAAATGGAACAAGAAAAAATTAATAAAATTTTGCTAAGAATTAAAGCAAACGATTCAGAAATTTTAAATTTGAATTATCCAAAGAATTTGCTTGAAAACAGAGCCCGTAGAAATATAAACTTGGCAATAACTTGTGTTAATAATTACAGAGTTTCGAAAAAAAATAAAAGCATCCGCATAATAAAACCAATATACGCAATTTTAAACAATCACATCCCAAGAAATAGGAGTATTTGTTCCCATGTAAGTACCTATATTGAAATTATATAAATTCTTTTAAATTTATATAAATTCTCAAATTTTGTTTCTAAAATTCTTGTTTTTAAAGAAAACTTTTGTACGTTTCTGGGAGGATGGAGTCCCAACATTTTCAGAGAAGCAGTTTAAAGAGCGCTTTCGTATGAGCAGAAAAACATTTTATTTTTTGGTTGAAAAGATTGGAGTATTTGCCAAAAACCAGGACACAAATTGGAGAAAAGCCATACCAGTAACAAAAAGGATAGCTGTTGCAATACATGCACTAGGGTCATCAGCAGAATATGCCACGATTGGATATCTGTTTGGGATTGGCAGAACAACAGTAGGCGAGATCACACTAGAAATTTGTGAAGCAATTAATACAATGCAGTCACAATATATTAATGGATATCCACCAATTCCGACAGTAAAATAATCGAAAACATTAAAGGTTTTGAAAATACATGGGGGATGCCTCTGTGCTATGCAGCAATAGGTAATATATTTTGTAACCTTTTATTTCTTTATTAAATTGTTTTTTTGTTACAGATGGCTGTCATATAGAAATCTCTCCACCTGAGGATGAAGCCACTTATTATTATAATTATAAGGGGTGGTATTCTACCGTCTTGTTCGTGGCTGTGGACTACAGGTTAATTTCCTGTTAGTCCTAAGGATTATATATTTATTTTAAATTAATTTATTTAGGTATCGCTTTATTTATATAAACGTTGGCTTACCAGGTCGAAACAACGATGCTTTCATATATGCAAATACAAAACTAAAAAGCATCCATGATAACAATATTTTTAAAAAATATGCCAAAATTATAGACAATGTGGAAGTACCTGTTCTCCCAATTGCTGATTCCGCTTTGCCTTTGGCTCTAAACCTGATGAAACCATTCCCACATCATATAGTGATGTGGAATTTAAATTAAATCAATATTGAGCCGATCACGAAGAGTTGTCGAAAATGCTTTTGATCACCTAAAGGCTAGGTTCAGGAGGATTGGAAAAGGAATGGAGGGTCACATCTCCAATACAAATACCATAATAAGAGCTTGCTGTATCCTCCACAATATCTGTAATAAGGCGAATGACAAATTTGATGATAGTTAGTTGACTGACGAGGGTGGCAGAGAACAACCAAATTTTATCAGTTCTGTTGGCGAACGATTTTCTAGTGCTATGTATATTAGACGTACCTTGGCAGAATTTTTGTTTAGAAATGAATAAATTTACAGTCAATTCAAAACGTATAAACATTTATTCAAAAATATAATTTTATTTAATTCAATAAATAATGACTGAATGGTTCAAATTTGTTGCAGGTGTTAAAATATGAAATGTTTAATTTATTAGATCCACATTTAGTACAGGATTATTAACTTAATAAAAAAACACATGTGAATTTTTCATATACCAAACTTTAAAAAATCGTAAGAAAAAATCCATATTGAATTGCTGACTTTTTATTTCTCAATTACATAGCTGCATATGTTTACTTCAAAATTTGTGAAACACAAAAAAAAAAGGGACTTTTTAAAATATGAGCTGTGAAGTAAACTAAGGTTTTACGCGCCGCCTAGCGGAAAAGAGAAAAGTTATTAATTTTAAACTTACTTATTTCAATTATTTTCCTTTTTACTTGCAAAAATATGCGTAAGTCGGATGAAATTTGTGGCACCTACTCACAAAACATTGCCACCATTACCAAAACTACGTGAAAAAGCCTCAAAATTCAACCGCGCATAACTCCGATTCCGAGTACTCAAAAAATAAAAGCAGAAATCACTTTTTTCCTTTCGTTAATGCCAACAATATATCAAAATTTCAGATTTTTAAAAAATAGTTGTTTTTTTTTCGATGTACGTTTTCAAAATAATAACCCAAATAGAAATTGAAATGAGAATAAAATTTGGAAGAAATCAAAACCTCCTAAATCATAGCCCTACTGATTCAAGCCATTTGCAATAAACAATGAACATTGCCACATGCAAAAAGTTGGATTAGTGTTTTTGATTAAACGCTTTTGATTTTTTTTATATGTAGTTTTATTCTTCCAGTTGGCGTTATGGCGATTTTTAGAATTTTTTTTATATTGAGTTTTAATTTCAAAAACAAAAAATTTCGTTTATTTGTTTCGTTTAGTTTAGTCTTTTTTGATTTTTTATTCCGTTTTGTATTCTCTTCTTTCTCTTCTGTTTTCTCTTCTTTCCTATGGCTACGCTTTTTTCGTGGCTTGTGTATTATATATATGATAAAAATTTAATTTAATTTAATCTCCATCATGCTTTATAATGAAATTAATACTCCATGTATGGAATACTGTTATCATGTTTGGGGAGGTGGTTGTCAGTCAACAATAAAATGTCTAGACTCTATACAGAGAAAATCAATACGGTTGATGGTTAATATCGAACTAACGGACCAGCTTGATTCACTCCAGCACAGAAGAAATGTGGCTGAATTGTCAATCTACTATAAATATAACTTTATCGAATTCTCCTCTAAGGAAATTCAAAATATCCTTTTGTGTGCGCAGTACAATCGACAAACAAGAGCTGCCGAGCTATCCCATCCATTTGCTGTACAAATACCTCATTGTAGAACTGTGTCCTTCCAGAACGACTATTTTAATAGAGTGGTCAAATTGTGGAACTCAATGACCTCCTCTGTATTTCCCGATGAATTTGCCCCTCAGGCATTTAAAGAAAATGTCCATCGTCATTTAAAACAATTAGTATAGTCATCCCTATATCCTCATTCCTTCCATTTTTCCCGTCTCCTTCCTTTATAGTTGACATGGTATCTTCGGATATTCAAAGAGTCTGAATAATAAATATTTCATATTTAGTGTGCTAAACATGTCTAACTAATTAATAAAAAAAAATACAGCATAATCTGCATTTTCCTGTAAACTCGTTAACTTTTTCGAGCCCCTTATAGTTTTGATTTTTCAACTATTCGTTATTGAACGAGACGTAATAACATTTTCTTTTATTGTCTTTGTTTTGTTTGGGATTATTTTCATTTAACTGATATTTATTATTTAATAGTAAAATTAACATACGCACAGTTTTATATGGGCAACTAATGAAATTCAAATGTCAAAACTATTCAAAATTAACAACAAAAAACTATTAACATTGACCCAATATAGACATAAAACATCAATTAGCTTATACGTAATATGGAAAAACAAAATATCCAATGAACCAACATAAATAACCAAAAAACTCATTGCAAAACTAAACTCGGCCGTTTTCTAATACACAGTTTCGTTTTTTTTGTTTTCAAATGAATTCTGTTTATTTGAATTGAAAGAAATTTGACATTTTTTTATTTTTTATGTAATTATTATTTCGCCCGGAGATTTGCCTTCCAAACCCTGAGCCCGGAGATTTGCCGGCAAACCCTGAGTCTGGGTGAAAAATACTCAGTTGGTAACCCTAAATATGAATACAAATTGTATTATTATTTAATTAATGCATATGAAATTTCTTACCGGCTTTCCATTTTTATGTAAATGTATGTAATAAAATGTATTGTAATAAAATTGGGAATAACTATAAACACTAGAAGATTCAACTATATTATGTCAAAATTTAATTTTTCAAAATGTTTAAAAAATAATTCTATCTCACTTCCCCGTTCTTTCTCTTTTTCGTATTTCACGATTATCGTGTTTGAAAAACAAGATTACGATAATCTAGTTATGAAACACGATTATCTTGAACGCAGTGTAATCGTGTAGTGACAGACTGAAAAAAATAACAGGATAATCGGGAATTCACGATTATCTAGTTTGTGTCTGTCATGGGTATAACCATGAGAAAATAGAATATGAATTTTGAATGTTTTGTTGTCGATTTCTAACTTTATAATTTATAGTAAATATCGATTATATATACTATCATAGAAAAAATTGCATTTCCTACGCGAGATAAAAACGCTTTTCGTTTGTAAACATGTCTAAACAAATGTTAACTCACGAAAAAAACAATGTTTTCATCTCTTGTAGGAAAATATACTATTTCATCTCTTGTTGGAAAATATACTATTGTACGAACTGAAAATGTTTTCGTTTTATAATTTATCATGTTTTTTGTTTACAATTTTATAGATAGGGTACGTGGTAGGGATTAGTTAATATTTTTTCCTGTAGAATACACTTTTTTAACTTTTGATTTTATTTTCGGTTCGACTGTCGGTATAGAAGTTAAAAAATGTTCTCTGTTTCTTAAGAGATGGTACTTTTTGTGTCAAAAGGTTGTTGTCTTCAATATCAAGTTGTTTGTATAATCTCCAACATTAATGATCAAATGAAAAGAAAATGGCATCGCATCATTCACAATATTTTTGTGTTGTTAAAATACATATGTACATATTTCTGAAGCATTTTGTTACTAATAAAAAAATAGTCGCTCTAATTCTAATTTGATTAGATGTATCCTATTCGTCGTTTTATTCATATATTATGAATTAGATGAATGATTAAAGGAAACGTTCGTTTTCATTTTAATTATCACATCGTATATTCTGGATTTTATTATCACAACATTTTTGATTAAAATTTATGGTTTTTGTAGATTAAGATGATCTATTTGTTTACACATATATTTTTTTTTATGAATCGTAAACCTAATTTATCGTCACCATGTTAGAGAATCACAAGAGCAAACTGACGTTTTGTTTAATTATTATTGCTGTATTTTGAAAATAAATTTCCTTTTGTTAAGCTTGAGTTACATAGGTCATGGTTATAGTGTGTCAGGTTTTGCTGGTGGTATTTCACAGAGCTGGGTATTTTTTGTCATAAATTATTTAAGCTCTTAGAAAGGGCAAACTATTGTTGGAAGGGATTGGGATATGGAATTATAGCCTTTCAAATAATGATGAAGTTTCTTTAAATTTTTTTGGTTTAAATTCGTCGTGGAAAAACTGAAGAAGGAATTGAATTCCATAATTAACCTCTTAAATAATTATTCTGAAGGGATACTAGTTTTACAACGGCATCTTTGAACAGTGAACAGGTGGGATAATTTTGACGGTCTTGTTTGTCGATAGTTTTGAACTAAGCAAGATAGATGTATATTTTAATTTTCTCGGCAAGATCAGATCAGCCACAATTCTTTTCTTATTTTATTAATATATGATCTATATTCTATTCGGTACCAAAATTGCTTGATATAGTTTACAATTTACATATGTCTTGTTTTGTTTTGTTTTATTCAAAAATAATTTTTATTCTGTTTACACTTTGATTTACAGCTTCTCGGCTAAGTATTAAAGTTCTAAGACCTCGATTGTGACCCTTGGTTGGGGTCTCGATTGAGGTCTAAAAACTATTAATCCCAGTAATTTAATTCTTTTGTCTGTTCTGTTGCGTCTGAATGATGTGGGATTTTATTAATGGTTGAAGAAACCAACTTCAAAACACGATCAACCACATTTTCTAACACACCTATGCACATTGAACTTTTCACAATTAGATTTTCAAAAAGTATAATCTTATAAAATCTAAATAAACCGTTTCCTTTCCCTCTTTCTCCCAAAAGAAATAAATTTACATAAAATCAAACCCAGAAAATTTTAAATCTTAAATTTTTTTGTTTATTTTCTTTTCATGAATAAGATAAGGTATTAAGAAAACAAAAAAAAATATTTTAATTTCTGAACTGGTTTATGTTATTTCAATAGGTGCGTTCGATTTGACTGAAACAACTGAAAAAACAACAACAATTCCATTTAATTTTTCAATTGCTTCAGTTGTTTCAGTCAAATCGAACACGGCTAATATTGTTTGAAGTGATGAAAGAGCAGGTGGTTCAAATCAAACAGGTGAACATACGAATCATAATATTGTAATTTTGATTCATGTGAAGATCAAAAATTACTCAAAATTGAAAATAGTATCAGAAAAATTAAGTAAACAAACAAACTTATATTCGTTTCCTAAGATGAATTTGTAATTTAATTTAATTTTTTTTTTCGTTGGATAATTAAAAAACGAATTGTTTATAGTTTGAGGTTTTTCAAATGCGTAGACCAACATCAGCTGATAAGTAATCACACTTATATTACCGTAGCTCTAAATTTTATTCCATACGAAAAATTTTTGGATAGGTTAATTTCGATAGAAATAACAGTTTAGTCTTTTGAGTTTTTTTTCGATTTAACTCAACATAAGAGATTTCTACTTATCAGCCTATTCACATAAACAAATAACCTTGGATCTTTTTGTTTGTTTATTTTTAGAAACTCTAATACCACGGGTATACGTGCACACGAGTATAACATTTCCATTTCTTATTACATACATGTTTCTTAAAATGCTTTTGAAATATATTTTTGGGGGTCTAGACAATTATTTGTAATAAATCAATTCTATAGTTTTAATTTTTTTTTAAATTAAGTTCATGGACGTTAAACTAAAATTTTTATGGTTTAATAAACTTTGAGGAAAGTTTATTGAACTTGAGCATATTTCTTGTATCAAATTTCACTTGATTTTTAGTCCTTGTGGTTATTTTTTTAGATATTTATTATGTAGAAAAGGAACCATGTTGAATCCATCGGAACCAAGTCGAATGGTATCGTCTATCAGTCATCAATTTCCGTTCTTATACAGAAGGGGATAAGTTTATTATCCAGTCGAAAGGTTGTTGTTGGTTCCCTGCAAAACCCGACGATCCACAAATGTGATAATTTCAACTTAAAATCAATAAGCGAAAAGGTTGTCACCGTCACTTCATAGACAAGTAGTCAACTTGTAGTTGTTTATCCCAAAGCGATCTTCTGTCTACGTGGATCCTTTTTGTGAACCTCTGACTTCCGATAGAGCTATGGAGTCAAATGTCAGATATTTCTCTGATTATGGTGACTGAATACTTGGGCTACTTTGGACTCAAATATATTCAGGTAAAATTTAATACCAGGATAAATTTAAAAATACATCTAAAAATCTGAACTCTGAACAGAAGATAAGCCAATTGTGACAACATTAATTCTACTCTAGGTAATTACCTCCTAGAAAACTAGATACAATACCGCCAAATAAAATTCACTCACCGAGAGTATCATACACGTGAAAGAACAAAATATCAAACTGTCTTATATGTGCGTTGGAAAGGTAAAATATTGGCGCTTATGCCAATAGGTTAAGCATTTTAAGTTTTTTTTTTTTTTAAAATATGAAATCTATAACCTTCCCCGAAAACATGCCAACATTCAAAGATTACGTTTGTTTTTGTTCTAAACAAATTAATTTTTTAAGATGTCCATCTTAAATTGAGTTGTATTTTTACATAAATTTCGTGATCTGGAAGACCGATGCTGAGTATAAACAAGGAGTATAGATTTTTAGAAACATTTGAAAGTGATCAAATCGAGAACATGTCACGAAGCTGTTGTCCCTAAAATAATTCATCTGCCCTGAAGAATTTTTTTTTAACGAATCAAAGCTATCGATATAATTTATCGCCTTTTTCTTTGCATTTCTAAACCCTGATTTCAGTGGGTTTTTTTCTTTGTTGGCTCATATTCATCATATTTTTGATTGATATACAAATAGTGGTACGAGTATTCATAATGACATACTGTTCGGTAAATTTACTCAACCATTTAAATTTATCAGTTAAATAAAATAAATTAGAAAATTTAAATAAATTAATAATTAATAGCAAATTCTATAGGAAAATTAAGAAAATTTATTTCGTCATACGGTACCTGTCAAAACAGTTCTATAAATATCGAGAAAACTGATGTGAAATTAGAAAAAAATAAAATTAGTTAAAGGAATAGTACAATTTTTTTGTTGCTTGTTAATGGTTTTATGTTTTACTGATATGAGTCGTTTAGAACTTAGTTACCGAAATAATAATGATATTCTTAATTCCCAAGGGAATTTTAATATAATTTGAAGTAAAAAATAACTAACTTGATCAATTAAAACACAAAATCATGCTATCAAATACTTGATAAAAATAAATGTTTTAGTTTCATAAATGTTTTATAGTAAAAAATAAAATTATTTATGTATCACGTGAATTATGTATCACGGGCCAGAGGCCCTCGGGTAGTAAACGTTTCCCTCTGTAATTAACATCCTTATAATTCCCTTGATACATAAATAACTCTTATTCAATCGTGTAGTTATAAAGAAAATTAAATGGAAAAATAAAAATGATAGTTTTGTAGACCAGTACCCTATTTCACCAAACTTACAAATTTGTAATTTCATACAAATTTTTACAAAATTTGTGAAAATTTTTCATGAAATTACAAATTTGTAAGTTTGGTGAAATAGGGTACAGGTTTCTTTTTATGGTCGCAATAATATTTTTGATTTAAATTACACTTATTTGTGCTTAAATGGATTGTTTTTCAACTTAATTACAATAAATTCATTTTAAAATGTTGATAGTGATTTAAAAGATATGAATATTACTTATGTAAAACTATGATTAATTTAATGATTAGACTAATTTGGAGTGAACTCCAGAAAATAGAATAAAAATAAAACAAAATATGTATATTGTATACCTAGTACTGTTAGTTAATATTATAAATATGTGTTTGTTTAAAACGAATATTGCAGTTTTTGGATTTGGGTTACATAAAATTGTTTATGTTAATTTTAACAAAAAATTCGTTACGAGATAAAAGGAAAGGACAAGCTGTATCTAACATATTATCTCGTGCTGCAACAACCTTTTCATTAACACAGTCGAAAATAACACAATCACAACAGTTATCCTCGACTACATCGTCAACATTAAATAATTTATTTTACGGTTATATAACATCAACGACCACTTAACTAACCTTACTAAATGCAGGTGTTCAATATTAGAAACAGATAATAATTTTATCACCATCAATACAAATTCAACAATTGCATGTTTTTTGGGTGCAACGATAAATTCTCTCTACCTTGGATACGGTTATTTCCCAGTTTAATTGGTGTGTGGGTGATGGTTTGGGTTTCTTTGACCTTTGGGTTCGTCAGAGTTCCTGTTCCGTAATCATTTAAATTCGTTTTTATATTTTCTATTGCGTTCCGTGCTGCATTTGTACTGGACTGGGGAAATAACTCGAATCCGCATAATTGAAGCTAGTAGGAATTAAACCTCGCCAGGCACGCAGTTCCCCTATTGTTTTTGATAGTGATTGCACTATCAGGAACAGTGTTCATTACAAACAGGGTGATTCGAAAGGTGAAATCAAATTGCAAGCGGTAATTGACTGACACATCGGCATATCTAAAAAATAAACAGTAAAATGTTTGCTTACACTGTCAAAAATATTATGAAAAACTTTTTTTTATAAGTTTTTCAGAATATAATGAAATGAATTCATTACACTCTTATGATCCGTTTATATAATTTATGATTGTTCGATGAATTATTATAATGTTAAATAATTCGTCCAATCAATAAATCAAATTCCAATTGACTCGTTTGAATATTTCGACCTTATTTGGGGCCTTCTTCAGCACTACAATACACAAACAATTAAAAATTAAAATTAAATAGGCTAATAATAATTACACAAGTTACGCTCTTACCAAATCAACAACATAATTATAACAATCTAAAAACTTGACTTGATCTAGAAACTTGACTTGACTTGACAGTGGGCGAGATGGAGAAGTGGATAAGTCAACAACATCTCTTACAAGGAAGTTAAGCAACACTGGGAAGGGTTCCAACTTAGACGGGTGACCGCTTGGGAACTTCATCAGAAAAAATATGGAAATATGTTTGTAGCCCATTGAAGCAGGAATATCTCGCCCACGGTATGCCAGTATACCTTATCCAGCAGCCCTGGAAACTGGCTAGGATTCGATGGCCCAACCACTTGTTAATCCGAAAGGTGAATCCGAAATTCAAATGATTAAAGAAACGTACACTCGAAAGAAACAAAACCAAACAAACCGGAATAATCAAATATCGACCCTTAGCTATCGTACCCGGACACGAGTAGGGAACTGGAATGTTAGAACTCTGATAGAAACATCGCGGTTAGCACAAGTTGAGAAAGTAATGAAAGAATATAACATCGAGATACTAGGACTCAGTGAAGTAAGATGGAAAAACAGCGGAGAGCTAACAACAAGCGAAGGAAATTATATGATGTTCTCTGGTAAATCCAACACACACGAACAAGGCGTAGCAATATTAACAACACCAAACGCAAAGAAAGCACTTCTCGAATGGAAACCAATCAGTAGCAGAATAATAACAGCAAGATTTCAATCGAAAATTAGAAATACAACGATCATACAGTGCTATGCACCTACCGAAGAAGCTGATGATGCGACAAAAGATGAATTCTACGAACAGCTCCAAGCAACACTGGCTAGTGCACACCGAAATGACATCAAAATAATACAAGGTGATTTCAATGCCAAAATTGGAACCGACAACACCGGAATGGAATCAGTCATGGGCAAGAATGGAGATAGGCTCATCGATTGTTGTGTCACAAATCAACTATTCATAGGAGGCAGCAAGTTCCCACACAAGAACATACATAAATACACTTGGACATCACCAAATGGAAGAATTAAGAATCAATTTGATCACGTACTGGTGAATAAGAAGTTTCTATCCTCACTACAAGACGTCAGAGCAAAGCGAGGAGCAGACATACACAGCGACCATCAACTGGTAATTGCAACATTCAAAATTAAACCAGCCGCTGTAAAACACAACAAGTCATGTCAGAGGAAATTTAACATCAACAGATTGAGCGACAAAAATACAAATAACATCTTCAAAGAATCGCTCCAGCTCAATCTACCAAACAACGAAACCACCAGCATTGATGAAAAATGGGAACAAGTTAAAGAAGCTTACGTCAAAACTGCTACAGATGTGCTTGGATACCAAGACAAATCACGGAAACCATAGATTAGCGATGATACCTGGAAGAAAATTGAAGAGCGTCGTCAGCTCAAGTTGCAATTGTGTCACCAGAACACAACCGAGATCCGCAGCAAATATGAAAGTATAGCAAAACAAGTTAAAAAGATGGCAAGGAATGATCGCAGAAGATATACAGAAAGCATTCTCAAGACTGCAGAAACAGCAGCAGCTAATAGAAATATGCGCACACTACACAAATGCGTGAGAAAGGTCACCAACAAATATACAAACACTCCACCAATAAAGGATGAATCTGGTCAAACCCTCACAACTCATGAACAACAGCTAAATAGATGGAAAGAATACTTCGAAGACAACTGCCACCAACAAGAAAATAACTTGCAGTCTCCGGATGACAACTATAACGAAACTATTAGCACCCATCCACCAACGGAACGGGAAGTTAGAGATGCCATACAGAAACTCAAGAATAACAAATCTGCTGGTACAGATAATATATCAGCAGAATTACTCAAAGCAGATGTAAACACAACAGCAGAAGCTCTAACACCACTATTAGCTGATGTATGGAACGAAGGTAAAATACCAACCAAATGGAAAGAAGGTTTAACCATAACAATCCCAAAGAAAGGTGATCTAAGAGAATGCAAAAATTGGAGAGGTATATCTCTGCTCAACACAATAATGAAAATACTAGCGATGATTATTCTCGAAAGAATATCTCCATCAATTAACATGAAACTAAGAAACGAACAAGCCGGCTTTAGACCAGGAAGAAGCTGTACCGATCATATCAACACAATCCGTATCATCATAGAGCAATCAAACGAATGGAATTCACCATTGTATCTCCTCTTCGTGGACTTCGAACGCGCCTTCGACTCAATTAACAGAAGCGCGATATGGAAGACACTTTGTGAAATGGGCGTCCCGAAGAAAATAAACAGAATACAATACAAAGGACAGCAAAGTGATAAATACTACAACCACCGAGGAGTGAGACAAGGCTGTGTACTATCCCCGCTACTATTCCTGATAGTACTAGATAGTATCATGAGAAAGCTCGATGATGCAAGTCCAAATGGAATCCAATGGAACACAACAAGCCGGCTCAATGATCTAGACTACGCAGATGACATCTGTCTACTTACACATACACATACGGAAATGCAGCAGAAAATACAGAAGCTATCAGCCCTTGTACATGAAGTCGGTCTCAACATTAATATCAGGAAAACAAAGTCTATGAGATTGAACACCAAAACGATAACACCAATTACCATCAACAATACACAAGTGGATGGAGTCGGCAAATTTGTGTACCTTGGTTGTACTGTAGCAAAAACAGGCGGGACTGAAGAAGATATCAGTCAGCGTATTAACAAAGCTAGAAATACGTTCAATATGCTTCACAAGATCTGGAATGCATCCGTCCTGTCAAGAAAGACAAAGCTACGAATGTTCAGTGCATGTGTCAAGTCAGTACTGCTATATGGGTGTGAAACGTGGAAACACACAAAGAAAATCACAAATCAACTACAGGTGTTTGTGAACAAATGCCTGAGAAGACTGATCAAATGCTTCTGGCCGAACACCATCAGTAACCAGGATCTTCTACAACAGACAGAGCAGTTAGACATTGAGTCCGAGATAAAACAAAGAAAATGGAGATGGATAGGACACACACTGAGGAAACCAGCTAAAGATATAACAAGGATGTCCCTAGAGTGGAATCCACAAGGTAAAAGAAGAGTTGGTAGACCACCCATGACGTGGAGGAAAACGGTGCTAGCTGAAGCAAAACAAATCGGCAAGACATGGGGTGAACTGAAAGCGATTGCCCCGAACAGAGTCAGATGGTCCAGCCTAGTAGACGCCCTATGCTCCTAAATGGAGATAAAGGAGAAAAAAAAAAAAAAAAAAAAAAAAAACTTGACTACGGATATTATAACTAAAACCAAAAAAACATGTCTATAGTTAGGTAAAATAATTAAAATCATTAAAATAACTACACTAAATTAATGTTACCTGATTCTAAAACCAAACAATATTATTTACACTCAAGTAGTGACGTAAATCGATGTATAGATGTCGCATTGATCAATATAAAGCAATTTGTTTCTGACAATTAAATTAAAAGAACAAGTTTGTTATATAATGTGTTTTAGTAGTTGAGCATAGACCGTATTGATATTATCTATAGGGGATGTGGACTGTAAAATTGTCCAAACCAAATCAAAATTTTAAATTTAATAAATAAATAAATATTATCTATATCTGATCTACGGTTTACCGCTATATCTTTATTTTTATATATGTGTAAAGATTCAATTGTCAATCGTTTGGGTAAATATTCCTTCACCATGAAAACAATTTTTGAAAATAGAAGTGAAAGTGTGCATTTCAACTCAAAAATTTTAGCTTTAAGCTAAAATTCTTTACCTGAGATCCACATTAATATCTTTAGAACTTATGCTTTCTTTAATAAGAACAAATGCTTTCTTTAAATGTTGGTATGTTTTATCGGAAGAATTTTAGAATTCTTATAAAATGCTTGACCTACGGCCTTTGACATGAGCGCCATCTTTAAATAATTTATTTCATAAAATTTTTATAGTGTAAGCAACAAATTTACTGTGTTTTTCCTTTCCAATGCACATCAAACCATTGATAACGAGGAAGTCGTTATCTTGTAATACCATTTTAATTTGAAACCCTAGATTTGAGTATCCAGAAATCTTCCAGACCACCCTGTTCTTGAACTATACACTGTAAACTAATAACTTTTTCTAAAAAAATTTGTTTTATTTTATCTGTACTTGTTTCATGTTTACCAAGTATTAAGTCGATCAAAAATGGTCGGGCTCAGTGTTGGCCTGCCAGATCATGAATTGATCGTGCTATCTTTAAAAAATAATTTCGCCTCGTTGGCCTGCCCGATTATGAATTCAGACGTGCCATCTTTAAAAACTAATATCCTTAAAAACAAAAAAGTTTTCTTAAAAGTTTTGGCATGCAAACATTGAAACTTAGATATTGTGAATAATACTCAAAAAATGCTTGACCGACGGGATAAGCGTTGCCTTTAAAAATCTCAATTTTTAATATTTTTAACAGTGTAATCAAAAAAATTAAAATGTATTTTTTCAAAAAGTTATTTAGATCAAGAACAAACTTAAACTAATGGACTCATGCTGTCCATTTTAATGGCCTCGAAGAAAATTTGGATTTTCTTCAACTAAAATTGTTATCAAGTGCTACTGAGTATCAATAACTAGTATTTTTTTGTTAAACAAGCCTATTGACAAAATAAGGGCATTATACTATTGTAAATAAGAAACTATTGACACCCATTTAAAAAAAGAGAGCTTCCGCGAAGAACGCTGGATTATAATTTGGGGGAAATTAAGGATTTCGTACGTTTTTGTTTGGATACCAAAGGAAGCCACGGAACATCAATCATAAAGTTTATTTTCATTATACGTTTTACATTTCTTTTACCTTTTTCTGTCATTGACAAAATTGTTATTTTTGATAATATGATTAGTTGAACCAAGCTTTTTTAATTAGAGATTTTCCTGGGCCAGAGGCCATATGTTTTTTTGCTTTTTTGTAATCCCGGATTTAAACAGGAAACCTGTTTATAATAATATGTCTGTGGACACGACATTTCAGAAACCACTTGACCTACTGACCTGAAATTTGGTATACACATCCTTTGACATTGATTTTCAGATCCGCATGTTAATTATGGTCCGAGATATGGAAGTCAAAATGCTTTTTATTTTTTTGTTATATTCAGCAATGCACGATAGTATTTCTCGCCGTTTTTGATAGTTTCATTTCACCGGTTTACACGGTTCTATATTTTATGATTTACTTTGATATAAAGATATTATAAAATCGAGGATACGTGATATATAAACACACCCATAACAATCAGAACGTTATGAGAGGGCGTAATGCATTCATGACGCCCGCTTATATGATGCTAAAAAATAATAGCTAGTTATGTACCTAGGGCGTTATGTAGGTTATTGCGCCCGGAAAGCGACGTAATCTAGCCCGAGGGCATCTGGCCCGAGGGATGGTTGTCGCTTGTTGGGCGTAATACCCAGTAACGCCAGTGGTGCATACAAGATTTTATGCTTCACTTTATAAGCAAAAAACGAAGAAAGAATTTAATTTGTTAGTCGCTATATTGATATGCTAAAAAATACAAATGTATCCTAGTATGCCAATAAAATAAATATTTTGAAGTTTAAAATAATAATTCGTTGTTTTTACGTTGCTATGTAAACAAATTATCCTAAATTTTGTAGCGTATGACAAAATCATTGTATGACTTTTAAAATAATTTGATAGTTTTGGAAAACTTTATGAACATTTAATAACTAAAATGTTGCTAAGCATTTTAAAACAAATGTAAAAATCTTTTTCTAGCTTAAATTGAATAAAAATTATTTACATTTTGTAGTTAAAACTACAGTAAAAATAATTTTATTTAGTTTTTTAGCGTCTTAATAGCGGGCGTTATGAACTCATAATGCCCTCTCATAACGCCTCGGTTTTTATGAATGTGTTTATATATCACGTATCCAAGACATTATAACAACTTTATATCATTGTGAAGCATAATAACTATTTATGTACCAAAGGCTTTATGCAGGTAGATACGCCTGAAAAGCGACATAAGTCAGTCCACGGAGTTGGGCGTTTCACAGGACAAAAATTCATGTTAAACTGAAAAACCATTGGAGGTATGGTTGAATATTAGCCAACAATCTGTTTCAGAAGCTGAGAAATTGTAAGTAGAGTATGTCGATCGTCGACAAATCTTGCGTTTACTGCTTTAATGTCAACAAAAGAAAGACTTTCAACATCGAAACATCGCTGGAGATGAAAATTGGTTCCATTTTGATAATCCAATGTGAGAACGAAATGGATAAAACCGATAAAACAGTATGGAACCATTGCTACGAAAGTTGTTCGATGACAATTAATGTCTTTAAAGTCCACTATGGATATATAACGATTGGACTGGTGCAACACAATAACAGTTGCAATACATACCAAATAATAAAAATTATTTGGTAACATGATAAGACAACGCTACCATGTTATTCCACTAATTGGATGAGCAGGACTGGAAAATTCTATTATACGCTCTTTGTTCATCAGACATTTATCATTTAGTTAGATCACCATTAGGCAAATGAAATCAGCGCTGGGAAGCACTTGCAATCTTTTTATATATTTTTTAAACAAAATGTGTAGTGAAATAGGAATATGTCACCACAACACATAGAAACTTTTTACGACCTAGGTACAAAAACATTGGTTCTAAGTTGTTGATGGACGCAATTTTTTGTGTTTTAATTTTTTGTGTTTTGAATGAATGGAGGATAACTGATCGATAAATTACATCTCATAATAAAATGTTACGGTGAACGACATTTCATGATAAATAAAAAATAAAAAATAATAAAAAAGATAATATCACCTTGTGATACCTAACTCTACTGCAGTTGTATGAGATACGTTTACTCGTATGTCAAAAACATGAACTGGAGTACACCGCGTTGTCAAATCTGTAGATCGAAAGATAATAAACAATACAAATCAACAAAAACTGATCCTTTCATGCGCGTTAAATTATGAAGACATCAAAAACTGGTTCGATGCCATAGATTACTTTCAAACAATCAAACTTGTTTTTTACGCAAATCCGATGACCGATCAGTTCATGAATTATAAGTGAAAAATAATTTTACACCCAATAATTTGAAACACAAAGTTTTAAAAACATCATTCACCAGTATGTTCGACCTGTTTGACCAAAATGTTTAAACGGAAATAATAAACAAGAAGTAAAGTTTGAGTGACAGTGAGAACTTAAATTACACGAAAACAATCAAAGAGAAATAAAGTTTGGGTAATATACGAGAATATATTTTTAGAACTCGAATTAAGAAATATTGTTTTATGAAATTGTTAATCTTTTAATTTATATTCCCTTTAAATCTTCTAAAATGGGATTACCCCACTCCGAAATTTATTAAGTAGCACATGTGTTGGAAGCTCCCGAATGCTTCGACCTCATACTAACATTTTTTATCCTGCTCGTCATTACATAATCTATCATTCAAACACTCAAGTTTTTGAAACCAAATGAGTTATTTATGTCATTTCAGAATTTTCGATTATTATAATTCTAAGAACAAAATAAAACTGAAATTCCATTTCTTTCTTCAAGTTTAAATTCGCGAATCGCGAATCAAATGAACTATAATCTCTTTACTCTTATTTTTTGTTTTTCTTAACATAAATTCCAATTTCAAAACTTATCGAATCTCTTTGTTACAAAATATAATTTGTACAAGAAAGTGATTCATAAAGTAAGACTATAGAATTTCGTTTGTTCACCGGTTTGGTAAGATAAAAGCACCTGGAAAATTGAAAAAAAAAAAAAAAAAAACAACGAAATACATAAAACAAAAAAATAATTAAAACCGACCGGCACAAAATGTCTTAAAAAACTAAATAGAATTTTTTAACTAAACAAAACATAACATACATACAATATATGTACAATTTTATTCATTTTTAAAATTTCCGGTTTTACAGGGCTGTATTGAATTAATTTTGAAAAAGAAAACACATGATATGACCACATGTGCTAAAGTCAATTTAATTTTAAATTTAACTTGCGTACAGTAGATTATGAAATGCGGTTCCTTCGATTGTGTTAGGATACACTTTTTTTTTAATTTATTAAATATTTAACTGAATTAATTATCTTCATTTATATCTTTGTGTTATAAGAAAAACTAATTTTTTTATTTTTATCTATTTAACTATGTCTTTTGTTTATATAATTTTTTTTTCTTTGCTTATATGTAAAATAAGAAAATAAGTAATAAATTTATTAATGGTTAGCACGTTCTTTTGTTTTTCTATCTTTTAAATTTTATCAGAATTGCTTAAATCATTTTTTTCATTTAGTAAAGTTAGAGGTGGGTGGATATTGTATGCTTAGTGCGGAATGATTAACAAAACCTTGTTACACAGAATTGAAGATGACCCAACTCCAACTGACTAATATGTTAACTAAGAAACTTTACATAATTTACTAGTTCGCTTAGTTCTGCTTTACAATAGTCGTTTCGCTTATAACATTAACAGTATTTTGGGAGGTTACACAATATTAAAATAAGTTGGTGAATACTGAATATCCTCAATTTAATGTGTTAATTTTCACCCAATATTGGTTTACTAAAATGTTTTGTGTAGTAGGAATTACAATATGTGTCACAACCAAAACCCCCGATATACAAGCCTTCTTCATTTGTTAGCACAGAAAAAATCGTGAACTTGTAGCGTCATTTTGAAATTAAAACTCAATAAAAAAAAATTCAAAAAATCGCCTTAACGCCAATAACGCCATCTAGAAAAATAAAACTCCATATAAAAAAAATTCAAAAAATTTAATCAAAAACAATAATCCAATTTTTTGCATACGGCGATGTTCATTGTTTTTTTAAGATGGCGTGAATGAATAGGGCTTGTAGAATATCGGAGGTTTTGGTCACACCACTTAAAAACTGTTTAAGACCGAGGTACCACAACAACATACGTTCCAAGGTGTTGAAGGACTCAAATTTTTTGCATTTTGATTAGTATAATAACGTGCAAACATCAAGGAATATGCCATAACTAAAACTGAGGTTACTAACGTTGGCAATAGAGTGCCCCCTCTATCCCCTCTTGGCTAGCGACATATCACTGATATTACTAATGGTATGTGATATCTCACGTCAGTTTATATGCTAATAGTATGAACTAAAGTACCCCGGGTTTTTAAATCCGTAGATAAAAAATAAAAAAAAAAATTAAAATTAAATCAAGAAAAATTGATCCCTACATGCGTCAGATATAGGCTGGCTCAAAGTTATGACGTTAGTGTAGTCCATTGGCGTTATTAAAAAAACGTCTTATTAGAAAAAAATGGAAATTTGTTTTAGAACACTAGGGTAGCTTTGTCTGACAAAAATGTGTCTGCAATTGGCATGTTTGGCATGTTTGGGTTGTCGGACTCGACAATAGCAGAGAAGTTTTTTTCGGAGAAGGTTACCCTCGTGTTATAAAACCAATTTCTGCCCCCCATAGTTAAAAAAAAATATTGTGGTAGCAAATTTACAAGATCCCGCCCGGGCAATCGGTATTTTTCGAAACCTGAGTTGCGAAAAAACGGCCGAATCGAGGAAAATAGGAGAATAAATGTTTTCGGACTTGTCAAAGACAGACGCCGACAGACGCCTCACGAAGTATAAAATATGTGGTAATCCTCAAATGAAATCGACGTGGGCCCAGGAACTATTCTCTCGTGATTATAATGTTATGGTGTCCTGGTTTTGCTGCATAGTGTTGAGCATGGTTGCTCATCGTCCGTCTTGTCTAAGTCGTTTCATATTGCTTATGATGATCTCATTCGCTAATTCCCAGTTGTCTTTTCTGTTCTGCATAAATTCCCAAAGGTTATGAGGAGTGTTTGAATCTCCGATGACCGATCAGTTCATGAATTATAAGTGAAAAATAATTTTACACCCAATAATTTGAAACACAAAGTTTTAAAAACATCATTCACCAGTATGTTCGACCTGTTTGACCAAAATGTTTAAACGGAAATAATAAACAAGAAGTAAAGTTTGAGTGACAGTGAGAACTTAAATTACACGAAAACAATCAAAGAGAAATAAAGTTTGGGCAATATACGAGAATATATTTTTAGAACTCGAACTAAGAAATATTGTTTTATGAAATTGTTAATCTTTTAATTTATATTCCCTTTAAATCTTCTAAAATGGGATTACCCCACTCCGAAATTTATTAAGTAGCACATGTGTTGGAAGCTCCCAAATGCTTCGACCTCATACTAACATTTTTTATCCTGCTCGTCATTACATAATCTATCATTCAAACAATAATTTTCGTCTGTTTGCAAACCTTCCGCATTTGACTAGCACGTGCTCTGCGTTTTCGGCCTTTCCCTCACGATATAGGCAGTTAGGGTCCATTACGCGCTTGTACTTGTTTAAGTGCTCAAGTAAACATCCATGAACTGAGAACATCTGTGTCAACAAGAGTCTTCAAAAAATTTATTTTTTAAATTCTACTTTCAACTTTTATGTTTACATTTGCCTGGTGTTCCGTGACAGCATACTAACTCATCACAAATTAAAGAGGAAAAAAGGAATCAAAACGCCGACGATGTGAACCCAACCATTGCCGATTTTATTTTAAACCTCGTTATTATACTAAAAAAAAATAATACGCGTTAGTTTTTGCCTAGTTTCGACATAGGTTGGTTCAAATTTTCTAAAGAAATTTAGTGGTAATCAAAGATTCAAATGTGACCCGTTCAATTGTGACCCGACAACTCGTCATCACGATATAAAATATCTCTATACGATCGTAACGTTTCAAATTGCAATATGGATATCGCGATCGACTGCGATCCTATAGGTCGAGAGCTCAATTCCTGGAGTGGTTCAATTTTATTGTTTTTTTTAATTTTTATTAAATACCATTAAAATTATTGTTTCTTTATTCATGAATTAAAATATTGATCGATAATACAGTTTTTTAAAGTTGTTGCTAATGTCTTTTCCGTTTCGTTCAAATTATTATCATTTCGATATTAATAAGAACATTAATTATATTTATGGCAGACAGTGCTAAAAATAATAAAATATTGGTTTTTCCATCATTATTTTCCATAATTTCATTGCCATGAAATAAAATAAGGAAAATAAAACCTACTATTTGAGCATGCATTTCTCTTTCAATATGAGTTACGGTATTTAAATTTATCGATAGTGTAGTTTTTTAAGGTTATTGCTATTGTCTTTTAGCACAGTGTGACGTCAATACGAATTAAAATTTGGAATGCATCCAGGGGATTTGTACGACATCTCAATATTATATTCAGTTTTTAAAAGAAATGTTTATTCTGTTTTTTTATACTTTTTGTTGTTGTTTTCTTTTTAAATTTTTTTCTATTTTCTGTTGGTGATGGTTGTACCATTTTTAAAGTGAAAACTTCTTTAAGCGCGTTGTGCGTTTTTGTATGGAGAAACATTTATATATTCGAGTCATCGTCATGCTAAATAAATATTAAATATAAAATAAATATCAAAGGAGAGTGAGGTGAATTGTAATCATTTGTTATTTTCTTATTTCTTATTCTCATTTTTTTATCTATAATTTGTATTTTTTTTAATTTTTTTTTTCTTGGTTTAAGTGTGGTGTGGTATAGTAAGTAAAGATTTTGTTGTATTTTTAAGTAAAATAAAAAAAATTGTTTTGTCATATATCATTTGTATGTTTTTCTTTATACTTTTTAATAAAGAAAACGCAATTAATAGTACGAATAACCTAAGTATTGTTGAAATTAATGATAATATATTATAAATGTTTTTACTCTCGTTCTCTTGATTCATATTTTGTTTTTTTATTGAATTTGATGTTGTTCTCAGTTAATAACAGCGTGGAACTGTGGTAAAGTAAGTAAAGATTTTGTTGTATTTAGACGATAAAAACACAGCTATTGCAAAATTTTAAGTTTTCACTTCTGTCGACAGTCCTCAAGACTGCCTTCTTATTTTAATTATAATTCTTTAAACATGACGATGTAAAAAAGTGCCTTTTTGTTTTTTTCGTATTTTTTATATATTAATGATAATGAATTTTATCATTTTAATTCATTTTTGTTGATGAACTAACTAATTGTGTGTGTTTATTATTAACAGAATTTTTAAAAACGTTTTTTGTGTTTTGTGATATATTTTGTTTGCGTTTTGTTGTATCTTTATTTCAGTATCTACATTTTCATATTTTCCTTAATTATATACATTTTTTTGAAAATAATTTTTTATGTATAATTTTAATTCTTGCTTTTTTCTCTATTCTTAATTTGTTAGTATATTTATATTGTTTTTTGTCCTGATGATAGTTTATGTTAATAACTGAAAACGCGCAAATATAAAAATAAATAATTAAAAAATTTTTTTTGGACTACACAGATGAAAAATATTTTGTATATTATTTGTCCAATGAAACTGTATTACATATATATTTTTTGTCAGTGTAATATTTTTATAGAGCCTTTCAAACAGAAAAAAATTATTCAAATCGAAATCGAGCCTTTGATTGTCACTAAATTTCTTAAGAAATTTCGAGCCCCCTGTGTTAAAACTCGAGCCCCCTGTGAAAAAATTAAAAATATAAAAGAAAAACGTACTAATTTTTTTTATTATAATAACGATTACCGAAGTTTAAAAAAAATCGGAAAAGGTCGTGTTCAAATTTCTTATTTTATCGGTGTCCTGATTCAGATCCATTTGCTTTTTATCTCTTACTTTATTTTAATTTTTACTATATACACCTATCATGAAATATTGGCCTAGGCCTAGATCATATTTTATATGTGATAGGTTTTACTGTTATCCATTCCAAAAATATGCTTGAGGCATGATGGATCTCATTTCATCTGAGCATTAATTAAGATTCGTTTAAGACTCAGAATAAAAGTCATCTATGAATACCAAAATTTATTCATTTATTAACTTTTTCCAAGTATTTACTATCAATAAAACAAAAAACAATATACTTTTGTTTGATTTATCGATAATAAATTTTATTTCAAGGTTGTTTAGAATTGGAAGTAAAAATTTTCTTCGCTTACTCTCAATTTTTTGAAAATGTATTTACACGTAAATGCTTTGGAGCCTATGATATCATGTGTTACGAAGCAATTGTCACTGAAATGATTTCGGGCATATGCGGTGGATTGGGACTTTACCAATTATATGCCGTAGATATAATTCTTATCGTTCGTTCTATCACCATAGAACAATAAGCTCAGTGGTTCTTTTCTTTCTTTTTTTTTAATTCACTTTCGTTAGTTTATATATATAAAATATATATATATATATATATATATATATATATATATATATATATATATATATATATATATATATATATATATATATATATATATATATATATATATATATATATAAATATATATGTGTGTATATACATATATATATATATATATATATATATATATATATATATATATATATATATATATATATATATATATATATACATACATATATATATATATATATATATATATATATATATATATATATATATATATATATATATATATATATATATATATATATATATATATATATATATATATATATATATATATAAATATATATATATATATATATATATATATATATATATATATATATATATATATATATATATATATATATATATATATACATGTATATATATATATATACTTATATACTTGTAGCAGTGTATACATTTTTAATTAGTTAGTGGGTGAATACGAAAAAACCGGGCTGAAACATAATTCATGTACTTCAAAAACAAGTAAATTAATATTAAAATGATAATTTAAATGAATATTTTGAAAAATAATCGTTTAATTAAAATTTGTATGTATATGGTGAAACAACACATGGAAATTTAAAATAAAAGGAAACTTTAAAAAACAATGAAGTACAAAATTTAACAAACTACGCAAGCTTTAATTAGCACTTTTATATTCAAAGTGATCAACATTCAGAATTTAAAACAATTTCTGTTGTTTGGCTTATTTTTCTGGACATAACAATTTCAAGTAATCAAACAACCTTCTCATAATATGAGGATTCATCTTTAGTTATTTTGATACATTTCAATTTTGTTCTCTTAAGATCACACCAATACATTGGTGCATTTTGTGGTTTTATTTTTATTTGCGACATTTAGGACCGATTGTACGAATGCGGATAGAAGATATATCCTCGGATATATCGTCTTTTGTATTGTATAAATAACGATAGAACAAAAAATGTATCCGGGGATTTTTGTTCTATCCTTTCTTTTTTTCTCTATTTTTCTTGTATAGAAACAGTAGATAGAATAATTTGTTTTTGTTTTTGACATGCGCATAATTATGTTTCGAATTTTTGGCTATTTTTTAATTAAAATTTGTGCGTTTCTAAAATTTGTTTTTTATATAAATTAATAGTAAAATAAATTATAGTTTTAATATAATTTTAATATAATTAATTTAAGTTTTCAATTATTTTTTTATAATTTATAACTAAATTTATTTAATACAAAAGTAAAAGAAATAGTATTGCCACATATAAAAATACTGCTATAAAAATGCAATAAAAACCAAAATACAAAAAATTCTATTCGTGTTCATCCAATCGACGAAAAATAAAATTCTCGGATAAAGTTATAACTTTTTTCTTGGATTTTTTCCTATCCATCCTTGTTCATATAATCGGCCCTTAAGTTATACAAATATATTTTTTGTAACACATGCGTAAAAAATATTCAATTTTGTACTAGAATAGAATAAAAGAAAAAACTACTTTTCCGCACATATGACCACAAAATATTTTGTACGCTGCCTGAATGTGAGATTTGTAGTTAAATCTATCTATATATCTATCTATATATAATATTTTTATAGCACTAAAATATCAAAATAATAATTTAAATAACTTACCATATAGTAAAAACAACTTAAACACATTGCATCATTTGAATTGCAAGAAAAAACAATTTATTTAGGTTTTCAAAGTTTACAATTTTGACAGCTCTTATTGGATTCCTATGTGTTGTTTTAGTTGGATTCTTATGTTTATATTTTCGAGCTAGTATAATTTACAACTATTACAACGAAGATGGCGCACTTTAATTATTTAAAAAGCTTAAATTTGTTTATAACATTGTTAAATAAATGATTAAATGAGCAATTAAATAAATATTTATAAATTTTACGCACTTGTTACAAAAAATAGTGTGTATTACTAGTGCGAATGCGTTTTCCAAACGCGAGTTATTTGCCGCACTCCCTGCGGTCGTGCGGCAAACTAACTCTTGTTTGGAAAACGCATTCGCACTAGTAATACAATCTACTATTTATGCATTATCGGAAACAAAATATAAACACCGATAAAACTTATAATTTCGTGAAGTACAGCTTTTAATTGTGTCCAAATAACATTTGAAATAATTTTCTGCTAAAATATTAATGTAATGTCTCTAATTAAATTAACAAAAATGCGTAGGCTCTATATTGATTACTGAAGAGCAATAAAAGCAACTATTTTATATTTAAGACAAATAAAAATAAAATGCAATATTTAAAAATATACTTTTTTAATATGTTTATTTTTAATTTTTATTTTATTAATAATAATATAAAATTCCTTATAGTAACAATTTTCAATATTGCATTTTAATTCCAGGATCTTTGGAAATATTGCATTTTAATTCAAAAGTGACAAAAGCAAACAAACAGTGAATAATATGGAAAACCATAATAATTATATAAATAAAAATAGATATACTAAACTATAAAAATATAACAAAAAGTAAACCAGTCCTATTTTAAAGGAATCTTTTAGGAAATAAAGTTAAAAGTGTGACATTATTCAATCATTTCAATCAAGTTTTGTACTTTTTTTAATAACCTTTTTTAATTATTATTTTTTGTGAATTATTTTATAATTATCTTAAAATAGTTTCTAGTGAAATAAAATTTGTAATAATTTTGTAGTATTAAACAATTGTTGCCTATGAGTTTTTACAATCGTAAAAAAATCATTGATTTGGTGTTGGCGACTATGGGAATCTAGTCAATTGGTTTTGAATGAGATGAATAAAACTTGTTGTTGTCATCATCGCTTGAAGTTGTAATAATTTATCATCAAACGCCGATTTATTTTGGGTGCAACATTTTTTTTACAATATTATTCAATAATCGCCTGTAACTTTGGCCTAACAATTGATTTATATTGATTATTATATTGATTCTATTGATTATTATATTGATTTATTATGTCACTTTTATCCAGCATATCGTCTGTTTAGATGCAACGCTTCTGGTGCAACAATTACAACAATTTTTTATTAT
Organism: Diogma glabrata; assembly: GCA_963693315.1. NCBI lineage: Eukaryota > Metazoa > Arthropoda > Insecta > Diptera > Cylindrotomidae > Diogma > Diogma glabrata. The sequence goes on from OY856186.1 coordinate 208,956,827, forward strand.
AAACTTAGCTTATAGTCACTATGGTTGGTTAGGTTGAGTAAGTATGCAGGTTTGGATCAGTTACAAATAATGGGGTGAGTGAAACATTTTTAATTAAATGTTTTAATTATATTTGATGTATCGAGGGTCTTGGTTTCTTCGGTTTTTGGGGTCGTCAGAGTCCCTATTCTTTACTCATTTGAGTCCGTCTTCTTTACAAACTTTTGCATGCAATTCAGTATCTGTGATGGGCTGAGAAGACATATTCGAACTCACAGACTTAGACTAGTTGGAATTTTTATCTCAAGGCACGCGGCTCCTAGGATGTTCCTGATTATGATCCCATCATCGGGAACGCACTGATGTTGATTACACATGTATTTTCAATCTTATTCTGGGGCCACAGGAACGCTACTTTTTTTTGGAGAAATAGAAATTTTTCAAAAACTGCCATATTTTTATGAAGTGTCAAGGATGTCATTACGCATTACTCATTAGCATAAAGCTTGCTAAATCTGTGCCCTTAAGTTTGGTCCTATACAAAGAGTACTCTCATACAAATGTATTTTGATAGTTTCTTCTTCTGTGGTTGAATACTTCAAAGATCAGCACAATGTTTATAGACTTACCATTTTTCAATATTTTCAAGACCTAATCCTAAACCATTAAGGTTTTAATTCCAGGATCTTATATGGAGAAAGAGTCCGTGAAGCTTCTAGGAGTATAGGTTTAAAATAATAAAAAGTGGACTGCCCATATTTTTAGCTGCTCAAAAATTGTCGTTTTCAATAGCGAACTTAAACGGTTTCATGTATCTTGATTCTGTGCAGCGGAGAACAGTTAAATTAATTGGTAACTCAAATTGGTAACTTGCAGCATAGAAGAAATGTTGCTAGTTTGACGATTTTCTACAAATATATCATGGATGAACGCGCTTCTGATTCATTGCCTTCGTTCGTTTGCCCTGATAACTTTAATCTTCAAAAGTAAGCGTTCCTAAATTTCTAAAAGAAGCTTAATTCTCAATCGATCCTAATCCCTAGTTGGAATGGTTTCTTCGACTATTCAGAGACGTTAATGCTAACTTTCAATTAAAAAATTTTCTAGGATATTTGATTGGTTTTACTTTTACTTTGACTTTGACCTTGACCTTGACCTTGACTTTGACCTTGACCTTGACCTTGACCTTGACTTTGACTTTGACTTTGACTTTGACTTTGACTTTGACTTTGACTTTGACTTTGACTTTGACTTTGACTTTGACTTTGACTTTGACTTTGACTTTGACTTTGACTTTGACTTTGACTTTGACTTTGACTTTGACTTTGACTTTGACTTTGACTTTGACTTTGACTTTGACTTTGACTTTGACTTTGACTTTGACTTTGACTTTGACTTTGACTTTGACTTTGACTTTGACTTTGACTTTGACTTTGACTTTGACTTTGACTTTGACTTTGACTTTGACTTTGACTTTGACTTTGACTTTGACTTTGACTTTGACTTTGACTTTGACTTTGACTTTGACTTTGACTTTGACTTTGACTTTGACTTTGACTTAAATGATCATCCGTCCGTAATATGACTACAAACTATTCTATCACAAACTTGTTTCAGTTGCATTGTACTAAAAAACCAATTTAAAGCCTGTCTATTCAATACTTTTAGCCGATTTGATTCGAATGAAATGGACACACAACAGTGTGCATTTACTGTGCAATCATGAATATTTTCTACAAAAGTGTGTTAAAAATCTTAATCATATATTGCCGTAGCGTAAAGTGTAAGTAGCATTTTACTTCGGCCTGAAAGACCTAAGTATTACATTCTCGAACCAAAAGTGAAATTTTTACGACCACTTATTCGACTTTTTAGAATCTAACGTTTAGACCTAACGAGACCTAACGGTCTGGCGGTTGTCACAACCGTGGTTACAAAGAAAGCGGCGATTTCAAAATGTTTACTCCTAAAACTAGGTTAACTTAATGGCAAGAGCTGTAAGGACGATGTCCTCGATAACTGCACCGGAAGTATGCCAAAAAAATCGTCAAGTGTGTCAAAACAAGAAAAGATGAATATTGCTTGCTTAAAAAACGTTCATTTTAAGTGATAATAATAAGTAGTAAAAGCTTGATTATTGTATTACATATAAGATTTTCATTTATTTTTTTAACGAATTTTTTTGAAAAAAATAAAATTAATTATTTGTATATGACATAGGGACAGCTGGAAAATATCCATTTGTTGCAATTAAATTAAGGGTTCCATACTTTAAAAATCAAAAACGGTACCATATTAGTGAGACTTCGGTATCCGTCAGAATTTCGACATAATCGATTTTGTTCCAAACTATAAGTGCTATCAACTTGAAACAGTTTAAAAATGTATTTGTCCACGCCTACTGAAAAATTACAAATGTTTGTTTTTATCTGTATTTTATGGGCATAGATAAGCAGAGGAGATATTAAAACTAAAGATTTTTTTTAGGATTCGAGTTTGATTTAGAAAAATCGATCAAGATTAAAATATTTAAAAAAAAATACTAATACATTATCGACTGCTTAATTTTTGAGTTATAACCAAAAACGTTAAATTTTTGCTCCTTACGACTTTTTTGTGTGACTCCAGATTCTACGAATTGTTAACTACTGAGTACTGACTACTTGAATTTTTGATTTTGTTATAATTTTTGCAATATTTTTAGAATTTTGAAAAAAGTTTCAATTTTAGATTTTTTAATATTTTTTTGAATATTTTTGGAAATTTGAAAAAAGTTTGTGTATTTGATTTTGTAATACTTTTTGGAATATTTTTAGAATTTTGAAAAAAGTTTGTATGTAGTTTTGATTTTGTTATAATTTTTGCAATATTTGCAGAAATTTGATAAAAGTTTTAATTTTTGATTTTGTAAGAATTTTCGGAATATTTATAGAATTATAATTTTTGGACTATTTTCGGAATTTTGAATTTTTTTGAATTTCGAATTTTTTTAGAATTTTGAAAAAAGTCAATTTTTAATTTTGTTATAAATTTTGAAATATTTTAAGAATTTTGGAAAAAGATTCAATTTTTTAGCATTTTATAATTTTTGCAATATGTTTTTTGAAAAAAGTTTCAATTATTGATTTTGTATTAACTTTTGGAATATTTTTAAAATTTTGAAGAAAGTTTAAATTTTTGATTTTATTATAATTTTTAGAATACTTTTGAATTGTTTCAATTTTTGGTTTTTTAATATTCTCTTGAATATTTTTGAAATTATATTTAAAGTTTGAATTTTTAATAAACAATAGCAATAAACTTCCAAACAGGGAAAAAATACTTGTACTTTTACAAAGAGTTTTATGTTTAATATACATCGTTGCCCAAAACAACGTCCTCCTAAAAGCCTTTTGCTGAAAACTGTATAAAAATCCTTAACAGATACAGAAGTCTCGATATCTCAAAGTCTTGAGATTTCAGCCCTTTCATATTTTATTATTATTATTGTTTGTATTTATACCAATATAGAACATAGAAAAAATTGCATTTCCTACACGTCATGTTCATTAACGAAAAAACGGTGTTTCATCTGCTGATTACTATTTATCTACTGATTATAAAAGAAAATTATATTTTCAAATCAAAAAAGTTATACGTTTCAACTTTCAATAAGTATTCTCGTTTGTCTTAAATCTTACTCTTAAAGATTTCCTTTTTAAAACTTAGCTACGCATATTTGTATTCAAAATATGTTCAGAACATCCGGTTTGTTTTTGAATTTTTGATTGTTGTTCGTTGGCGCTTTATACAAGCACAACCAGTAATATAAATTTTGTTCCAACAATCATCAACTCCTTAACACAAACATACATATATTTTTTTAAATTTTTACTAGAAAACAATGAACACTTGAGAAGACAATATTACGATTTACGACAAACACATACGTGTGAATTATTTAATTAAAAGAAAATATATTTTTGTATTTTTTCTTTTCGGTTTTTCATTTTAACATTGAAGAGATCAATAAACCATTACACAACATTCTCGAAAACTTGATTATTGGAATTAAAAAAAAAATGTCAACCAACAACAATAATTTCGAGGCATGAAGTTTTTGATCTTTATGACAATCTGACTTTTTTTCGTTTTTCTATCTTAACAAGTTCCAAGAAAAAAAAACTTCGAATTTTATTATCAATAATTTCCATCATTGATTGAATTGTTTTTCTTTCGATGTACAAGGATGAGCTGAAAAGTTAAACAAGAGCATGTTATGGTTTCCGATGCTCTCTTGTTTTTTTCTTATATACATATTTTTAATGTGTTATTTTTTATTTTCTTCAATGATGTAAAATTCGTAAATTAACATATTTTTGACACATGTCTATATGAGAGTTGACAGTGTTTTGATGAAAAAAAAAATTGAAAGTTAGTTTTCATCACGAGAAAATTTATTTGTTTTGGCATTTGCTCCAAATTTTTTTTGCCTACTACTATTGAATAAGTGAACATTTTCGTAAACTTTTTTATTTGTATCCAAAGATTTTATGAATCCTTCAAAATTGTAACGGACTTCTCAAATTTCAAGTAATAAATAAATTATATTTATGTTGGATTCAAAGATTCTAATTTATTCGATTTTTATAGAATTTGCTGTGACTAATGGTAAAAAGAAAGAGGTGTGGCGGATAAGGAAATTATTCAGATGGTGAGATGTGTTTAATATTAGGGTAACGATTGCGTTTTGAAGTTATATGACCAACCTATGTATTTTTTAAATAGGGAAATAACTACATCGATTTAGTTCATGTTATTACAAATTTATTCATTTTTATGAGAAATGTACTTGGATGTTAGTCGGGGTTTTCAAAAAACGATTATTTGGGGTGTGAATTTATTTTAGAATTGTTATGAATCAGCGTTGAGGAAGATCGAAAGCTGAAGTTGCTGATTGACATAAGTGAATTTGACTTTAACATCTGTGTACTCAATAATTTTGATGATTCGTAAACGACTTAGACACTTTAAAAAACTTTTTTATTTTTTCCAAATATTTTCGGTTTCTCCTCAGGGAAATATTTATTTCTTTTACGGTAATAGAAATAAATATTTCCCTGAGGAAGGTTTCACAGAAACCGAAAATATTTGGCAAAAATAAAAAAGTTTTTTAAAGTGTCTAACTCGTTTACGACTCCTCAAAGTTATTGAAATAACACTTTAAGTAGTTCTTAAACAATCTTCATCTGTGTACTGTTCTGGTCAATATAAGCAAGCTTATTGCGAACATTTGCCATTTTGAATTTTGCAGACATACTGAAACAATTATAAAAAATTTGGTATTTATAGTGCAATCATTATCAGAAACATTAGAACAACTGCGTGCCATGTGAAGTTTAGTTCGGGCTAGCTTTAATCTTGCGGATTCGAGAACGTATTTTCTAATCCCAGTACAAATGCAGAATTGTACGCAAAATAACAAGAGAACGGATTCGTATGAACAAAATAAGGAACTGAGACTCTGACGACCCCAAATGTTGAAGAAGCCAAGACCATCACACACACCAACCCAACTAGAATTAACAGATTTAGAAAATTTAAAAGTTTTACTCATTCCGGTAACTCGTTTTCTGATCCCACTCTTCATGCCATCGTAATTCAAACAGTCATGGTAAAAAACAACTCAATCACTTCATTAAAAAGAACGTGCTAAGTTTGCAGGCTTAGGCTAAACCGATTTGATCGAGGCAGACGCCCATCCATCCATAATATATTTGTAAAATACCATCGAATCAGCGACACACAAGAAACCAAGCTCATTAGTAGGATTTGAATCGGCGATCACAGTTCTATGCTGTATACTGTATAGATTCAAGTAGTTTAAACTCCTTATATGTATGTTGCATTACACTTCATATGTAAGAACAATATTCCATGCACGGAAGATTTATTCTTTACGGAAGCCGTATTGTGTTTCATATTATTTTTGACGATTTAAGAAGCTTATATAATATTAAATTAATGTATTTCTCAAATATTTTAGCAACAACCGACAAGATTGATATGGGTTTGTATCTTATAGGATCCGTTTTAGCGCCGTTTTAGGAACTGGCTTTACACTAGCCGTTTTTCAAAAAATTCTCTTCTTATATGATAAATAGAATATTTTAGCGAGGATTTATGCTAGTTCCTTAGCAAATGTTTTAAGAATAATTGAAGGAATACTATTTGGCCAAGATGCCTTATTATTTTCCAGATTATAATTTTACGAAAAATGATCCGCTCCATTTTGTTAGAAACTACAGGAATTGGCTTATGTTACAAATTAGGCTATCCTGGGTTGCTCAGGAAATGTAATAGCTTTTTTCGTAATAAATAGATTTTTCTCTCCATCTATTTATTAGTTTTCGACTAAAATTTCTTTTTATTTGGTATAATCTAAGGTTTTCATCAGTTTTGTTTCGGCTATACTTTCGAAAAGCATTTTTTTCAAATTTTATTGCATGTTTTCATTTACTCAAAACCCATATATCAGTTTTTGGAACGGTCAATTGGAATAAACTTGAACAAACACGTATTATTTTTGAAAAAGTAGAAGCAGAAATGTTTGAATTAAACATATCTGTACGCCCCGACCAATCTGCAGTTTTATAATCCCAGCAAGACTAGGATTAGATTTAAACTGTTTAGGAACTTTTAAATTTAAATATGTGAAAATCAAATTATGATCTGATCCACCTAAATACAATAAGTTCTGATACTTTTGTACCAACGAAAAATCATTTTTCAAAAATTCACTACTTTGGCCAGGAATGTCAGAAACTCTGGTAGGTTGGTTTATTATCAGAGTAAAAATATAAAAATAAAATAATATAGTATAAATTTTGTGTGACTAGAATATTTTCAATAGATTCGTTCGTTCCCTTCTCAATAATGAAACCACAACAAAAATATTTGTTTTCCAAGGCAGCCAAATTAACTCTTAGAAACAAACGTAGATTATTTAACATTTGGATCCATAACAAAAATCCCTTAAACCGTTCCCAATGTCGAAAGTCCAATAAAATATCGAACTAGATAATCGAAAACGAAAAAAACAAAAACTGGAAGAGGGAAAGCGGAGAAACTTTCTACCATGTTCGTTTCTGATAAAAAATTTTACAGTGCCATTTATTCTTTAAAGTCTGGTACCAAATCTTCTATACCTCTTGTTATAATTGACGGTGGTTTAATCGTCACTGACGCACCAAGAAAAGCCATGTTGCTCGCGGAACGCTTTGCTTTCAACTCGACCGTTTTGGAAACCCTAAAAAACTACCCCAAATCCAGTCTTCAGGATTAAAATGAAAGACCATCACTTGAACCTCCTCTTACCCAAATTTTCTACAAGTCGTTTAAATCTGGTATGTTTTTCCTTCATGCTAGAAGTGAGCCAATGCCTGCCCGTCCCCAAAAATTAGATAGGCATCTTAAAAGCATTTGATCGAATATGGCGTACCAACCTGATCAACAAGCTCATTGCGTACTTATTTCAACCAGCAGTCGTAAAGCTGATTCATAATTTTCTCACCGACCGATACATTTCGGTATTTATCGATGGTTTTTCTTTTGATTCATATTTAATTAACGCTGGTGTACCCCAACGCTCAGTTTTATTCTCCACTCAATTTTTAATTTATATAAACGCACTGTCAAAACGACAGTAATCCGTAAATAGTTTTGCATATGATAGTACACTGCACAAGTCACTCGTCCCCTATCTTTAAAGTGTAAAATCCACGAACGAATAAATCGGAGAGACGCTGCCACAAATCTAAACGAGGACCTACAAAAAGTTGCCGATTGGGGTGACAAAAATCTAGTCAAATTTAATTCACAAATAAACACAGCTATTGATAGTTGTTTCCAGATCAAAAACCGAGTTCCTCAATAATATTTCAATTAGTATAATATATGACGAACTAGTATAATAGTAGACAAATATGAAAGCTTTCGTTTATTGGGAGTCACAATTTCTAACTGTGAAACGATCATATAATGGCGATGGCAAACAGTGAGTAAAAAAACTCGGCCTCCACATTAAAAGTAAAAATTATTTCACTCCTTATCAATTACTCCACATTTTTAAGTCCTATATTCGTTCCTGTATGGAATATTATTGTCAAGTCTGAGCGCTACATCTGTTTCTGTTCTAACTCTTTTGGACTCTGTTCATGCTATGCGCATTATGGATGATCGAAATTAAACATCAAATGTTGGTCCCCTACAACATCGTCGCACTGTTGCTGATCTCCTTGTTTTTTATAAATTTCGTCACCAGAAGTGCTCGGATGGAATCGGTTCCATCATGCAATCTGATCAACTCTATTCTTTTCCCCGTTTTACACGTCAATCGGTTTATACAAACAGCCAAACTGTTGAGACCACCCACTATCAGAGTGACAGAAGGCAGAGGGCTTTCTTTATGCATACATCGTACAAACGGAATGCTTTGCCCGATTAAATAGTCTCGGGGGCGTTCAATCCACAAAAGCTTAAAAAAGCATTCATCAACACCTCAGAATGCATGTTGTTGTGATACTTAGGTCTTAAAAGGTATCTATGTGTTGTGAAAAATATTGTAATTTCTGTAGAATAATGCTTTTTATTAAAAAAATATTGTAAAGCTTATGAATAGGCTGACTTCACCACAGCTTGGGAAATATAGTGTTCTGGATATATAGTGAGCTAATATTCATCAAATACTTTAATTAATGGCTAACCAATGTTATAGATTTCACGTAGTTCTAATTATAAAAATATTAAAGAAAGCAGTAGTGTCCCAACAAACATAAATTTTGTAGTACGAGAAAAAGTAAAAAAAAATTTTAACCGGAGTGATAAACTGGAAGTTGAGATGCAGAACTGTTGTGAACCGTACTAAATGCTTATGTACCAAGTTTCTTCCAATTCGATTATCAGGCACAGATGTGATAAAGCTTTCAAAAACGCAGGTGCTCGGTGGACCCCCTACCATTTTGTTCAATATCGCTCAAAAACTCATAGGCTCCTTGCCATACATATTTGCATCTTTTTTCAAAGTGTCATCAATATTCATTCACGAACGAATGTTGTATGCTTCCAACAAACATTAAAAACTTAGTGAAAACACCACCTGTTGTATGGTGGACCCTCAGCCCTTTGTCCAATGTACTCCAAAAGCTTACAAAATCTTTCTTATGTTTTCTGAAAGCTTTTACCAACGTTTCATGAAAATCGATCTGTAATTGTAGGCTACAGTAGTGATAAACACCTGAAAAAAAAACTTTTTAACCGGAAGTGACAAACGGGAGAATGGTATGTAAAAATATTTGAAACAATATTTAAACCTTATATACCAAGTTTCAATAAGATCGAAAACCGGGCTGGCTGAGAAGTTATTCAAGATTTAAGCTTAAAGGTGTTCGAGAGACCCCGCCATTTTGTCCAATTTTGAAATGAATCCAGAGCTTCCATTTTCAAGTGAGCTTGGATCATTTGCCAAAGCTTTATCGAGATCCTATGCAGGAATATCACCCACCCACACAGACCGTACACCAAAATTTTTATTGGCTATTTAGAAATAGGATGGTCCAAAACAAAAGAGAAAACAAAATTTGGGGGTGTGTAAGATTTTTTGTCTCGATAGATTACATTACTTCACACAATTTAAAATTGTGGTGAAGTAAAAAAAACTTCTTTGGACCCCCTCCCCTAAAACATTTTCCGTGTGCGCCTCTGATGCCATCGAGTTGTATTTAAAATTTTTATCATGCAATCTTGATAGCGTTTTTTTTTCGATTTTTACTCACCGACTGACGTGAGCGGTACACTCTATCAAGTAGATATCTACCATGTTTTATAAAATCGCATCATAAAGAAAAATGAGACAGAAAAGAAATAAAAAACCAGTGAATTTAAAGTTCAAAACGGAAAAGAAAAGACAATAAAAATTAATCGACAGATTGATGTTCGCAAGGTAATTAATTTTGCTTATTTGATCCCATATATCCGCGGTTACATATGAAATGTCACTACCTAAACGATCGTACTTACGTTTTAGTTGCTACTATGGGTTGAATGGTAATGGAAGTGACTCCCTTAAAATTCTCACTGCCTTAAAAATCCCATTTGCATATTCTCCGACAAAATCCCATTTGCATATTCTCCGACACACATTGACCTCTAAAGTGAAAAGTAGTCAAGGACCTTTATTGCAACTACATACTAAGGACCTTCTTTTTATTAATGTTCATGCCGAAGTTTTGTTCTTGCTGGTCTGCCCAACACTGCCTGGGTGGAAATTTTGGGTAGTTGGGTAGTTGAAATTTCATCTGTCAATTGTTCACAATCAATTTTTATTTACTTCTTTTTTTGACAGTCCAGCGACGAGCCAGTCAACTGCATACTCATCATCACACTCCACCAAAACAAACCCTGATTTGAGGTCGCTAACTCCAAATTCAACTTTGGAAGCCTTACCGCTCTAGCATTAGTTGGAAAGATGAGGGGTTCCTTCCTTCTTTGCCGCGTTGTACGCACTAAAATAAGTTTTTGCCTCAGAGAGTCGTCCTCTAGGTAGCAACGGTCGACCTCCGTGCTCATTTCCCAAGTCAATTGTCAGTGTGTTTATAACTTTATGTTCTACACTGCTTTCTGTCCTTATAGTTCTCCCAGTAGCTGGTACCTTACTTTGCTTTAGAGCAGTTTTTATTTTGTCTTTGTTGTAATTTTTGGTATTTGTAACCTGCCTCAAACCTAGATGGTATTTTTGATGGCCTGGCCACGGATACCCAGGGTGACTAGCATTGTGAAGTCAAAGGCTTTGTTTCAGCCGCAATTGATGTGAATGTCGAAATAGAAATCAAATTTGATGTCGCATACGAAGTTAAAGTCAGAGTATATCTTGCGCATGGAGGGATCAGTTTTTATTGTTTTTTTATTTTTGATCTACGGGTGTGACGCGGGGTTAACGCTTCTCTAAACGCATCAACTAGCCCATTAAATGCAAACTCATGTTCGCAGGACCCAAGGAAAAGATATTTCATTCATTATTTTGAAATATGTATTTACATTTTATTATTTACCTTACGAGTAAAATTTGGCTTTGGCTAATACGGAAAACGAAAATATATCTTATATACATTAACATTTTTGTCCAAAACAATAAAAAGAAAAGAAAAAAAAAATTAATATACATACACAGAAAAAATCTTGTAGCTTTTTTTAATTTTAGCAAAGAAACAGATGTAGTAGATATGTAGTTTATTTGATTTAATTTCACAAAAAACCACTAAAAAATTGGCAGCACTTGTTCAACCAAAAGTTTCTTTGTAATGAAACATCTGTATATATTTATCTGTGCTAATAGTGTAGTGATCAGAGCTATTTCTGCTAATTTAAAGATAACTCGACCATATGGAGGGATCCGCATGGAGGGATCAGTTTTTATTGTTTTGAAATTTTTTTTATTTTTGATCTACGGGTGTGACAACCCCGCGTACTCCAGTCCCTGCTATTAACATACGAGTTAACGTGAGATATCACATACCACTGGCAATAGCAGTGAGATATCACTAGCCAAGGTGACATCTTAGAGGTGGTGGCGGATGAACTGTATTAAGTCAACGGTAGCACCCTCAATCTTAGCTGTGAAATAATCCTTGATGATGAGACGCTATTGCTTTCTTAAGGAAACGAGCCTTCATATAACTATGTCATATTTTGTCAGTGATAGGATTTTTTGTTTAGTTATTCATTCTTTAACAAAAAAAAAAAAACAAAAAAAGAAAGATTTACGTCCATCAACACCTTTGAACGTATGTTGTTGTGGGACCTTGGTCTTAAAACGTTTTTATGTGTTATTGTGATACATATTGTAATTCCTACTACACAACACATTTTATTAAAAAAAAAAAATATAAGCTGATAATAACATAAACAAAAAACATTGATCAGCAATAACATTCAAAGCGGTAGCTCAACTTAATGCCTAAATTTAGTTCCATAATTAGGCATAGGAAATTATGACGCCCACTAAATCAATGCTTTCACATTCGCCGGTTTGTTCGCCAGTTTTAAAAGTCGAAGTTAAAGCCGAAGTCGCGGTTGCGGTTGATGTCGAAGTCGAAGTTGGAGTCGAATTTGAAGTCGAAGTCGAAGTTAAAGTCGACATCGAAGTCGAAGTTGAAGTCGAACTCGAAGTCAAAGTCGAAGTCGAAATCGAAGCCAAAGTAGAAGTTGAAATCTAAGTCGAAGTCGAAGTTGAGGTCGAAGTCAAAATCGAACACAAAGTCGAAGTTGAAGTCAAAGTTGAAGTCATAGTCAGAGTCGAAGTCGAAGTTGAAGTCGAAGTCGAAATCGAAGTCGAAGTTGAGGCCGAAGTCCAAGTTGAGGTCAAAGTCGAAGTGGAAGTTGAAGTTGAAGCCGAAATCGAAATCGAAGTCGAAGTCTAAGTCGACTTTGATGTAGATGTCAAAGTCGAACTAAACGTCGCAGTCGTAGTCAAAGTCGAAGTCAAAGTCAAAGTTAAAGTCGAAGTAGAAATCGAATTCGAAGTCGAAATTGAGGTCGAAGTCGAAGTCAAAATCGAAGTCAAATTCGAGTACAAAGTCGAAGTTGAAGTCAAAGTTGAAGTCAAAGTCGAATTTGAAGTTGAAGTTGAAGTCGAAGTCGAAATCGAAGTCAAAGTTGAGGTCGAAGTCGAAGTCGAAGTTGAGGTCGAAGTCGAAGCCCAAGATGAAGTTGTAGCCGTAATCGAAGTCGAAGTTTAAGTCGACTTTGATGTCGATGTCAAAGTCGAAGTAAACGTCGGCATCGAAGTCAAAGTCAAAGTCGAAGACGAGGTTGAAATCGAATTTGAAGTTAAAATAGAATTTGAATTCGAAGCCGCATTCTTAGTTCCAGTCTCAGTCAAGTAGGATCTAGAATTCGTAGTCAAAGTCAAAGCAAAACTTGAAAAAGAGTCAATTTCAAAGAAAACGACCGAAAATAACATTTAAGGTCTAAACCCATTCTAGAAGCCAATGGTGAAGTGGAACTTAACGTTTCCATAGTGAAACTTAAATGCAAGATCAAAACCAAAACTCACTCATACCATTAATATCTTCAATGCTATAACGTAATAATCGAATCGTAACATAACACTGACATACAACGAAAAAGTGCAATATTACATGAAAAAGAAATATCAAGTTCATCAACCGTCTTGATTCATTTTAGAAACAAAAAGGAAGCAATATTTTCAACTTCACTTAATGTTTATAAATATTTTATTTATTATAAGTTTTAGATTTCGTTGAATTATATATACAAAAAAATTTATATATATTTTTTCTGTGTTGTTTTGTTTTTTCATAGTTTATTCATTTTAGTAACGTGAAAGTGATCTTAAACGGTGGATGTGTGTTATCGGCGGTTATTCTTTATAAGAAAAAAATATTAAATTAAAATAAATAAAATGATTTGATTTTATATGATTTTTAACCACAGAAAAAAAATTATTGATTTTTTTAAATTTAAGAAAAATAGAATCTCTTTTTTTTCTTGTTTGTTCTTCAAAGTGAAGTTGAAAGATTTTGAAAAAAATATAGAAAAATAAAGTGAAATAAGTTATTGATATTTTCTTAAATATTTTTTTTTAAATTTAAATTCTTCATCATAAGATGATGGTAATATATAATAGTTGTGTCGATGACGGTTATTACTTCTTGATGCGATAAAATAAAAGAATATACAAGAATACAATACACATTTAGAATTTCAATAAGAAAAAAAGAACTTGATACAAAATAAGAAAAGAATAAAAAAATTAAGATATAACAAGAAAACCAAGCCTGTTATTTGGTATATAATAATCGGTTCATTTCTATTTCAAATCGAATCATATTGTCTAAGTTGTTTATTCTAGTTTGTTGTTGTTGTGTTTTTTTATAAATTAAATAGAAATAAAAATAATATGAATTTTAAAAATTATAATAAAAAAAGAAAATATAATTTTCAAAATAATAATAATTATAATAATAGTTTGAGTGGAAATCACTGAAAATTAATGAATGAAAAATTTTCAAGTGAATTTTTATGTTATTTGATTTATTTGAAATTTTGTGTTTTTCAAAATAACAACAAAAAGTTGTGGCAATTTTTTCAAAATGCCCTCAAATCGTTATGATTTAGTCAGAGATGATCATGATGGCAGAATACCATTGCATCCTGAACAAGCGTTTGAGAATGGAATAACATTTCAAGCAAAGGTGAGAAGAATAAAAAGAAAAGGTTTTATTTAAAATTAAAAATTCTAAGAAATTTTATATTTGTTTTTTTTTTTATTTATATAAATATATGTATGCGTATGTCTGCGTGTGTTCATATTTAATGAAGAAACTTAATTTTTATTTTCTATTTCATTTATAATAATTTAGTTATTTATTTATATTTAACTTTACGTTTCAACTGTATTTCTATAAATATATTGAAAATATGTTTACATAAAATTAAAAGATTTTTTTTTGTACGTTGGCCAATTTTTTCTGAAGAGTGACGTCATTTAATGGATATATACACAGTGTTGTATCTTTATGTTATATGGAACAAGTGAATTTTCAAAAATTTAAAATCATAAACATTTGAAACATTGCAGTTTGTAATACATAACGAAGGGGATTTTTTGAAGTATTTTGAGAAAATTTAGTAAATATAATTATTCGAATAAATATCTGTAATATTCTAAATTTTAAAAGCATTTGATCGAATCTGGCATGCCAACCTGATCAACAAGGTCGTTGCGTTGATCGTAATTTCACCCCGCAATCGTGAAGCTGATCAACCAACACCTCAGAACGCTTGTGATTGTGGAACCCAGACCTTAAAAGTCCTGACCTGAAGCATGGGCTTATTTCACCTCAACTCTGGGAAATAAATTTCTAGATATATAGTGAGCCTAGCCGTCGCTATAAATTTCGCTTAGTTTTAATTATAAAAACATTATAGAAAACTGTAGTATCCCAGCCGACATAAATTCTGTTGTACGACTAGAAAAAGAAAAAAAAATTATCGGAAGTGACAAACCGGAAGTTGGAATGCAGAACTGTTACAAATCGAACTCTAAGCATATAAAAAAGATTTAATCAAAATCAATTATTAATAACTTATGTTATTGAAATTTCAAATAAACAGGTGAACAGGAGGCTCCCTACCGCTTATCTGAATATCTTCCAAAACCTAATCAATTCTTTGTCATTTACATCTTCATGTTTTTTCTAACTTTTTGTTGCACTTTTTTGACAATAATTCAAAAACTATGTACTGGAAAATTCTAAAAAAATCACAATGTTTCTGAAATTTAGTGCTCTTTCATATGGACACCCCACTCATTTGGGTCAAAAAAACTGTTTTCACCCTTCCCAACTCTGCATCGCAAAATTCTAAAAAAAATTACAATGCTTTCTAAATTAAGTGCTCTTGATATCTCACATGCCTGGGTTTGATATGATGTTTTTCCCCTTCTGATTCCCACACCTTTAATAAATACGATTATGAGTATTTTACACTTCGCTATATTTTTCATTTAAAAGTTACCACTTTTTCTATATTTCCAAGGACTTTTGAAGTTTTTTTATTAAATAGGTTCGGAACTAAGTGGGGAAGCAAAACATGAAAAAAGGTTATTATTCAATTTTATTCAAAAAACTGTGTAGTGAAAAATTCTAAAATACATTTTTAATGGATACATTTTAATGGATTTTAATGGATCCATATGATTCCCTACTTGACTCGGCAAAAAAAGTATATTATTAAATGCCTTACATCACAGCCCCGTAACACAAACGGAAACAACTTTATTTTTTTTGTATCCGTCATATTCACAGGATAGGTTAGTTTTATACGCACCTTAAATTTCAGGTCCATCGGATTTATAGTTTATAAGTTAATCGATTTTAAGACAGAACCACATCGAAGTCTCACCAATAGTTTTCCGTATAAAAAACAGAATCCTAAAAACATAGTGAGAGAAAGCACCTGTTGTATGAACCCTTTGTCCAATGTACCCCAATAGCTAGTGAAATCTTTCTCATATCCGCATGGAGGGATCAGTTTTTATTGTTTTGACATTTTTTTTTTATTTTTGATCTACGGGTGTGACAACTCCGCGTACTCCAGTCCCTGCTGTTGACATACGAGTTGACGTGAGATATCACACACCACTGGCAATAGCAGTGAGATATCACTAGCCAAGGTGACATCTTAGGGGTGGTGGCGGATGAACTGTATTCAGTCAACGGTAGCACCCTCAATCTTAGCTGTGAAATAATCCTTGATGATGAGACGCTATTGCTTCGTTGAAGAAATGAGCCTTCATATAATTATGTGTGAGCTTTAATCTTTAAGAAAGAGAAAAGAGATCCTGCGTCACAGTATCAAGGAATATGCAACCGGCTGGATTATTGGCAACTACATTTTTGTTTTGTTTCAGCAAATTTTTGTAGCAATTTGCTATTTACTTTTTAATTTACTTTTATTTTCTCTATTCTATCATAAAATATTGGCCTATGTCATATTTTGTCAGTGATAGGATTTTTTGTTTAGTTATTCATTCTTTAACAAAAAACATAAAAATACAAAAAAGAAAGATTTACGTCCATCAACACCTTTGAACGTATGTTGTTGTGGGACGTTGGTCTTAAAAGGTTTTTATGTGTTATTGTGACACATATTGTAATTCCTACTACACAACACATTTTATTAAAAAAAAAAAAAAAATATTGATTGAAACCTTTAATCAACGTTTTATGGAAATCGATTTGTAACTGAAGGCTATATATATAGTAGGGATAAATACCCCAAAAAATACATTTTAACCGGAAGTGACAAACCGGAAGTTGGTACGCAGAAATATTGGGAACAGTATTAAAACCTTATACACCCAGTTTCAATACGATTGAAAGCCAGAGTTAAGAATAAGTTATTGATGATTCAAACTTAAAGCTGTTCAGTAGGCCCTCCGCCATTTTGTCCAATTTTAAAATGAATCCAGATCTTCCATTTTCAAGTGAACCCTGATCATATACAAAGTTTTCATCAAGATCACATGCGTTTTTGTCACGAAGTCAAAAACCCACCCACCCACAGACATACACCATTTTTATTACAATTTAGGTAGAGGGTGGTCTAAAACAAAATATGAAATAAAATTTGGCATATGAAGATTTTTTTCTCGATAGATTGCATTACTTCACACAATCAAAAATTGTGGTGAAGTAAAAATATACCATAGCGATAGCAGTTATACCAGAAAAATATAATAACAAGTCAATAGAATCGTGAAGCATGTTTTCATTATTCCTGTGATACAGGCCAGTGGGCGTATATTTTCTAACTATTTATTCTTAAGGTTTTGGGCCCCATACGGAACATTATGACTTACGACTTTTGGCTTGTTTCACTTTCTTATTTCACAATATCAGCACCATCGTCTTCATGCAATTGATTCACAAGAGTTTGATAGCAAGAATAAATCTAAAAATCGCCTTTGCACTCATTTAATCCTGCAACACCTAAAAATATTAGCATTATATTGAGTTTTCTGAGAAAACTTTTCTCTTTATGGTAAACGGAATCAATGTTTTTATAGAACGCACTGAGAGCAAGAGAATTTTGTTTGATTACCTCTGCCATCGGTTTCCCACGGTTTATCCGTTTTGTATTCATCAAGATAGTTAACTTGCAAAGATAATCTTCCTAAAGTTCTTGCATATGTTTACATTTTCAAATCGTTTTAACATTAATTTTTTTTAACAGAATTATCTTTAATCTGATCATCTTTACCACTTCGGTTGGATGATAGCTTTATTACCACTTTCGAAAGAAATATTCCCATGGCTGCTACCGATAGAAGCTGTGTTTTTTGTAATTCTATATAGAATAGAATTGAAATTGTTGATACGATTTGACAGCTAATTAATTCTGTAATAATTCTACAGAACTATAGTAGAATTTTTTTGCCAGCGAACAAATTTGTTTGTTATGCGCATATTGTTTGCACATGCGCATGCAGATGCGCATATTGCTTGCACATTCAGTGTCTCGATTAAAATATTAAAAAAAAAACTATTGGGTCTCATTGAAATGGACGAAAAATCACGCATAGAATTTATAAATTACTATTGAAATTCAACCAATTATAATAGAAACCCAAAAACTAGTAGAAATATTAATGATTTTGTAGGAAATATAACAAAATTTTGATAATTAAAAATAATTATAATAAAAATAACGATGCCTATGTAAGCAAATATCACAACAAACAAATGGTACGAACTAGAAGTAGAAATTTAACTAATATAATTGTTTTGAAAACAAATTTATCCCAAAATAAATAGTACATTTCTGTTTTACTTTTTGTTTCATCTTTTATCTCTTGCTGCGTCCTATCTGTCAAAAATTCGCTGGCAAAAAAATTCTACTATATTTAGCTGTCAAATCGTATTGAAATTTTTAATTCTATTCTATATATAATTAAACAGCTAGCATTGTAAATGGTTTAAATGCCAGACAACATTTGAAAATGTCCAATAAGTGAGACAATATTGTTTAGGTGATTGTACAGTTATAAGAATGTTATTGTCCATTTCAGTTTAATTTCCGAAAATTAGTTGAAATCTAATTTGCACTCCTCTAGACAGTGACTACGGGTCCACTTTCCAGTACGCACTTGACTGCTAAACCTGAAAACTTTTGCTCCTTAAAAATAACAGATCCCTTTGGTTTATTTTCTGTGAATATCCCATCCGACCTTCTAAGTTATAGGTGTTTTCCCAAACATTTCATATACGCCACAATATGTTTGTATTTCTTATTATTTATTTCAGACCAATTGTCTGGACAAACATTATGTGGGCACCATTCACGAGTCTATGCACATTTCGTGCATTTTTTCATTTTAATAATTTTCAATTTTTTTTTAAATATTCTAGTGTATATTGTAGATTTATAAGTTCAGAGATTTATAAATTTATAGAACTTTCAGACATAATTCAAAAATATTTGATGTATGACTTTTATAACTAGAATCTTCTAGTACGTTATAAATCTTTCCTAGACTATAATTTTTGGTAACGTCATTATGACAAAGGGAGATTGCGGTCGTATTTTTAAGTTGTAAAACGAAAATTTATCTATTCGTCTATTTTTTCGCCATCGTTTTACGATACAATTAAAATAAAAAAAATCAGAATTCAAAAAATTTAAATAATTGGCTTACATATAAAAAATAATATTAATTTTCCATAATTTTTTTAATATTATAAAAAAAAATTAAACATCAGTAAACCGACATGAAAAATGACAAACAAAATATAATAAATAAATACAATAATTTTCTTGCATCACTAATTTTAATTATTTAAAGTGCCCGTTTGTTTTTTGTGTTTGTTTGCATTACTGTCATAATTCTTTTCGCACATAATTTTAATGTAAATAAAATAAAATTAATAATAAATTGATTATTACGAAAGTCATGTTATCTCAGGAAAAGTGATATGAAACCAGTTATTTTAGAAAATGTTAAACTACTTTTCTACTCACAATTTTTTTATTCTTTGTTTATTATTCTTATCATTAGCTTTGTTTCTTATTAATCGTGAAACATGCGACTGTTATTTGTGTGCGCATATGTACGTTGTACGACAGGTATGACAGGTATGACATGTATGACAGGTATTATGCACAATTTTGTAGTTTTTATAGTTTACTAGTACTAAAAACACCCTCTAGATCTTTTATTCTTTTAACCTTCAGATGAACCGTTAAATCCGCAACTTTAAAATGGTTCATTTATAAAGTTGCAACTTTTTTTATTTTCTTTCAACAGTAAATGCGAACTCCACGAAAAATGTTACTTAAATAATATGCAATTTTTCAATGTCATCGTAACATACCATGCTGCTGACAGTTTTAAGTCTTCTTTATGGTTTTTCAAGTTTTCCATCTGATACGAAGTAAATCTAGTAAAATCATTTTAGTATTCCAACCACAAAAACATCAATAATAAAACTGAAAATGGATATGTATTTTAAATCAAATTTGCCGTGGAGCTTAATTTTGGTGTCAAAATTTCGAAAAAAAAAACATAAAATGCTAACTTACCTAAACGCGCAACTTTATAAATTATGGTTAAGCATTTAACCATTTTTCTATCATTGTGATTTTTTTTAAATTTTTGGGTGGATCAAGTTCGGCATTTTTGAGGAGAATATGGTTAAAACGAAATAGACAAATAGTACGAAGTTATATGGAACAGACAAAACATACTTAATGATAAATTATAATATTATTTTTATTCGCCTACATATCAAAAATTAAAGTGTTACTTTATTACTGTAATTTGCGGTCGTAAAGTGTCACTTTTTAGCCCTTTATAGTGTTGTCGTAGTTACATCCAAAAAAGTAAAAAACATTTAAATTTGTATAAATTATATAAAAAATAAAAAAAATTTTCAAAGCAACCTTTCAATTCAGAATTTCATAGTCCAATCAAAATATTTGTTATATTTTGTTGTCACAGTTCTACAATTTGTTTGAAAAAATAACAAATATTTTGGTCAAAGGTTACTTGTTCAAGATATTTTTATTTCAAAATTTATGTAAATTTTTAATTTTGGTTTAGATTAACAATTTTTTTAAAATATTTTAATTTCGACAAATAAAAAATAGTATATGACGCACAGACGTAAGCTAATTTGGGCTTCCTGTGCTTGAACTCCACATACGCACAAAAACTTTAGTTTTTCGTCCTTGCATCATAATCTACTATTAAAAATTTTTTTAATATGTTTTGTAAGTTTGGATGGAACCCTATTGCTCTAAAGTAATTAAAGCTATGCATTTTTGGTAATAGAAGACGTAGGCATAATGTCCGTTAAGTTGATTCATAGGTTTGGGCTAACCAAATATTAAACGCTATCGATCATTAGTCATCATAAATGAAGCATAGTATTGTTGTTGTAGAATCTTTTGTTACAGTTAAGGGACAAACAAAAATTATTTCTTATTTTGTTTAAGCGAACATTCTGGATTAAAGGTGTTTAGAATAACGATCGATTTATGCATATTCCTAGAATATAGGAGAAATAACCAGAATTATATGTTAGGGATTCCCTTTTGTACAAGAAATTATAGTTTAAATTAGACTGCGTGCGATGA